>LPNX010214082.1:64082-293433 GCA_001517045.1 Pseudotsuga menziesii
GAGGGGGTTTTAGAACCGCCCCCAAAAGTCACTTTTGGGGGGGGGAGGGCAGGGGGGTTAAAACCGCCCCTAAAAGTCACTTTTAGAGGAGGTTTTGATCTCTTCCAGAACCACCCCAAAAACTAAAACCTTTTAGCATCGATTCTATTAGGGACGGTTTTGTAAAGACCGCCCCCAAAAGGTTACTTTTGGAGGTGGAAGACAACTGCACCTAAATGTCAAATTTGTTGTAGTGACAAGTGGAGAGTACAAGATGGTGGATGGTTGTATCACTAAGGAGGAGAGGTTCTTCGATCGACATGTGGATGAGTTGAGGTGGTGGTGGTTCATATGGGTGTGGAGGAGGAAATGGTGGTCGGTGGTCATGTTGAGGAGGAAGGGGGGGAGGAGAAGATGGTCAGTCGGATCAATGAGGAGAAGGAGGAGGAGGATATCCACCCTCATTAGATGAAGTAGAAGAATATTGACTATTATGGTCATCCCTCCTAGATAGAAGGTTGGATGCACTAATTATATGATGTGTCAAAGTCCTCATATCACGAGGAATAATCCTCCATATCTCTACTAGATTGAGGTCTCACAGGATCTCCTGAACTTGTACAAGGTGGACTCCCCATTGAGCCAACAATGTGGATAATCTTTTTGACACATCCTACCAGAATATAGCGTTTTGGAAACTAAGGCATTAACTCAAGCTCATCCATCTCCTCATCTACTACCAGGGGAGTCCCCTCCCCATCATAGGTATCAATATCTGCAAAATATATAGTACACAACAATAATTAGATAATTTCCTTAAACAATTTAAAGAAAATGTTAGAACAAATTTTATTTGCATTGAGTAAGACAATAAAATGTAACTAGATTGATTTAAAAATAACGCTAATATCACCTTTGTCATCTAGTTTTGCATCCTAGGTGAAAATGATGTTTTGACATCCTCACTAGTCCAACCCCGCATAAGGATCAAAAAAGGTTTAAAGCATGATCATCCTCACTAGATAGTAACTTGAGTTTCTTTGAGGTGATCCTATATGGGAACCATATTGGCCCCTCTTGGGCATGATCGATGTTTTTGTGGCATGATCAGATTGGTAATGAATATAAAATAAAAATAAAAAGATTTATTTCCTGCATTTTTTTTAATTTTGCTCTAATAAAGTGCGTTATATTATGGAATCACGGTTGCATTTAGGATGTATAAATGCACAATCCATAAATATAAAATATAGAAAAGCATTTTTCCATCTATTTTTTATCAAATTTACCCTACTTCAGTGCCCGAAATTACAAGACACATCAATGTGTTTTGAAGCTATAAATGCACTTTTAATGAATATAATGATATAGAAATATTTTCCATCAGGAAATATTTTTAAATGTTACCCTACACCAGTGCATGATATTAGATAACGCATAGGTTCATTTGAGCGAAGTAAATATACCACTAGTTAATATAAAAATTTATATAAAAAAATTCCAACATTTTTCTAATTTCATCTTGCATTGGTGCTTCTAACTACACGACACACTAGTGCTATTCAAATATCTAAATGCATGGTTAATGGACCTAAACAAATAAAAAACAAGTTTTTCAATTGGAATTTTTTTTAATTTTATCCAACGTCGGTGCCGAAAATTAATAGATTTGTCGGTGTAGTGTATTATATAGAACACAATGTAATTCCTTTTTCTAAAATTTTAGAAGAAAAAAAAATCCAAGCATGAGGGTTGCATTTTTAGCTAGAAGAGGTGTGTGAATAGAAATAGAAAATGATTTTTTTCTCTCCATTTAATGAGGATTTTCGATATCGGTGTGATTTGGTTTGGTTTTCACTAGTGCGCCAAGACTAAGGGTGCACTAGTACATTTTCTATGTATAAAAGTACCGAATAAAAACATACTTCAAAACCTATTCCCACTCGCCTTTGCTAGTGACCTCCACTATAATTGGGTATTTGGGCTCTTTTTAGAGAAGCTTCCATAGAAACCTCCTTTAGAGGGTGTTTTCCTTGTAGTGAAGGATCAAGTTTGGGAGTCTCCCATTTCACTTCATTTATTATAGGGAGTAATGGGACTTAGGAGATAATGAAGCAAATATGGTATTACAAACAAAATTTTGATCTGTGTTATAGAAAACTGGAAGAAATTTTAAAAAAAAGTTAATGGATAAAATTGATAAACACTTATAGTTTGCATTGTGACGAAAAATTTATGATCTTCCATCTCCTTAATCCTATAGGGAAAAAATTTCAAGTTATGATCATAGTTCCCTTACCAGGAGATAAACATGTGAAGTTTGATCGACTGACCAACCAAAATTAGTCACCATTGAAGGAAAACAACTAGTCAACTGGAAGTCGATGGAACGACAAAAAGACTCAATGGGTAATTAATAGAAGTTGACCAAGTCAATTCCATCGTAACAGAGTAATTGAAATTGGTTAGAAAGTTATGGATTGTCATTGATGAGTAGTTGGTTGTATTGCATCTATAAATAAGATTTAACATATACGCATGATATATGGAAAGTATCATGGTATCATATAATTAAGTGTAATGTTTGGTCAAGCAAGTCATGGTTGTAAACACTTGTTTTATGATATTTTGAATAATAGATGAGCGAAAGATCGTTGGTTTGTTTGTTTTTCCAATATTGTGTTTACAAGGTAACTTTTGTGTAATGTGTTGATTTTGTTGTGTGCCATTGTCTTAATGTGTAATTTGCTCAACTATGTGAATCGGTTTGCATACCTCCTATAATCAATATTAATACCCAACAGTTGGTACCTAAGTTGTATTTGTATACATGGAAACATCATTGTTACTAAGGGTTTTAGCTTAGTCCTATATCTTGTTGAATTTTGTTGAAATTGATCTTTTAATCTTTAAATGCAGAATTACTTAGAACTTGCAATCAATGAATTAATCATACACATAAGAATTCACACATAACACATAAGGTACCCTAAGGAAACCCTCAAAGAAATGAGGGAGAAAACCTCAGAAAATATCCTTAGCAGAATTATAGATAGCAGAGAATGACTTTTACAATGATAGATTACATTTGGCACCACTAGTGTAAGACAACAGAGAATTGAAACACCCCTGGTGATGATATTGAGCAAGGGAGAAGAGTGATAAGTATAAGAACTCTACAATGTGTCCAACACATTACCAATTCTCTAATTGTGGTCTCATACAAGATATAGTAAATGCCTTCATGGAAGAAAGAGGTCTCAAGCAGAAGATAGTGAATGTTTGCATGGAGAATTAGCTCTACACCTTGATCTTCTCAACTCTACATAACGACTTCCCAATACCTTTTCATTATTGGCATATATATTTTCTCTTCTGACTTTAGTATGAACTCACCTTCCAACTGGATTCTAGACCACTTAGTTAGGATTCTAACTCAAGTGTCATAACTTAACTGTCACAATCTAAGTGTTTAATTTTAGTTTAACTAAAGTGTCATCATGCAAAACCATTTTAGTTAACTAGATATTATTTATTAACACTTAGTCAATTCTCTTAATCGAATATCTTCTTGATCGCATCAATTCGAGCTCTCCTTAATTAGCTGAAGTATTATGTGTCAATATCACTTGACATTTAATCATTCAAGTTCTCCTTAATTAACTAAAGTATTTATCATGAGTAATTTTGAATTATCTCTAATCTCAATGCAACTTATCTTTATTTCTTATCTTATCTGCATGGTCCACATGTTTCAACTTTAATTTATCTATCATATCAATTATACTAAGGAGATTTGTACAATGTTTTGATCATATTGTATTACCATTGTTCCAAGTGGTCATATGCTACAATAGTTCACTCTAGAGATGTCAAGTCTCTAGAGGAGACTTAATAGCTCATCCATCTTGAGTGACCATGGTTATTAATACATCACAAAAAATTCATGCTTCGACATGCAAAACATTACCTCTACACATGAGGTACCACCTCAACACATGAGCATCCAACTTGACACACAAGTCCTTAGTATTTTCCAACAAGACTGTACAACATCGTCACTTTTACATATCAAAGTACATCCCTCATGAACATATGAGGATTATCCTTTACACATAAGGTTTCTTAGTCATCCTTGAGTCCAACTCAAGAATCTACTCCAAGTCTCCTCAGTCCAACTCAAACTCCCCAAGGCACTACCTCAACACATGAGGCCCAATCCTGGTGCACAATATTAGCTTGGAAAATTACTCATGATGTTGTAACTTTAACACTCCCTCTTAGAGAGGGAAGAATTTTCTACCATGTCAAGCTTGTCTCACAAGTTCCTATACTTCATCAAGGACATAGGATTAGTCAACAAATATACAATCTACTCATCAATAGCAATGTACTGAAGTCTTATGATAACTCTCTGGACCATGACTATGATGTAGTGATACTTCATCTCAATGTGTTTTGACTTGTCATGAAACAAGGGGTTTTCTAAGAGCTTAATGCAGGTCGGATTGTCATAATAAATGATAGTAGTCTCAAACTTCTCACTAAACAACTCAACAAGGAAATTTCTAAGTCACGCAGCTTCTCAGCAGGTGGTATTAGTTGCAATATACTCTACTCATGTAGTACTCTAGGTTGCAGAGCCCTACTTCCTGCTGGATCAAGAGATCATAGTTGAACCCAAGCTAAAATGAAATATGGATGTACTCTTTTGGTCCACAATACTTCACTCCATCCAGATTCTACATAAACAAGTAGCATCACATCTCCACTAAATCCATATCTGAGTCCATAAGCAATCATACCTCAAAATTATCTAAGCACGCTCTTAGCAGCAACCCAATGTCTATGTCTAGGCTGAGACATGTACTGACTCAAGATACTAATAGCATATCATATGTCAAGTCTTGAAGGTATCAAGTACATCAAGGAACCAATGAGATGTATATACATAGTAGGATCCACTAGATCTGATATGTAAATCTAACTCAAGTAGTTTCCTCAAATTAAAAACCATTAGGGTATTCATGGATTTACAATCCATCATACCAAACGTGTGTAACACATCAATTGTGTACTTTCCTTACGAAAGGAAAATCTCATCTTTCCTTTGCCAAACATCAAGACCAAGAAATTAGTGCATAAGACCCAAGTCTTTCATTTCAAACTCAAAAGAGAGCTCCCTCTTACACTGAAATATTCGTTGTTCCTCTCCAGTAAGGAACAAATCGTCAACATAGAGAACCAAGATCAGAGGTTGGTTCTTCATAACCTTGAAGTATAGGTTTGGATCATATTTGCTTTTGGAGAAGCCCAATCTCTGAATATATCTATCAATCCTCTAATACCATTCCCTTGGGGATTTCTTAAACCCATACAAGGCTTTCTTCAATTTGCATACATGGAACTCCTTCCCGTGAACTACAAGCCCCTCAACTTGGTGTATGTATACTTATCCTCAACCTTTCCATTGAGGAAGGCGGTCTTCAAATCTATATGGTGAAGCTTCCATCCAAAGAACTGAAGCAAAAGAAATCATGACTCGATTAGTGGTGTACCTAGCCACATGAGCGAATTTCTCATCATATTCTATGCCTTTTTTCTATGAGAAACCATGGGCTACAAATCTTTATTTATACTTTTCAATACTGCCACCAACTACATGTTTAATTTTATAAATCCACTTGGAAGTTACTATGGACTTCCCTTTAAGTTTAGGAACCACTTCCCAAACATAATTCTTCACAATATATATGTATTCTTATACCATGGAATCTTTCCATACTTGTTGCTTAGCCGCTTATTCATCGCTGGAAAGTTCTTAATCACTGATCTGACTCATATGTGCAACATATCTTGAATATATTTTAGGTCTCCTTTTCTCTCTAGAAGTACCTAATGATGTTCCATGTTTTTCGGTGTCTTGTAGAATGTCTCGAAACCATGCAGATCTCCTCTTAGCAGAAGGTTCATAAAGATTTTTCAACTAGTTATACTAGTTCTTCAGGGTTAAGTGAATCTAAAGGATCTTCTAGATTCCCCCTCTCAACATATGAAAGAGGAAAACTAGAACTCATATCCTCCATCATGGGAGTCTCATGCTCCTCCATATTTGAATCACACTGAATTTCTTTATAGCGCTTGAAGGAAGCCTCTTCATGAAATGTCACATCTTTGTTGACTTCAATGTGTCTTTGTCCTGGTACATAGATTTTGTAGGATTTGTGGGATTCACTATAACAAAAAAATTCCCTTTCTTTCTAGATGGATCCATCTTTGTCCTCTTCTCTTTTGGCACATGAATGTATATAGGGAAACCAAAAATATTCAAGTGTCCAATATCTGGTTTTTCACTAGTGAAAACTTATTATGGAGTCTTTTCTCCCATAATATCATGGGGGATTCTATTTTGGATATAAACAACAATTATGGAGGATTTTCCCATAAGGAGGTAGGCGGATCTTGATCACACATTATGGCTTTAGTGGCCTCACAAATTGTTCTTTTCTTCCTTTTGGCAACCCCATTCCGCTGGGGGTTGTAAGGTACAGTCAGTTGTCTTATTATCCCTACATCACGATAGAAATCATTAAATGCATGTGACTCAAACTCACCTCTATTATCATATATCAAAGCACAAATGTACTTTCCAGTTTGATTCTCCACTGGTGCTTTAAACTATTGAAACTTGCTAAAAGTTTCACTCTTATCCTTAAGAAAATATATCCATGACTTGCGAGAGAAGTCATCTATGAAAAACACATAGTATAGGTAAACACATAGTAAAGTTGACATAAAGGCAAGGAGTACAATTCGACTTTGTCTAGTAGATTTTGTATTATTGAATATCTCAAAAGAAGACATAGGAAAGAAGTGGGAAATATTGGGAAACTTGTACCAATCAAAATATCTAGTTAACAAGTTATTTGTTTTGAACAAGTTGTAAATTCTAAGGATGGGTGAATATGCCTCGGTTACAAAGCACCTAAATGCATTCAACATTGTTATCAGTCAGTTGTTGTTCATAGATATTAAAATTACTGAGGAGGAAAAGTACATTAATCTATTGTGTTATTTTTCTAGATTCCTGGGATAGCTCGGTGGTGACTATTAGAAGAAACAATACCACATTGAAGATCGATGATGTGGTAGCATCTATATTGTCAAAAGAGATGAGATGAAAGAACATCGAAATGAGATACCAACAAGGCCTTGTCGGTAAGAGGTCGACCGATAGACAAAGGAAAAGGAAAAACCTATGGTGGAGTATCAAATTCGAGGGTTAGATCTATGATCGGATTCATTGTTTCAACGATGAAAACATATTGGTGATGTGGTAAAGCTGGACATTATAGATAAAAATACAAGTCGACCGAAGTAGAGAAAGGAAAAGGGTCTAATGAAGGTTAGTCGAATGATGGTAAGTCTTCGCAAGAAGATAAATGCAATGTGTATTTGGTCTCCTCAAGTACACATTCATATTGTGACTCATGGTTGATCGACTTGGGTGCATCATATCATATGACACCACATAGAGAATGGTTTTATGAGTGTGAGAATATTGATGATGGTGATGCCCTATTGGGAGGTGACTCACCGATCAATATAGTCGGATGGGGTAAAGTTTGATTGAAGTTGAAAGATGGAAGGATAGGAACACTTCAAGTAGTACTACATATCTCAGGTTTGGCTTGAAACCTAGTATTGGTAAGAAAGATGGGGAATGTAAGTGTGTAGTATGTATTTGAGAAAGATACATGCAAAATGGTGCTAGGAGTGATGGTATTGATGAGAGGATTTTGGACTGGAACTTTGTAAAAAATATTGGGGAAAATAGATACCGATGAAAATGCTATTGTAATATGTCTTGAGTCCAACGTGATATCTTCTTGTCTAGTCAACTCGGATATGTTGTGACATCAACAAATGGGGCATATGTATGGTTGAAGATATCCCTTATTGCTCTAAACAAGTTGAATTTTTTGAACATTGTATTTATGGTAAACAAAGTCATGTAAGCTTCTCATATGGTGCTACTAGGGCTAATGAAATGCTGGAGTCAATACATAGTGATGTGTTTGGACTTGTGTCATGTTCAAAAAATAGGATCGTAGAGCAATACCAATAAACAATCAATAAGATGCAAATATTAAAACACATTACAAGAGAGACATAAATATAATGTGGTTCACCCAAGATGGGTTATGTCCACACAGAAATTGCCAATACTTTATTATTATACCATCCAGCAAAATGAATGGATACAACCTGCAACAACTCTGTTGCACTTCCTCTTCACTTTCTCACGGTCTCTCTCACATAATCACAGAGATTGTTTTACAATGCTACAATACAATACATAGTTGTATTACAATGCTTTCATTTTATAGGGGAATTACCATAGGAAAATACCACAAGTCGCCCAATACCATGGGCCCATAAACTATTTGCCAACAAACATCCCAAGAAAATATTCCAGGGGCTTCACCCCCAAATCCCCTTTCTCAGGGGCCCGCTGGCCCCCGGACCCCCATGGGGGGATGATGTCCCTCTGCACCCCCCTGTTGGGATGAGTGTACCGTAAAATTGGGGTACAAACACGGTTGAACAATGACATCTCTGAATCTAGAAGATTAGGCTCCATAATCAACAGTCTCCCACTTGGAGACTGATCGCAACTCCATTGTTGCTACACTTGTTGGACTATGCTCTAAACCTTAGACTTGGAAAATTTCTCTTCATCACCTTCATGCTTGAATGCCAATTGAAACTGAGCAAGACCTTAATTTCTCTCTGGCTACTACCTTTTTCAACATGTCTACAGGATTTTGGCTAGTGTGTATCTTTTCCAACTTTAACATTTCATCTTCCAACTTAAGTTGTATATGTTTAGTCTTCAAATGAAACATTGATTTCTTTGCAAGATGAATGACACTCTGATTGTCACTGTACAACCTATTATTTTCCTGCTTCTTACCCAATTCCTCCATGAACCTATATAACCAAATCATATCTTTACTAGCCTTTGTAGCAACAACATACTTTGCTTCAATTTTTGAAAGTGAAACAACCTTTTGTAGTTTCAAAATCCAACTTATTGTTGTTCCACCTACAATAAAAAAAAAAACTGTGGTGCTCAACATATCCCTGTAGAACAATGTCTAACCCTCGAAAAACTAATATATGAGAAGTGGTACCTATCAAATACCTAAGAATCCATTATAATGCCTTCCAATTCTCTTTACCTGGATTGTTCATATACCTACTCACAACTCCCACTGCATGTTCAATATCCAGTCTTATGCGCACCATGGCATACATCAAGCTACTAACTACTAATGAATAGGGAACCTTGGACATGTATTATATATCTTCTTGTGTCTTGGGACACATCTCCTTACTTAGTTTGAAATGGTTGGCCAAAGGTGTACTAATTGGTTTTGCATTATCCATTCTAAACCTCTCCAATGTCTTTTCTATGTACTCACCTTGAGACAATGTCAATTTTCAATTTATCTTGTCTCTTGTTATTCTCATATCAAGGATTTGTGTTGCAGCACCCAAATCCTTCATCGCAAATGATTTAGCTAGTTTCCTTTTGAGCACATTTATATCTTGCATGTTATACCCTGAAACAAGCATGTCATCCACATACAATAACAAGATAATATATCTTCCATTATCTAACCTCTTGAAATAAACACAGTGGTCAAAATGGAATCTACTATAACCCTGTTCTATCATAAACTTATCAAATTTTAAATAGCATTGCCTTGGAGCTTGCTTCAGGCCACACAAGCTCTTCTTCAACCTACAAACCAAATTCTCCTTCCCTTTGACCTCATACCCTTGTGGCTACTGCATTTAAATCTCTTCCTTCAAATCCCCATGGAGAAAGGTTGTTTTTACATCTAACTGTTCAAGATGCAAGTATTCTACCGCCTCTAGGCTTAAAATAGTCCTAATTGAAGTCATCTTAACAACAGGTTGAAAATATTTCATCAAAGTCTATACCTTTCTTTTGTACAAACCCCTTTACAACAAGTATTATCTTGTACCGCTCCTTGCCTCGATATTCTTCCTTCAACTTGTAAACCCATTTATTTTGCAATGCTCTTTTTCCCGCAAGAAACTCAACCAAATCCCAAGACTGGTTTCTTACTAATGAGTCCATATCCTCATTCATGCCTTGCTCACACTTATTTCTAGTTTCTACCTGCATTTCCTCTTCATAACATTCTGGTTCACCAAAATTAGTCATCAATAAATAATATAGTGAAGGAGAGAATCGCTCAAGGGGTATACTTAGCCTAGTAAGTCTTCTTACATTTGTAGGAGTTTGAGATACTTGTTGCTGCTCTTGATTTTCTGGTGCCTTTGGAAATTCATTTTCTTTGACTTCATCAAGAACTGTGTACTTAGTGTTTCCTTTTCCTCTTTCTTTCCCTACAACCGATCTTTGAACATAACCTTTTCACTGAATACTACATCTCTAATCCTAATGATTTTGTGATTTTCACAATCCCATAAGCGATAACCAAAATCATCAACCCCCTATCCAATAAAGGTACAGTTCTTGGATCTAGCCTCAAGCTTTGTTCTATTTTCTTTATCAACATGTACAAATGCTTCACAACCAAAAGTTCTCAGAAATGAGTATTTTACCTTTTTACATGTCCATGCCTCCTACGGAATTCCACTATCCAAAATGCTTGAAGGTGCTTTGTTTATTAAAAAAACAACAGTATCTATAGCATCATCCCAAAACTGTAAGGGAAACCCTTCATGCAATCTCATACACCTTGCACACTCCATGATCGTTTTGTTCATCATTTCTGACATAGAATTTTATTGTGGTGTTTTTGGGACGGTCTTCTCTCTACAGATCCCATGGTATGAACAATAACTATCAAACTCCTTGCTACAATATTCACCTCCATTATCATATCTGAGACACTTCAATCTTTTCTATGTCTCATTCTCAACCAAAGCTTTCCACTTCTTAAAAGTATCAAACACATCATATTTCTATATAATGCAATAAACCACGTTTTTCTAGTTGCATCATCAATAAAAGTAAGATAATAACGAGAGACACCAAGAGATTGCAACTGAGCCAATCCCCATACTTTTAACTCTTCTTATGTTTCCCAACCTTGAGAAATCTAACTCTCTTTTTTTTCGTAAACACAGTTCTCACATAATTTCAAACTTACCTGCTTCATATCTTGAAGCAATTTCCTTGAGTGAAGAATCTGAATCCCCTTTTTACTCATGTGGCCAAGCCTATGATGCCATAATGTTGCACCTATTTATGTGGAAGCTACAAATATAGAATAATCAATCTTATGAGGGCATAAATACAACGTACCTATCCTATCTCCTTTTGATATTACAAGTGCTCCCTTAGTGTTAGTGATCTTCCACCACATTTTTCCAAACATAGACAAACAACCGCTATCTCCCAACTGCCATGTTGAGATAAGATTTATTTTCATAGAAGTAATATTCCTTACATCTTTTAGCATCCATTCATTTCCATTGTTTAACTTAATCTATACCTTACCCATTCCAACAATTTTACATGGTTCATCATTCCCCAATAAAACATGTCCAAAATCACCTGGAATATAATCATGAAAGAATTTTCTATGGGGTGTAGCATGACATGAAGCCCCTGAATATACTACCCAGTAATCACTAGTATTATCTAATGCAAGAATTAAAGCATATTGTAACACATCACCTGCTACATTTGCTTCATGAGTAGTATCATGTTGCCTGTCTCTTTTCTTCTTTGTAGCTCTGTAGTCTTTCTTCAGATATCCTCTATTACCACAGTTCTACAACTCTATCTTTCTGAGTCTAGACTTGGATCTTCCCTTTTTTAGATATTGTACGATTAACTGGGCTCCTTCCTCTCTCCCTTTGTCTTCCCCTTCTCTCCATGGTCAACGTATTACCTTATGTCTCACATGTGCTTTTTCTTTTCATTTCCTCACTAATAATAACATCAACAACATCATCAAATTTAAGAGTGTTTGAACAATGGACAAAGTTACTTACAACCATGACCAATCCATTCCATCTTTCTAGCAATAAGCACAAGATTAGAATATCCCTAACCTCATCATCAAAGTTCACTTTTGCAGAACTTAACTGACTAGTAATCATATTAAATTCATTTAAATGGTCAGCAACAGATCCACCTTCTGACATATTCATATTAAATAAACACTTCATTAAAAATACCTTGTTGTAATCCGAGGGTTTTTAATATATCTTATCCAATGTGCTCATAACTGTAATGTCCCTTTTTGGAAATTTTGGAGAAATGCACAAATTGGGCAAAATTCAAGCTTAACTAGTCGTGACTCTAGAGGTTTCCAAGTTTCTCCAAATGGTCCCAAATTTGAATGCAATGGTATGGTGAGTCTTAAAACATACAAATTTGGTTTATGGATACTTTTTATAATATTTTATACCTCTGCAAACTTGTTTTGGGATCATGACAAAAAGGCCAAAATTACTAGGAAATTGTGTTCAAATCCCCCCAAGGGTGATGGCCAAACTAGCTCTCCAAATCAAGTATGACCCTCCCAAATATCATAAAAGAGTATGTGAATGAGTATCAGACATCAATTAATTCCATTAATCATGTTTATTAAGTTCTTCAAGTGGATTATGATCTGCAACATTTGTAGGGTGACTTTCATAGAAATTGCCTCAAGGAAATTTGCATTACTAGCTAGACTTGACATAGGAAAGGTAGAATATATGGTTCTGAGAGTAATATGACACATGTTGTTAGCATATGGAATATAAATTTGTTCCCCAAAACCATAAAACTAAAAGTAAAATCCTCCCACAAATATGATACAATACTCCTTCAAGATTGAATCTAAAGTCATGGAAACTAGTGATTCAATGGCATGGGAATGCAAGAGTTTCACATATGTATTTCTGGAATTTCGACCCATGGAGCACAGGAAAATTAAATTACAGAGTAAAACATCATATATTACTGTCACAACATCATCAAACTCAAAGAACATCCCTCATAAAAATCTGATACAAGACTCCTTCAAGATTGAAGCCAAAGTCATAGAAACTAGTGATTCAATGGCATGGGAATGCAAGCTTTTCACACATGAGTTTATTGGATGTCGACCCACAGAGGAGATGGAAATTAAATTGCATATCAATAAATTTTATATGGATTTCCCAACATCATCCAACTGAAATAATATCCCCCATACGAATATGGTATAAAACTACTTCAAGGTTGAAGCCAAATCCATGAAGACTAGTGATACGAGGGCATGAGTATGCAAGATTTTCATACATGTATCTCTGATATTTCGAATTGCATAGCATGTGGAAATAATATTAAAGATCCATACATCATATATTGATTCCCCATAATCATAAAACTCATACAAATCTGATATAAAACTACTTCAATATTGAAGCCAAATCCATGAAAACTAGTTATTCAAGAGCATGGGGAATGCGAGCTCTTCATACATGTATTTATGATATTTCGACTTACAGAGCATATGGAGATGATATTACAGATTCAAAAATCATAAATCAAATATTTGGAATCAACCATCCTCATCAAGGCGCAAGAATCACTCCAACAAGTGCGCCATCAAATGTGAGTGTGGGGAAATGGAGAAGAAGGAATGAGAGAATGGGGAGATAGATGAGAATTCGACTGTAGGAACTTCAACTGAAAATAAAAATCCTTCATTAATATCCCATGAGATTTATTAATTGCCTCTCCATCAACCAACTTGGAAAGGAATCCAACTCTCTCGAAATTGGTTCACTAGCAGGGTAAGTTTGCACTCACCGTGTAATGGACAAGAAAAAGCTCTCCAAAATGCCAAAGGCCAATTAACAAATTATAAAAATCTATTCTCCTTCCTCATGAAATCCTTTTATTAACTTCATGATTACTCCTAAGGTCTAATTTCCCTCCATGATCTTCCTCCAACTCATCTTAGTGGTTTAGTAACTCTCATGACACGTGTCTTCCTCTTCATGCTCCAATTTATTCCCCAATTCGAATGGCTGCCTCTAACTCCCAAATTCGACCTCTTGGTGGATATTTTTATCCCTTACATGTCATATTTTTCATATGTCAGAAATCAGGTCTGAATTTTTCATACTTGTCATAGAATCTTCCATCATTTGTTGTCATAGAGTGCATAGAATCTCCTTCCAAGTGGCACACCTTGTCTTCTAGTCTCTTCCTCTTCCATGCAAGTTACCCTCCTTTAAAAATTCGACTTCCTTGGCTCATTATATTATATTTGACACCTCATTACCATCCAATAATTTTACATTACCCATGTGTTCGAATTTGGATGAATATCATGCCAAGTGTGTGGGGAGTCTAGTCACCCAAAGTCTTCACAAGCTTCCAAGTGTCTTCATTAACCCATGCCACATTATTTTCTTATAATTTATCATTTATGTGACCCATTTAAATGTGAATATAGTAAAATAATGTTATTTCAAGTCCCATATCCCCTTATTACAAAATTTATGTCTCCATCTCAACCTATGGAACTAGTAGGTTGGTGAAACATTATTTGCAAATAGTCTTATTTGGAAATTATTTAATTGGGGACATGACAAATCCTCCCCTCTCAAGATTGCTTGTCCTCAATCAATGCCAAGTTTTTATGCTGGAAAAAAAAAATCCCAAGTGGCATCCTCATTTGGTACTCCTTCCCATGAACCAAGTGCTCTCTTATGGTTCTGCTCATTGATTTTCTTTAGCTGCAACTTGAGTAGTGGCACTCATGTACTACAATTTTGAGTTCTAAAAAGTAAAGAGATGTGGATTGTGCATATTGATATATCATGTAACATCACCACTAACACCAAAAGGATACATCAAATCCATAAAAACCAAATTTGTGCAAATAATCTTTACCTCCATGTTTTGGAAACCTTTTCTGAACTTTCACCCCTTTTTGCTTCTGTAAAATTCTTTGAAGTTGGTGTTGAGTTACCAAACTTTGAGTTTCTTAATATTCCAAGAAAATTTCAGATAGGAAATACCATTCGTGTTGCTTCACTACTCTGATTACAACCATATTCTCAAGTGGTGAAGAAATCTCCAATGCTGCTTGTTGCCCCCACAATTGAAACCAAAGAGACCAAAAATGATCCCAGGGTCCCATATGATCCTGATACATGCATGGTGTGAAATGTCTATGATGAAATGCCATGAAAACCAAGCATGTGAAAATTGAATCCATCTCTCAAAAGGTCTCCCACACAGGAAACTGAACACTAATCTGCAAAGATGAACTCAAATAACTGAAGGTTGGTTTGCTTTCTCAAACCAACAACCAAACTGCTACTCCAAGTGAGATGAAACCAAGCAATTATAAGATCCCATTGTTGGTATTGCACCCTTCCAAATATCATGAGTACAAAATATAGATCATGAAAGTACATAAAAACATCACACAAATGTACATCAAGAAGGTACATCATCAACAAATCATGAAAGTGCTTATACATCCAATTAAGTAGATCACCATGTGGCCCATACACACAAGCATCAAGTATTATATCATATTTGCCCCAATGACATAGGTGAGGATCCCATTTCCCATAATTATTCTCCAAAAATATATAATGTGCATCAATATAATCAGCCATGTGTTCTTTCATCCAAGAATTGAATGAAGAACCTCCACCAAAAATCTGAACCAAATAAGGAGCAAAGAAAACATGAAGACTTCAAGTGGCTCAAAGAAGTCTCATCAATACACCCATGAATATGTATATCATCATGAAATAGCATAGTATGTTGCTTCCAACAATAATTTTCTTCAATCATATATATCTTCACCCAAGTGTGGGATGAAGTTCCTCCAACATCAAATGGACTAGGCAAGGAGCAAGGAAAATCACGAGTCTCCAAGTGACTCAAGTGAATACCATAGGTGCATCCATGTATATGTGTATCATCATAATGTAAAAATGGATGTTGATGAAAATGTAAAGAATATGGTTCTCTATTCATTTCATCATCAAAAGGAGATATAGGAGTTTCATACTCCTCATGTGGCACCATTAAAAATAAACCTTTCATCCATACTTCATTAGGATGAATGCTACAAAATATGGAAGTGTGGGATGTAGGAGAAAGAACCAACTTGCCCAAAAGATTATAAAGTGAAAAATTTCAATCATGTGAAGGCTCCATAGGGGTAGTAACATGCACCTCCCTCAAAAATGCAAAAAAAATCTCATTGGTTGGTTCCAAGGTAGTAGAATCATGCACTTCTTCAAAAATTCTGCAACCATTTTCAAGAGGAAACTCAAGTTCCTCTTCCACCACAACAAGTTATTGGCTCTCATCTGGTTCATCTTCAAAAACATTAAGAACTTGCAATTTTTCATGTCTCTTATGATCCCTCATGTCAAGAATCCTCCAAGCAATCTCCCATATGAAAATCTGAAACATAGAGGAAGAACAAGTATGTTGCAACCTCTTAAGAAGTTGCTCATTTTGATTTTTGAGCCTATGAATATCCTCATTATTATTTAAGTATGCTTCATGTAACAATTCATTAAGCTCAACCAAATTGTTTCTATCAAAAATCAAAGACATGAAATTACATTCGATTGTGCACGTTGCTCTTTGAATCTTCTCCATGTCTTCAAGGAAGGATGGCTCCTCCAATGAAGAAAATTTCCAACAAGAATTTGATAGCAATGCTTTAGTGTCATTGAGTATGCTAAGGGACTCATGGATATTCATTTCACTCATCTTCAAAGACCCTTCAAGAAAAAGAGGTTCTTGTTGAGGAACCTCCTCTTCTTCTTTCTTCTTGATTTGATCAACTTCTTGAATCTCAAGTGGTGATGGGGAAGTTGACCTTGGTTTTTCATTAGCTGCTACAAGGTATTCATGTTTATGCTCATGAGAAATTTGGCTTGTGTAACGGGGATTTCTCCCATGTTACGTGCAAAAGCACCAGCCTTAAATCAATGGGATCATAAGGAAGAGTTCGAATAAAAATAAAATAGCAAACTAGATTAGTAACAAAAAGCAAATATTTTTTGGCATTTTTTGAATATAGATCGGCAAAAATAAACAAATATATACCTCCTTTCATGTAAAGTGGGCCACCGTAGCCATCCTCGGAAATGGTTCTGCTTGATCCACGGGTTGGTTCTCCAATGGTCTCCATGGACTGTTGCCAAACAGAGAATGGATCCAATATGGGTACAGAGAATGTCTCAATGTACACTGTGGGTATGGTGGCTAAAAGGGGATGTGAATACCTAAGAGCAAAAGTGTCACAACGCATCCACAAATGAGAAAAAGGGCTATTAGTTTTTTTTGGAGATCCCTTCACAATGTATTTATAGTATGGTTCTAGGGTTTTTTGACCCAATGTGGTAACCCATGGTATTTTTTGACCCATGGTATTTTTCTGTGGTTTTCTGGCTTTTTGACCATTTTTAGGGTTTTTTACCCTTTTTAGGGGTTTTTACCCTTTTTGGGGAGAGAGTGAGGGTAAACCATAGTAAATAATAATGTTTTCAACCATTTTTTGTGGAAATACAATTGTGAAGGTCAAGGGAAATATGGAAGGAATATGATGTATGTCTATGGTTTAGACCATGTAGAGCTAGGTGAACACTTTTTTGTGTTAATAGCTTGCAGCAACATTTTCAAATCCGATATCTATGTCACCAACATAAATTTGTGAGCACCCATTAGTAGGTGCTCCTTCATAGTTCAAACATCCATCAGTAGGTACTCCTTCACAGTTCAAACATCCATCAGTAGATGCCCTTTGGTCCATGTCCACGGTAGAATGTGTTTCATAATGATATTCAATAGTTTCAAGGTACTCTTCTTCATTCTCATGTGATGTTTCCTCATCTTTTTCAAATTCATTTGGGAGTGACTTTCGATCCTCTTGCTGTAATCCTTTTTCTACTTCACCACCCACAGAAATTGGTAGCTCCTTGGTCTCCTCCATACTTGTGCATTTCTGATTATTCCTTAATGAGTTCTCATTTTCCTTATTGTACAAAAATCCATACTTGAGAATATAATCTTTGAAATAATACCTTTCACGAATATCCCATCACAAAGTTTGATGCCCCTGGTAGCATGCTTCGATATCTTTGGTTGTAATTTCTTCTTCCCTTGGCGAGGGAGGAAGGAAAGTTGGCTTGGTGTGTATATTATGAAACCAAGACATCTCTGCAAAATTTTATTAAATGGATGGTATTAATTCATAGGTGCAATTACCATGCTCAAATACCACTGTAATTTCATTTTTTGGATATTTTGGAGAAATGCACAAATTGGGCAAAATTCGAGCTTAACTAGTCATGACTCTAGAGGGTTCCAACTTTCTCCAAATGGTCCCAATTTGAAATGAAATGGTATGATGAGTCTTAAAACATCCCAAGGTGGTTTATGGATAATTTTTATCATACTTTATACCTTTTCAAACTTGTTTGGGGCTAATTATAAAAAGACCAAAATTACTAGGAAATTGTGTTCAAATCCCCCCAAGGGTGATGGCCAAACTAGCTCTCCAAATCAAGTATGACCCTCCCAAATATCAGAAAATAGTATGGGAATGAGTATAATACATAAATTACTTCCCTTAATCATGTTTATTAAGTTCTACAAGTGGATTATGATCTGCAACATTTGTAGGGTAACTTTCATAGAAATTGCCTAAGGGAATTTGCACTACTAGCTAGACTTGACATAGGAATGGTAGAATATATGGTTCTGAGAGTAATATGAAACATGGTGGTATTATATGGAATAAAAATTTATTCCCCAAAAGCATAAAACTAAAAGTAAAATCCTCCCACGAATATGATACAATACTCCTTCAAGATTGAATCTGAAGTCATGGAAACTAGTGATTCAATAGCATGGGAATGCAAGAGTTTCGCACATGGATTTCTTGGATTTCTACCCACAGACCATAGGAAAATTAAATTACAGAGTAACACATCATACATGACTATCACAACATCATCAAAATCATATAACATCCCTCATACAAATATGATACAATACTCCTTCAAGATTGAAGGCAAAGTCATGGAAACTAGTGATTCAATGGCATCGGAATGCAAGCTTTTCACACATGAGTTTCTTGTATTTCGACCCACATAGGATATGGAAATTAAATTACAGATAAATACATTATATATTTCTTTTTTAACATCATCCAACTCATATAATATCCCTCATATGAATATGGCATAAAACTACTTCAAAATTTAAGCCAAATCCATGAAGACTAGTGATACAAGGGCATGAGTATGCAAGCTTTTCATACATGTATCTCTTATATTTAGAATTACATAGAATGTGGACATAATATTACAGATATGTACATCATATATTGATTCCCCATCATCATAAAACTCATGTAAATTTCCTCGTACAAATCTAATATAAAGCTACTTCAATATTGAAGCCAAATACATGAAAACTAGTTATTCAAAAGAATGGGGAATGCGAGCCTTTCATACATGTATTTTTGATATTTAAACTTACAGAGAATATGGAGATGATATTACAGATCCATACATCATAAATCAAATATTTGGTATTAACCGTCCTCAACGAGGCACAAGAATCACTCCAACAAGGTGTCATCAAATGTAAGTGTGGGGAAATGGAGAAGAATGAAAGAGAGAATGGGGAGATAGATGAGAATTAAACTGTAGGACATTCAACCTTAAAATAAAACCCCTTCATTAAGCTCCCATGAGAGGTCTGAATGGCCTCTCCATCAACCAACTTGGAAAGGAATCCAACTCCCTTGAAATCGGTTCACTAGCAAGGTAAGTGTGCACTCACCGTGCAATGGACAAGCAAAAGCTCTCCAAAATGCCAAAGGCCAATTAACCAATGATCAAAAGATATTATCCTTCCTCATGAAATTCCTTTATTAACTTCACGATGCCTCCTAAGGTTGAATTTTCCTCCATGATATTCCTCCAACTCATCTGAGCGGTTTAGTAACTCTCATGACACTTGTCTTCCTCTTCATGCTCCAATTCTTTCCTCAATTCGAATGGATTCCTATAACTCCGAAATTTGACCTCTTGGTAGCTATATTTATCCCTGACGTGTCATATTTTTCATATGTCAGCAATCATGTCTGAATTTGTCATACTTGTCATAGAATCTTCCATCATTTGTTGTCATATAGTGCATAGAATCTCCTTCCAAGTGGCACTCCTTGTCTTCTAGTCTCTTCCTCTTCCATGGGAGTTACCCTCCTTTACCAATTCGACTTCCTTGGATCATTATAAGATATTTGACACCACATTACCATACAATAATTTTACATTACCCATGTGTTCAAATTTGGATGAATATCATGCCAAGTGTGCGGGGAATCTAGTCACCCAAAGTCTTCACAAGCTTCCAAGTGTCTTCATTAAGCCATGGCACATTATTTTCTTAGTATTTATCATTTATGTGACCCATTTAAATGTGAATATGGTAAACTAATGTCCTTTTGGTTCCCATATCCCCTTATTATAAAATTTATGTCTCCATCTCAACCTATGGAACTAGTAGGTTGGTGAAACATTATTTGCAATTAGTCTTATTTGGAAATTATTTAATTGGGGACATGACAATGACACCCTCTGTTGCCTTTTCTTTCAAAATATTAAAATCCACTGAGGAATCATGGAACATTCGTATTGTTCCCAGTGCCTTTATGTCAAGAACCTCCCATTCTTTGTCCTTCATAGTAGTCAGTTGTTTTGTTTTTTCGCCCAACGGTAGGTATAGATCCTTTAGGTACAGATAGTCCTCCACTTTTATCTTCCATAATTGGTAGTTTTGGCTATTAAATTTCTCGACCCAAATTTCCTTCTTCTGGAATTACTCCCACTCAAACCAGGAACCCTTCTTTCCTGCGAGTTTACCATCCAAACAAACCTTTGGATATGATACCAATTGTTAGAAAAGCAGGATTGCAAAGCAATAAACAATAAACAATAAACAATATGTAAATGTTAAAACACATTACAAGAGAGACACGGATATAACATGGTTCACCCAAGATGGGCTACGTCCACATAGAAATTGCCAGTCCTTTATTATTATACCATCCAACAAAATGAAGGTATACAACCTGTAGCAACTCCGTTGCACTTCCTCTTCACTCTCTCATAGTCTCTCTCACACAATCACAGTGATTATTTTACAATGCTACAATACAATACACATTTGTATTACAATGCTTTCCTATGATAGGGGAATTACCATGGGAAAATACCACGGGTCATCGAATACCATGGCCCGCAAATTGTTGGCCAATAAACATCCCAAAAAAAATCTTTCAAGGGCTTCGCCCCCAAATCCCCTTCTCATGGGTCTGCTGGCCTTGGCAGGGATGGTTACCACTGGACCCCTGCAAGGGGACAATGTCCCCTCTCATCCCCCTGCTTGGATGAGTGTACAATAAAATTGGGGTACAAGCACGACTGAACAATAACATCTTTGAATCTAGAAGATCAGGCTCCACAACCAACATGTCGGTCCCTCAATTAGGAGGATCTTAGTATTTCATTTCTTTCATAGAGTATTTCTTCATAATGACATGGTTGTAATTTTTGAGGAAGAACTGTGAGGTTTTTGAGAACTTTCAAGAGACTGTTCAAAGCTCTTATGGAGAATCAAACTAGTAAAAATATTAAGGTGTTGAGAACTGATAACGAAGAAGAGTTCAATGAAAAAGTGTTTGACTAGTTCTGTAAATAGCACATGATATCTCAACAAAACACAACACCATATATGCCTCATTAGAAGGGAGTTACTGAAATAATGAACAGAACGTTGATGGAGAAATCAAGGAGCATGCTCAGTGGTGCCGGAGTTACATAAGAATTATGGGGAGAAGCAGTTAATACGACATGTTACCTGGTGAATAGGTCATTGTCGATGGATCTAGTTGATAAAATCCATATGAGACATGTCTCGGTAAGAATCCCTCTCTTAAACATCTCAAATTGTTTAGTTGTGATGCATTTGTGCATGTCCCAAAGGAGAAAAAACTAAACTTGATACTAAGATGGAGAATTGCATCTTCATCGGGTAGAAAGACGAAGTGAAAGGGTATAAGTTGTGAAACCTAGTTATGAGGAAGGTAGTTTATATTCGAGATGTGATCTTCAAAGAATTCAAAGGAACTTTGAGGGGTGAAGAGGGTAAAAGAGAAAAGGTACAAGAAAAGCAAGAGTTTGAAATTACTAACTAAAGTCTGGATTCAGGAGAGTTGATTGAATCGGTCGAAGAGGTGGAACAATAGACTATAAATTTTAGGAGGTCCGGTTAAGCAAGGAAATGACTACAAAAGGTATTGTCCACCCGACTTTCACTCTACTTTTGCGTTATCTTCCATAGACAACAATCCCAAGTCGATAAAGGAAGCAATCTACTCAATGGAGGGTAAACTATAGAAAAGGGTCATGGAAGAAGAAATGGAGTCCTTGAATAAGAATGAAACATGGGATCTAGTCGCATTACCAAATGGAAGGAAACCCATTGGCGGTAAATCGGTATTCAAGAAAAAAGTTGAATGCAGCAGGTCAAGTCGAGAAGTACAAGGTTCGACTAGTAGCGGAAGGGTATTCCCATGGTATTCCCAAGTTGAGGGAGTCGACTTTGGTGAATTTGTATCACCTATTGCAAAGCTAACTTCCATAAGGGTACTAATGTATTTAGCTGCAACACTTGATCCTGAAATAAAGAAGATGAATGTAAAGACAACATTTCTTCATGGGGATCTTGAAGAAGAAAACTATATGAAGCAGCCTGAAGGTTTTATAGTGGATGGAAAAAAGGAGTTGGTTTGTAAGCTCAAGAAATCTCTCTACAAGCTAAAACAATTGCCTAGGATGTGGTATTAAAATTTTAACATCTATATCCAACACCTGGGGTTTGTGAGAAGTTAGACATATCACTTTGCATGTCGATCAACTGGGAAAGTTGATGGTCGATTGGTTCAAGTCGATTGGTTCAAGTCAATTGGAGTCGAAGTCAACAAATAGGTATAGTTTGGTCAGTCAACCAATTGGAATTAATTATTTGGTCGAAAGAAAACAACTAGTCGATGAAACGATCAAAATAATTAACGAGAAATCAACTGAAGTTGACCCAGGCAAGTCGACTATAACAAAATTACTAAAAGTAGTTAGGAAGTTATGGATTGTCATTAATGATCAATTGGTTATATTGCTTCTATAAATAAGATGTAATAGTTGTGCATGATATATGGCAAGTATCATGGTGTGATGTAATGAGGTGTGATTTGTGGTCTAGCAAGTCACAGTTGTAAACACTTGTTTTATAAGTGTTTGATTAATAGATGAAAGAAATCTCACTAGTTTTCTAGTTTTCCCCGAGATCAGGTCTCCACGGTAATTTTTGTGTAATGTGTTGATGTTGTTATGTGCCATTGTATTAATGTGTAATGTGCTCAACTATATGAATTAGCTTGCATAACTACTATAATTGGTATTGAGACTCAACACAAACCATCTTTTGTTGTGATGATGGAGTACTACCATGACGAGGGTTGCATAGAGTGTCCCCACCACGCAAATTTCCCTCATGTCCTCTGTCATTTCTCATCACAGGATCATGTCATCTGACATTTTCATGCTGCAGATGACTTGGTACAGCATGCCCTCAGCATGGAAACCGAGTGGCGCCATTATACTTCCCTATCACTCCATCCAAGAGTTTCCCAATCATGTTTTAATAAACTTGTATATATGTTTTTATTTTCTTTCTATATTAAAAAACAATTATTTGGTCTTTGTTTCATGAGGCAAATAACATGCTGTGTTGAAAGTTCAGTTATATTTTTATGGATTTTTAAGATTTTTATTTTAATATCAATATCAAGAATTAAAAATTAAAATGAGAAATCTGAGACAATAAAAGTTTTTCTTTTTTGGCTCACACGACTCCCTCACGCGAGTGCCTCCTCGGGTTGATCATTCCCCATCCTGCAGATCGCGCTGGCCCTAGAAGCATCCTTCCCTGACACCATGGGCCAAGAAGGGGGTCCCTTGGCATCCACATCTCACCCTCCAGAGCTGGAGGCCTTCAAGAAGTTGATAGTGAGCTGCAACAAACAAAAACTGAATGAGATAGGCTATGAATCTAGAAAATTGGGGTCTCATTGAACAATTCACGGGCTTGTGGCCTTCTCCCAAGGCAGTAGATGCTTGGGTGCAGAAGAACTGGAGACTGTTATTAAAAGAAGGCATCAGAAGCTACTCCGTAGTCAAGGGATTCTCCGTATTCGTGTTTGAAGAGGGAGAAGTCAGAAGTCTCATATTCAGGAACATACCTTACTTCATGGGTCCCCAAGGATTATATTTGAATAAATGGACCCCAGACTTCGATCCTACACAACATGTGTCGTCAGCAGTCCCAGTGTGGGTGCGCCTTCCACACTTACCCCTGAACTGCTGGAATCCAAAGACACTGGAAATCATTGGCAACACTCTTGGGAAATACATAGACCGTGCAGAGAGAAAGGATCGGTACTCTTGTGCGAGGATATGTGTCGAGGTTGACTTGGAAATAGGGCTACCAGAAGCAATCAATCTAACTATTTTAGATTGGTCACATATCCAATAGTTGGACTACGAACAACTCCCCTTCAAATGCAAGTATTGTCATACTCACAAACACTTTGCAAGATATTGCAAGAAAAATGTTGAGGAAGAGGCTGAGAAATCCAAAGATCAATGGATCCAAGCACAGAAAACAGCCTCGGCAAAGAAAAATAGTAGGAAAAAAGGGAAAGAAATGTCGGTGGGATCTGATGTACCAGAAGTAAGGCAGGAACAAGAGAAAGGAAACAAAGATCAGTCAAGGACAAAAGTGGAGGAAAATCCCTTTGAAACATTAAGGGTAATAGAAGACAACACATAAATGGTAACTGAGGAGATCAAGCAGCAGCCCCCTCCCTCAGCAGTTAAGAGGGAAATGAAAGAAGCACCCCACCCTGGATCTCCAACATGGATCTACTGCTCACCTACCTTCGCTGAGATAACAAGGAAAAAAACCTCTAGAATCCTCAGGGTCATCGAAAGATGTGTCCTTTGAGAGGCCATCCAAAAAAGTCAGGAGGAACTCTCGCAGGGAAGCTCGAGAGGAAGAAGCAGAGAGGAAAAAAATGCAAGGCAGCCAATCTACAATTGAAATGACAATGGGGAGAAACACCAGAACAAGACCTCCCAAGGGAGGCGTATCCCATCCCGATCTCAGTAAATAATGCGGCGGGTCTGTTGGAATTGCAAAGGATTGGGGAACCCTTCGAATGCCGAAGCAGTAAAAGACCTTCTGAAAATAGAAACCCCTGAGATTATCATGCTCCAAGATACTAATATTGAAGGGGAACCCCTTCTCTAGATCAACAACACAAAGTGGAAGAAAAAGGTAGGGAAATCCATAAGTGCTAGAGGCGCCTCTGGGGGCCTAGCAACTCTGTGGTCAGATGAGGAGTTTTCACTAGAAAGCTCTTTTGAAACCCAGCATTGGATCTACATTGAACTCCACCATATAACAAGTAAGGTCACCCTTTCACTCTTCAATCTATATGTTCTTGTTCTCCAATTAGAAAAGAAATATTGTTGGATAACTCTGACAGATTTCATTGAAATTTACTCCCCTCAGAATATAATAATTGCGGGAGATCTAAATCTTATCTTTGACCCAAAAGAAAAGAGTGGAGGGAACAATGGCAAGGATCAAATGCTTCCCCTGGTAGAGGACCTCATGCAACGGTGGGACCTTTTAGACATCAAGCCAAAAAGAGGCCTTTTTACTTGGACAAACAACGGATTTGGGATAGATCACATAGCTACCCATCTGGATCGTTTCATGTTTCAAAGTTCACTCCTGGAAAAGAGGGTGATCTCCTCCAAAACTCTCCCAAAATTGACTTCAGATCACAAACCCATCCTACTTCAGTTGGAAGATGAAGAGAAACTAGGGCCCATACCCTTTAGATTCATCCCTCTCTGGATCGAAAAGGAAGGGTTCAATGAAAAGGTAATCTCAGCTTGGTCTACACCAGTGATTGGGTCCCCTTCCTTTGTGTGGGAGCAGAAACTAAAGGCCACGAAGGAAACTCTAAAGCAATGGATTAGAAATCCCATCAATACACCAACCAGCCACAGAAAGGAGACTACCCAGCTGCTAGAAAATCTCCAAATAGACCTTGAAATCAAGGACATTACCAGTGCAGACCTTGAAAAAGAACAAGCAACCCAAGCTAAGCCGTTTCTCTCTTTTCAGCAAGAAGAAGAGTCCTTGAGGCTAAAGTCTCAAAGTCTGTGGCTAAAAGCAGGAGACCACAACACCTCCTACTTTCATAGACAGTGCAGAGCCAGACTATCCAAAAATCATATCTCTGAAATCATCGCTTTAGATGGGACACTGCACAAAGGCTATGATCAAATTAAGCTTGCAGCTAAAACTCATTACCAAAAATCTGTTTAAAGACAATAGAGAAGGAAATGAGGATGCCACAACTGATTTCCTCTCCCACATCCCTCTTTTAGTCAACAGTGATGATAACACAGCCCTCTCAAAGAATTTTACAGAGGAAGAAATCTGCAGCATAGTTTGGTCTGTGGAACCTGACAAGGCCCTAGGGTCGGATGGCTTTTCAATCCATTTTTACCAACAGTGTTGGGAAATCATCAAGACTGATTTGCTGAGAATGACAAGAGATTTTCAGCAGAAATCCAAGGTGGGTGGCAGCACTAACTCCACCTTTCTTGCCCTGATTCCAAAAGAAGTGAATCCGAGCACTTTTGAAAGATTCGGGCCAATCTCACTATGCAACTCATCCTACAAAATTCTGTCTAAATTTATGGCAAACAAAATTAAACCTCTTCTCGAGAAACTCATCTCACCCAACCAGGGAGGTTTTGTCAAAGGGAGACATATCATAGACAACATGATATAGGTACAAGAAGCTATCTAATCGAGCTACCATTGGAAGGAGCAATGAATGATAATAAATCGTGGCATGGCAAATGCATTTGATCGGGTAAAGCACTCATTCCTTTTCAAAGTTCTTCTCTCCTTTGGAGTCAACTCTAATTTTGTCAATTTTATCAAAGCATGCATATAAAACCATGGATAGCTCCACTTGTAAATGGAAAACCAACTAGCTATTTTCAAGCCTCAAGGGGAATAAGGCAAAGCTTCCCCCTTTCTCCATTTTTGTACATTTTGAGGGCAGATTCATTGAGTAGAAAGCTAGCTGCAGAAAAGAAGGTGGGGACAGTTCCAGGCATAAGGATAACAAAAGGCATTGAGCCTATTAACCACGCTCTTTTTGCTGATGATTAACTGCTACTAAGGGGCTCCATAAAGATAGCCAAAGTTTTCAATGGAATTCTACAAGACTTTTGCAGCATATCCAGAGCCCTCATCAACAAAAGGAAGAGCGTTGTGTATGGTCGGAATGCATAGTAGAAAGACATACAGCGAATTGCAAAATATTTGGGCTTCTTTGGCTTTGCAAGCTGGGAAAAAATAAAATACCTCTATCTCCCCTTAACCATGGGGCCTAATAAAGCTTCATTGTGGGATGATGTGCTGAGCAAACTGAGATAAAAAATCAGAGCTTGGGGTGGCCAATGGCTCACCAAAGATGGCAAGCTCACGGTGGTGAAAGCGGTGCTCTCCTCACTGCCATTTTACCAAGCTTCCTTCCTTTTCGATCTGAAAATGATTATGGATCAGATCACTAAGCTAATCTGGGATTTATTATGGCAAGGTGGAAAAGGAAATCAAAAGAAATTCCACTTAATAAAGTGCGACACTGTCAAACGACCACTGGCTGAAGGAGGATTACAGATCCAGGATCCGAGGCTAGCGAATTTGGCACTAGGAGGTAATATTCTATGGAAACTACATTCAAACAGTAAACAACCTGTCAGTAGAATTCTAAGGATGAAATACATGAGAGGAGAACCTCTGCACAGTCTCCAGGCAGTCAAAACTCTCAAAGGAACTGTTACGTGGAATATCTGTAGAAGAGGGCTCGATTTCTTCCAAAAAGAATTATACAAGATCCTCGACAATGGGAATGATACGTTGCTGTGGCAAGACAACATAATGGGGAAGCCACCTTTGGATAGCGTGGAGGGGATCAATAGAATTCGTGATTCGTTAAAATGCAGGGGTATTCAATGTTGGTAACCATCTCGATTTAGGAAGAAGACGATAGATGGCACGACTGGGCCATTCCACGATTGCCACAGTAGATTGAATCTCAAAAATCACAGCTTCTTATTGCGCTACCGGATCTGGCTTCAGTTCATCAGCAAGAGAAAGACCGTTGGGGATGGGGGGGAAACGGTTCCTATTCAACTACACAGGGGTTCTTCTCCTTGCAAACAGAGTATGTGCCAGCCCTTCCAGTATATCTATGGAAGCAAGTCTGGGATCCAAGCAGTCTCCCCAAGGTTAATTGTTTTCTTTTGGGTTATGATGCACAGAAAGGCTTTAACTAGAGAAAATCTGGCAAAACGTGGTATAATTGGCCCTCACAGATGCAGCATGTGTTGCAGAGATTTGGAAACCAGTGACCACCTATTCATGGACTGTAAATTCGCCTGGTAAGTGTGGACTCTCACTCTTCATGGCCTCAATGTCCCAGCCTTGGAGAAAATATCGATGGTTTTGCTTTTCTTCCCCTGGAAATCGAGATATCCCCATCCAATTCAAGGTAAGTCTGCCTGGAGTGGAATTTGGGTAGCAATCCCCAAATACGTGTATTGGAACATTTGGATGGCCAGAAATGATAAAATCTTCAACAATACCCAGCAACTACCGCTTAAGGTGGCTACAAAAACCAAAGCTTTCCTCATTGAAACGATGGGCGTTCAATCTTTTAAAAAGGATTATACGTTTCTTCCGGAAGAAAAAAAATGGTTGGGCACATATACTTTCAGAGATAGAAAAAAAGGATCCTGGTCGACCGAGCATAAACCCAAGGTGGCGACTAAGAGACTCAGAAGCAGATTTCCAAATTTGGTGGAGGTTACAGGGGAAAGCTTCGATCTTCTTTGACAGTGCCTCCAAAGGCAATCCAGGGAGGGCAGGAGCTGGTGGGGTGATTTACTCCACGGATGGTAAAGGAGTTGATAGTTTCAGTTGGGGACTTGGCCAGAAAACCAATAATCACATAGAAATTCTTGGTTTATTTAAAGCCTGCTAGATAGCTCGGGGGAAAGGGATCAAAGATGTTCAAGTCTTTGAGGACTCGAAAATTTGGATAAAGATTCTAAACACAAATGCTCTGTTCAATGATCTGTTGCTCAAAACCTTACAAAGGTTGAGGTCACTGATACATGACTTCTCTCTGTATCTATTGTTTCATATTTTGCGTGGTTCGAATAAGGAAGCCAACGCCAAGGCAAATTTGGGATGCCTTTTGCCACAAGGAAGCCTTAGGATAGATGAGGAAGAAGCCCAATGAGCACCTATTCTGTAGATCGAAGGTAAACAAAAATGGGTTGAACTAGAAATTTTCAAAGAAAGAGATAATTAATTATAATAATGGTTGCTTTGGTTAAGCCCCAGCCTATCTTCTTTTTATAAATTCATAACTATTTTAGTTTTAAAAAAAAAAAAAATGAAATTTAAATTTTCTAATAAAAAAAATTTATTAAAATAAAACACGATAAATATTTTACAACTTTTACTTTTTCCAATTTGTCGGCATTAAAATTCAACAATATATTCTTTGTTAAATTTACAATTTAGATTATAATAAATTATTTAAAAGAAGAAGAAAAAAACATATTCAAAACGTAAAATTACAATTTAGATTATAATAAATTATTTAAAAGAAAAAAAAAACATATTCAATACTTATTAAGTCTTACACTATTAGGATACCATCCATTTCTATTCAGTTTTAAGTCAAAAATTAAAATTTTCATCTATAAAAAAACCATCTTGTTTCTAATTTAACTTACAAAGGCCTCCACAAGAGCATCATGTCACTTACAAGAGTAGAACCTGGGTGGGGAGGGTAACATTCATTCCTCCCAACCACCCAAGCTACATCCATTTGACCTAAAACTCACTTTTTAAGTTGACTTAAATAACATAAACATTTTCCCTACACCATTGCCGTTTTTTCTTTGTTTCAGCCACTCATATTTTAATCAATTTGTTTACATGTTATTTTCTTCTTTTTATTATTATATATTAATAAAATAATCCTTTAACCTTTGTTCCGCGAGTATTCGGTTGAAACAGCATGCCGCGTTGAATATTTAGCACGCCACGTTGAATGTTTAGGTGTATTTTTTATTTATTTTTTTAATTATAGTTGGAGTTGTTTAATTTTGTATTAATTATTTTTTAAAAATTTTAATGATATAATAAGGTACAGTTCTCATCTGACGTCAAGGTGAGGCGCTCCAAGATTCGAGGTCGAGGGCTTCGGCTCTCGATCTTGATTTTTCGTGATTGAAGGGCTACCACAGCGAAGCCTGCTCAGCGCGGATCATGGCGGGGGCGGTCTGAGATCGATGGAACGGGTGTTTCGGCAGATCTTGCGGTGGATTCGTTTCCTTTCGCCAGTTTTTTGCCGCGGTTTCTTGATGGGGTTTATTCAATCGGTGGGCTCTCCAAGAACCGATTCAAGCTTAAATCCACCAGGGCATTCGATCTCATTAGCGCGCTACCTGTCTGGGGTCTTTTGCTTTGCTCATGCCCCTGCTGTGTTTGGGGTTTTTTGCAAGGGTAAAGTGCCAATGGCGGAGTTGAGTTTCCTTTCTTATGATCTTATGCAGCTCACTGTCCTTGAATCTTGCGATTGGTCCGATCATGCCTTTGGCGTTTGGGATCGTGGCAGCCTTCGCGGCTTCAGTCTGATTTCGCCGCGGGTTTTATGCTGGGGTTTCGGCTACCGGATCGGTGAGGAACCGGCCGTGGATTCGTCCTAGCTCGGCTTCCGGCGATGGTTCCTCACAGCAATTCTTCCCTTCCGCCATGGCAGAAGATGCTGCAGCTTCCATTCTCAGTCTCAGTCTCAGAGGGGATCAGTTGATGCAGAACGATTCACGTGTGGCTCGTTTTTCTTGATATTTTTGTGAATCATCTGCACACGGTTGGCTTTCTTGGCATTGGGATTGGGGCTCCTGTGGCTTGCAATCTGTAGCGAGCTGTGCGGGGCAAGAGATGGATACTTGGACATAGATCAAGATGATCAAGAAAAGGTTGATTCCTGGTGCGGTCGCGGCTTCTCGGTTCGCAGATTCTTGCATACGGAGGAACTGTCGATTCTTGGACTCGTTTTGCATGGTTTCTGGTGCGGTCAGAATCCGATAGCTTAGAGCTGCGTGGATTGAGGGAGTCGATCCTGAGCCATCAATGAGCCATTTCTTGCATGCGGAGGATCCGTCTCTTGGTCTCGTTTCGTTTCTTGGCGGGTGTTGATCCTGATCTTTCGAGGTTTCTGGTGCGGTCGGAATCCGATAGCATAGAGCTACGTGGATTGAGGGTGTCGCTCCTGAGTCATCTATGAGCCATTTTTGCTCTATCTGAGCGGATTTTTGGTGTTTATCTTTTGGGACATCAAAGACATAATTTGCAATATTTGGATGTCTTATTGAATAGAAGTGACCTATTTCTGGTCAATTTTTATGACAGCATTTTTGCTAATGATATATGGACCTGTGAAGTTCAACTTCATAGTTTTCATGAACATGGATTTCATGCTTTTTTAGGCAGTTTTACTGTTTGTTTTGACAACTTATAGTTGGTTCAGATTCTGGATATTAAAGGTATATTGTGCTCTTTCATGAGACAATTATCTGTTTTGTAATGTCAACTTTTTAGTTGGCTTTTTTTGGTATAATGGACTTTCGGGCCATTTTTTTTTTTACAGAAGACTTGGCAGTCTCAATATTGGATCCATTTTTTGGACTCTGGAATTCACCTGGAAGTGAATATACTGAATGTAATTTTGATCTCGAAAGATGAATAAAATTACGCTTTTTTTTCTTGGAAAAAAAAGAAAAAAAGGTACAGTTCTCATCCATTTTGAATTTTTATTATTATTTGGGTTATTAATTTAGAATAGTGTACAACTTTTAAAGGTATTATTTCAAAATTAGTAATTTTGTGATTTTTATATTTAGAGCAACGAGGTGTTTATAACTTAGTATAAAGAAGGTGTTGTGTAACGTTATGGTAAAAAAATAATCTTGCTAGGTGCTGTCCTAGGCTCTATCAAGTGCCGAGATGGATCAAATCTCTCGAGGTGCAAACATCTTCTTAGGTATCCATTGATTTGATTCAAACCAAAAGACACATCTTTTTATTTAAGGTCCACATATAATTTTATTATTATTAATATTTAATATTATTTATGGCCCACATATAATATTTTTTATTGTTTTTTATTTTGTTAGGAACAAACATTGCATCATTTCCCCACACGTGTTTTTAAAACCATATGCGAGGCCCTACTACAATCATGGGTTGTTTAGGAGGCCTTGCACATGGTCTTAAACCATTTGCCAGGCCCTCCTAAACCATGTACAATAAAACCATGGGTTGTTTAGGAGGCCTTGCACATGGTTTTAAAACCATGTGCAAGCCTCCTAAACCATGTACAATAAAACCATGGGTTGTTTAGAATGCCTTGCACATGGTTTTAAAACCATGTGCAAAATTGAATTATCCGCAAAAAAAAGTCGGCCTTGTGCACATGGGCCAATATTTTTTTGCAGATAATTCAATTTTGTGTTTTTTTCTTGACCCACATATTTTTGTTAGGAATAATTAAATTTTTATTTTTTTATTGTTTTGTTAGGTAGGAAGATTACAACTTCTCCCCCATAGTAGATTGTTTTTGCGGTCGACATTTATTTTGGCCTATTAGAAAATTTATTTTTTATTAATAAAAATAACGTTACAAAAGTGATATTATTTTTGTATTTTGTGTTACAAAATCTCTCCCATAATATTCACTATCACTATTATTTTTTGCCGACATGTTACAAACGTTACATCAGGTTACAAGATCTCTCCCATAATATTCACTATCACTATTATTTTTTGCAGACATGTTACAAACGTTACTAAATATTCACTATCACTATTTTTTTTGCCGACATGTTACAAACGTTACTAACGTTACATCACGTTACAAGATCTTCCCCATACTGGGCTGTAGAGCACCTCTCAGCGCAATAATGCTAGTTTATTATTATTTGGGTTATTGATTTTGAATATGGCACAACTCTTAAAAGTATTATTCAAAAATGCATTGAACTTGGATCATGTGGACTTTGCTCATCCCTCGGAAATTTCAATTTGATTCCTATAAGATTTACACTTGAATAAAATGAAATAAAAACTTATTTTCCAAAATTATCTTACTCCATAAATGTTATTAATACTAATAAATGAAATAAAAGGTTATTTTCCAAAATTATTTTACTCCATGAATGTTGCTAATACTCATATTTATGGTAAAAAAATGGTATTTTTGCTACAAGAATATCTTACTCCTTGGAATTGTTGTTAGTACTAAGGTTTAAGGTTTGGAACTAGGTTTAGACTCGCTTTAATGATTATGACAATGTTCAGTTTTTAAGTGGACTAAATATATCACATACTTAGAAGGAATTAAAACCTAGTGAAAGAAATATCATCAGCCCTTCTCGCCCAACTAATTAAGCCCCAATAGTATTACGTTTCGAGATAATAATAAAAAAGAGAATAAAATTTAGAGCTTTATAGGGACCACGTTGAAGTTGATAAAACTAAACTAGAATATTAAAACTCACTCTATAAAACAAGATGAAAAATCAAAAGCTTCATTATGCTAAGTTGATCCTCACTCGGTATGTAGGTTCTAACTAAAAGACATTCAACAAAAATATTGGAAGTAGAAACCATAGAAAGAAGGCAATGTCAATTAGTATTTTATGGAACAATTTTAAAAAGTAAAAGTACAGACCATTGATGGAAATCAATGCAATATGATAGCCATTTACGTGGAAAATAGAGAAACAAAAATGAATAACCACCACACCAAGATGAAAACTTTAATGGAAGAAATTAAAGTTTGTCAAAGATAGTATTGAACAATGGTGGAGGTGTAACACCCCGGTTTTGACCATGTTTACATTAAAAATGTATATGATGATTATATTGTAATTAATCATGGTGTGGAGCTAAAGGCAAAAGCCCCACCATCAATTTAATGTTTTATGTTCCGACGATTAAAATCGTTGTCAATGGTATTTTGTCCTAGCCGGCACATTATAATTTTGGCATCATGTAAATATGCAATTTAATTAAAAATCCCAACCAACTATGTCAATGCAAGCATAATGAAAAGGGCATGATTTCCTAAGGATATGGGGGGGGGGATGTCTAACCCTTAGGAGCCCTTGGGGAAAAGCCAAGTGTCAAGAGGTGAGCCCATTTAGTTGTCACCTATCTTTTGTCTTACTCACCTTTATCCCTTGTCTCATTCAACAACCTTTTTTGTCTTATTCTTGTCTCAACTACCAAATTAAATCCTTTGGCGTTAGTTGGGGGCGGTTATTGCCCTGGGAAAACGTTTTTGCATGGGCAGTGGTGTGTGGCAAGACTGCCAGTCCTTGCCCACATGCACACTCCACATGGAGCACATTCATCCTCACGTGGGCAGGAGGAGAAGGGACCACGATCCCCTTTTCCATTTTCCTCACACAAAGAGCTGGGGAGTTGTTTTTACCTTCACGATTTTTCTGTTGTGTGTTCTCATTCACGATTTTGGGGCTCCTGGATGTTTTCCTCATCATCTGTCATCCACGTTGGGGCTCTCTCAAACTGCTGGAAGTTTCTCTGTGTGTGAAATTTGTTTTTGGGTCTGTTGTGTATATTTTCCCTCACGTGGGCAATCATTTCTTCATTTTCCTCAAGCTGAGAATTTCGTTTTTGTGATGATCTGTGGTTGGGTCTCTTCCCCAACATTTTTGTTGCATTTTCTCCACTGATCTCCAAGCTAGAAATCGTTTTTTTGTTGCCTAGCGATTTGGAGGAGAGACCACGTTCTCTTAGGTGTTGATGAATTCATTTTTGGCCATGTTAGGGCCAAAACGTCCCTGGGATACGAATTGTTGTTAGGGGGATGTTTTCACCCATATTAGCAATTCATTTTGTTGTCGAACTGTTCTCCTCGGCCCAAAAATTGTGTATATTGTTGTGTATGCATTTGTGCTTTGGTCTGTATTGAATTGGGAGTGGAAATGGGGCTTGACGAGCTTGATAAATCTAGTGTGTGAAGGAACCTCACAGACAGATCTAGGGGGCTGGTTTTCTTCTTTGCACACCCTGAATAGCACTGGAAGGGAAGGCGTAGCCCAAGGGACTGTGTAGTAGAGAAGGGGATGCTTCCTTGTAATGGGTGGGTAGATGTTTAGAAGCCAGGCTAGATTTGGTGCAGGTGTACATGGCTCTGTTGAGGAGCTCACTAGCTTAGCAGTTAGCCTATCCATCTCATTTGCAGCCTGATAAACCCAACTGTGTTGCCTTGGCTGAATTTTGTGGCATCCTTGGCTATGTGTGAGCCTGTTAGTTTCCCCTTATTCCTTGTGGAATCATGCCCAGCTTGGGGGTGGCAGTGTTGCTGAGTGATTGATGAGCACACTGGCCTATGGTTGGGTGGAACGTTGTAGCGACATAGCTAGTTGTGGGATGAGCTTCTTCATAAGATAAGTATTCTTGTGTTTAAATCTCTGCATTTGCATTTGATAATGAATTGCAATGAACATGTGGATGAATGGAATGGATTTGCTTCCGTTGTATGTTAAACATTTATGCATCTGTGCATGTTATTACTTCAATGCAATTTTCATTTTATGTTCATGGGGCTAGTTGCCCGGATTAGATAGCAGCAATAGTCGCGTCCTCTCTCTGGTAGAGGGGCAGGGACGTGACAGGAGGTGAAAAGGGACTTTGAAGTAGTGGTGGAAGGGGATGGGGGGTGCATGGGGGTGGGGACGGGGATGAAGTTTAGGAGTGACAATAAACAACCAAACAAAAGTGTTGGCTCTATAGAAAGCCCCACTATTATAACATGATTTAGTAACGCGGATAATCATTGTACTAGGAGACTCCTCAATGGTTTTTTGACAATTAATTATCAGTTTTGAGCACATTAAGTTCTATATTATCCTCAAAGGTCTCATTCTCAAGTTGATGGTCTAGCTAATGTGGCAACAACTTTGGAGAAAGGATGGATTTTGCAAAGTAGGGGGGATCCTTACCCCATATCTTATCCCTTGAATTTATTGCTTGGAGGTATGAGTCATGACAACTCTTGGAGGGTAGACAACATATGTCAAGTGGAGTATTATGAGGTTGAGGCATATACAACCTTCATGTGTCTCGTATGCCTAACACTCTTTCCTATATTAGGAGGTGAAGATGGTTTTATGGCCGATGAGATGGGTGTTCTCCTTGTTGGTAGGATAATTCTTAGTTGTTAGGGGAATGTCTAGGATGAGATTAGTGCTAATCACTGAGGAACTAGTGCTAAGATTCTCGGTGCTTTGCTCTCGGGATCTTATGGAATGTTGCGTTAATGAAAAGTTAAAGGAATTCCAAGTAGTTTGTAGTTTTCTTAAATGCCTTTCTTTATGGGTCTCGTGTCAATCAGGGGTGTGGGGAGTTATGGTTCCTCTTACTTCAGTCTTTATCTCCATCTATGGAGTCTATGGATTGGTATTTTGTGGTGGATTGTCAACTAGGTGCAAGATCTAATTTGTACTAAGTTATCAATTGTTTTGTCTACGATGAGGAGTTGTATAGTGCCTTTCTCTGGGGATATATTGTGTTTATGTTGGCTTTGTTTCATTTTGATGAATCTAGGCCAACTCAGATCACTAAGAGGGGAATTCACCAGATAGTCATGAAGGACGCACATAGCCATAGTGGAAAACTTGCAATGTGTGAGGTGATGGACTTGAGGAAGGTCTTAAGTAGTCGATAAAGCAAATATATGCTCTATAGGAAGAAATTCTCTAAATAAATCAAAGTATCGATAATCAGATAGGGCTCAACAAATTATTTCGTACGCCTGGAAAGAAGAATGGAAGAAATGGGTACAAGAGTGGACAAATTGTTTTCAGATGTTCTTATGCAGTACAATATGATACACACCTTTGTCCAGAGTTCTTAGTCATTGGGAGGAAAACCCTCAGATTATATTAGGTATGTTAAGGAATACTTCATGGAAGGTGCTACTATGCAACAAGAGCTTAAAGGTTGTGAGGCAAAAGGAAATTCAAAGATGGTTCCATAACCTAAAAATTATGTAAAAGTTTCCATGGAATATGTCCATAATGGCCATGATCTAGCATGGCAGTCATGTGTTTCTCATGTTTTGTCATTTTGTGTTGCTATATTGTAATATCCCAAATACTGATATTCTCTATTGTTCTATGATAGTGCTGACTCGCACACTCAATCTCATACAAATTTGCAAAATAATTGTGCATGCAAAAATGCACAAAATTTTTGTTGAATTAGGGTTAGGGTTTTGCAGATAGAAATTAACACTCGCCACTAATATTTTGGCTAATAATGACTCTAGAGATAGTTGCATGCATAAGGATCCGGATGGGTGGTCTAATAATGCTCTTTTCCTACGGTGTTACTGCCCCGTAGTACCATAAAAACCCTCCATACTGAAGGTGACGTTTTTGAAGGAGGAGAGGTCCGTTCGGGCTAAAAATTTCTAAGCTTGTCCATCTACTGATGTCGGTGAGATGGCTTGGCACATGCTGAGGTTTGGCTACCTCTAAGTGCCCTAGCGAATTGATTATCAGTTCTTCTGCTCACGCCCCCAACTGATCTATTTGGCTGATAGCTGCTCCAGGTGAGAAAACAGATGGTTGATAATCACTGCATACCATAGGATAGGCCTGCTGAGAAAGAGGAAGCTGACATGCGGAGGAAAGACTAGGTTTTGTGGTCCCAACGAATCATTTTGTGTTTTCCCTGCTACTTCCAGCTGCAAACATGGATCTGCTAATAACCCTTCGGAATGTGTTGGATCTCCGAATACTGTAGTATATGATGGATGCAATGGATAAACCTGGATGATCTGTCCCAATAAGAGACTAGGGCAGATATCTCACTACTGAACCCTCGCTAGCTGAAGATACCGTCTCCAACCCCAACTGTCACGGTTGCACGTTGTGCTACTGCTCGAAACTCCAAAATCAATCAACAATAACAATAGATATTCTCTTTGGTCCAATAACCCTTCTTAAATAGAATAGCATGCACTTTTACGGTTTGCATGTCACTTTTAGGGTTTATGCTTCACTTTTGCATGCATGCAATTCTAATTTCATGTTGACTTTAACACTTAAGAAATAAGGCTTACATGCTCTGTATGCTTTATGATATGAACTTTGATTGCCTTCTTACTACACTGATGACTTAATAATATTGAATTGATGTACCTTTCTGCTCCTAGTGTTATTAGTCCTCAGTTATTCCCTTTTTATCAAAACGGAACATTACATATATGGTTAGTATGTCAAGGCATATAATCATCAATGTTTTAGGTTTCGTTGGACAAGATTTATTTTGGACCTGAACTTAACAATTTTGATGTATTGTATTATAGAATTTTAAACCTTTGGTTGTCTAGTTAGGCCGCAACCCTTTTTATTAATATAATCTTAATTGTTCCGGTTAAAAAAACGGGGACTTTGAAGTGATCATTAACCTAATGCAAGGGTCATCATCAATAGTATATCGAAAGTTAGAGGATGAGGGTTAACTCGGTGAAGATGTGTGAACATTATTTGCATCTTTCTATCTTGTATTTTTCCTTTTTTCGTTTTTGGATGACTTAATCTAAATTGATTGCTCACATACTTTTTTGTATCTTATTGGGAACTTAATTTTAATCAATTTTTTGATAATTTTGTAATCTATATAAAGTGATACATATGATTACACAACATGTCTATAATTTTAAAAGTGTTATTCTTCTAGCATATTTGTCTATGTTTACTCACTATACGTGAGTCTCTTTGAATATTGGGTTTGTGCTTATATCATTTGGTATCAAATCCTTAAGATTGAGTCTTGTTAAGAGTTTTGTCATTCAACTCTCCTTTGGGGTTTTCTTACTACAAAACATATTTCTTGAAGCTCTCCATTCGACTCTAGTTGACTTGAATCTATCGAATATCACCTTTGCTAGTCGATCCACATGCAAAGAGTATAACATTCCCAACATTTTGCATGAGACTCTGGTAAGGTAGCTTCTCCCATGGTTAATTCTTTATGATTATGATACAAAGGAGGTTATTGCGATACATGGGTGATAGTGGTGATGGGAATGATATTCAACACTAGAAATTTCTAGTTCAGGATTAGTCTTATTTGCAGAGACTCATGAAGTTATTTCCTAATTTGCATGTGTATACATTGTGGTTATGTGTTTAGTTGGATCCACTTTGATTCCTTCTCGCAATAAGAGGTGGGTCTAGCTTTTTCTCATTGTTGGGAGAGGGCTCTGATTCATGCACGTGGCTAGACATTTGCTACGATTATTTCTTATAGACATGTTTATGTCTCATTATTGCTCCTAGCCTAGCTACCCTTTGTTGTGTTATCGGCTCATCCCGGACCCTTCTATCGATGGCTAATAGAGCTCGTGGTCATCATGGTACTAGGGGAAAGGGGGCTAGTATACAAATTCATGCTATGAAAGTAATAATAAATAGAGGTGACTTATTGGAAGCAAAGCCCCACTGTTACTAGAAAGTAAATTGAACAAAATGAAGCATGGGTGAAAATTGAGATGAGGTATGTTCCTAAGAGGATATTGAGGAAGAAATGAGCCCTTGGGTTCAAGATGCTGGCTCTATTAGGTCTAGAGAAATAAAATATTTTAAGATGGTTGCTTTATATTGCAAATGAAGGCTCTCTTAGGTAAATCTTTGATGGAAATCAAGACTGAGCGCCAAGAATTACTGTTACAACTAGACGAGGCCTAAGACCAGATTTGATGCTTGGATTCTAAGCCCAACATCCTTGTCAAGGCCACTATTGACCTGGAATTCGTTGAAAAGGGTCTCAAGCCTACTGCTAACAAAGAGGTGCCCATAATCTCAATTAGATGAAGATACAATAATCTAGTCTAACTCCTATTAGTCCTTTTTAATCCTTATGCTTTCATAGTTCTATTATATTTATGTTTAGTTTTTCTAAAGCTAGTTATTGTTTAAGGTTTTCGATTACTTTAGACTTTAATTAAATTGTTTATCAATAACAATTCCATTGAATTAAATTTGAAACTCAATTCATTCATGTCTTAACTAAATTCGAATTGACCCAAATTTATTCATTCATATCTTTGATAGTTATATANCAAGCGAAGTAAGTGTTCAACTAATATCAACAAAATATGTAGTACATATGTATCATTTTACATCTCATGTGACTACCCATTAATTAACAGAGTATTCAAAAATTTAAACTCAGTTTACATAAAGATGAGATATCTGCTAGAAATGATAGTATAACACACTAGATAAGAAAAGGACCAATTCTAACACCTTCCCAATGAAGTGGATACACCAAGGTGTTTTACCTATTTCTCCATAGATCTAGTAGGTAAGAGTAGACCATGTTTAGAGAGCAGATCCACCTCTTGATTGTGCTCATGATAAATGTGCATATAGTTGATCCGCTTGAAGTATGCACTGATCCTAATAAAATCCTCGTATAAAGGTAACAAGAATATTTTCCTAAGAGGCTTACTAAACTTCAGACAGTCAAAGACAAGTTTGGAGTTGCCAAAAATCTGAATGCATTCGATCCCAAGAGAGTGTGCATATGTCAATAAGAATTTGACTGATGCAAATTTGACATAGTTCTTAGAATCTTGTCCAAGCCTAATAACATAACAAAAACAATGACCGTCCGTAGTAAATATAAGACCCCCAGCACCACCAATCCCCGACCGAACCTGTGCAGCGCCATCCAGATATGCCCATGGGAGTGATTTGTCAATATTTCTTCCATGATGACCCTTGGTGTCTTGATAGGGTCATCTTGTGGGAATGATTTGAAGATGACAAAACATTTGTCAGCGTATACCTGTGAGGGGATATGAGCATCTTCAAAGATGAATTTGTTCTTGGCAAGTCATACACCAGATGATGAAGACCGAAAGAGCAACAAAATTGTCGAATAATACATTATTAGACCATGAGTGCCATGCTTCCTAAATACCAATACCACTCCAATCAAAAGGCACACCAATGAGAATAACAAGTTGACGCCACATATCCAATATGTATGGCCAGAAAATAAAAAGATGGAAAATATTTTCACTTTGAAATTATTACCTTTTGCATGTGATTAATTATTTAAAAATCGGTTTAAGTTCATTAAATGTTACAAAATGAGATTTGAAAGAGAAATGATAAGACTTTTTTAAAATGAAATCAACTTAAAATCTTTCAAATTTACATAATTATATCAATTTTATTAATAAAAAAACTCTTTTAAACTAAATTTGAATTCACCTAAATTTATTCACCCAAATTTGGTTATAGACTTGGCTTTTTCCCGCTCACCCAAATTTATTCGTATCTTTGATGGTTATGGACTTGGATTTTTCTAACTCTCCCAAATTTATTCCTATCTTTGATAGGCTTTTTTCCAAGTCACCCAAATTTATTCATATATTTGATAGGCTTTTACCAACTCACCCAAATCTATATCTGTGATGTTTATGAACTCGGTTTTTTTCAACTCAATTTAATAATATAGATTAATTTTTTGATTTAAAAAAAATAAATTAATTAATAATATAAATTAAATAATATAGTTTTTTTTTTATAGCTTTGTTGGTATTATTCAAATATTTATCAATATTGTGCACTAATGCTATTTTTTGTTTTTCCCAAAAAAGCGTTGTCATATTAATAGTGAAAAAAGAAAGATATTGGACTGATTAAAAAAAATTCCATTGGTTTCTCTATTTTCCTTGGCCCGGCCCGTAGTTGCTCGCTTCCGATTCACTGTCCAGTTGAAGTGACAGTGCCTGGTGTTGCAGAGGGTTCTTCGTTCAGTAGGTTTCCTTGATTTGTTGCAATCGTGGATCTATTTGTTGATTTTTTCAGAGCCTGTGTACTGCAGTGGGATTTTCTTTTGATTCAGCTGGTGGATCGGTTGTTGGAGGAAGCGTTGGCTATCTCTGGTTTTGATCTACATTGTGTGCCTTCCTTGCTTATTTTTTCTCCATCGTTGTTGGATTGATTTTTGTGGGGGGAGCAGAGAGACGGTCTGGCTTGGATCTTTTAGTTGATTTTGTGCAGTTGCTAGTTCTTGTTCTTCATTCCGAAGATTGCAGTATTTTTTAGAATATTTCTCTTTGAAGCAGGTTTGCCTGCGCACTGGTGCTCTGCTATCTTGGTTTTTGCAAGGTTGTTCTCGTGCTTTGCTGAATTTAATCCTTGAGAGGTGTCAATTTTTGGTTTCTCTTGCTTTTACAGGGCTCAGCCTTGACACAGTCTGCTGCAGGAGTCTGTCTTCCTAGTTTGGAAGATATATCCTCTCAAGACTTGTTATGGTGGATTATGCCCTATGGATTCTGGAGGGGTTCCTCCTCTGCCCATTCCTCCTGACCTTGAAGCATTCAAGAGATTGATTGCTGCCTGTGGCAAGAGGAAAGGAGGTCCTTCCCAAAAATTTGTCAAGAAAGTTGACATCCCCTCGGTCAAACTTCCTTCTAAACGAACTTGTCGAACAAGTTTAAACCTTGCTGAGCATGGGCTTATTTGGAAATTCACAGATCTCTGGCCCTCTCCAAAGGCTATTGATGGATGGGTGCAGAGAAAATGGAGGCCCTTAGTATCCAAAGGTATCCAAAATCACTTTGTCGAAAGAGGATATTTTGTCTTTGTCTTTGACTTTGCAGAGGATTGTGACCTCATCTTCAGAAATGGTCCATACTTCATGGGCCCCCAGGGGATTCATTTGAACAAGTGGTCTCCTGATTCGATCCCACTCAAGATGTTCCATCTACTATCCTTGTTTGGCTAAGGCTTCTTCATTTACCATTACACTGTTGGAACTCAAAATCCCTCGAAACCATTGGGAACAAGCTTGGTAGATACATTGATAGGGCAGAAAGGAAAGATCAATATTCATGTGCAAGAATATGTGTCGAAGTTGATCTTGAGACAGGACTGCTTGAGGCAATCAAGCTAATAGTAGCTGAATGGTCACATATCCAGGAGCTAGACTATGAACAAATTCCATTCAAATGTCAGTTCTGGCATGGTTACGGCCATTTCGCTCGAAATTGTAAGAAAAAATCAGAAGAGGAACTTGCAAAAGAGAATGATGATCAATGGACCTAAGTACAGAAAGCAAGAACTTCCAATCATGACCCTAGGAAGAAAGTAAAAGATGGAAAGCCTTTGAAAGGAGACTCTGCTGTTGGGAAATATCCTTCTAAGTCTCATGCTGCAGAACTCCCCAATGCACCCTCCAATCAATTTTGTTGTTCTTAGTTTTCCCGAAGCTCCTATTCTTGAAGAGGGTGAAATGCAACAATTCGAAGAGCAGGATGTTGAAACTAAAGTGAATTCTGGACCAATGGATCAAGCAGGAGCATCTATCTCAGAATCTGCCTAGGGTAGAATAACCCATGCAGCAACACCACATTTCTCCAAATGGAGCCAATGTTTCTCCTTCTTATGTTGATATAACTAGGAAGAAGCAGGCTGGTAGCTCGGGTTCTTCTAAAGAGGATTCAATCAAGCAACTTTCTAAAAAGGCTGGTAGGAAGTCTCGTAAGGAGGCCCGGGAAGAAGAGGCTAAGAGGATAAAGATGCAAGGAAGCCAGTCCATCATTGAAATCTTGCTAGGAAGGAGCAAGAGGACAAGGCCCCCAAAGGGAGTAATCCATCCCTCCCACTTGGGTAAGTAATGCAGATTATCTCTTGGAACTGTAGGGGATTTGGGAATCTAATCAAAGCTGAAGCAGTCAAAGATTTATTGCGGATGGTCCCTTCTGAAATTCTCTTGCTTCAAGAGACTAAGATAGAGGAGGAAGCTCTTCTTCTTCTCAGTAAAACAAAATGGAAATTGAATGCTGGAAGAGCTGTTAGCTCGAGAGGTACCTCTAGGGGCTTAGCTACTCTTTGGTGCAATGAAAATTTTTAGTTAAATAGATGGTTTTCCACTCAACATTGGATTTTTATAGACCTCTACCATATCTCTAGTAATATCTCTTTGTCCCTCTTTAAAATTTATGTTCTAGTCAAGTACAATGAAAAAAAAGAATGTTGGAAATCGCTATCTGAGTTTTTAGAGGTTAATTCTCCTTCAAATACAGTAGTAGCTAAAGATCTCAATATATCCTTGACCCCAAGTGAGAAAAATGGTGGGCTCCATGGCAAGGACCAATTTCAAGACACGATGGAGGAGATGATACTTTCCTATGAACTGAACAATATTAAACCCAAGTCTAGATGTTTCACGTGGTCTAACAATAGAGGGGGTTCAACAAATATTGTTGCCCGTCTCGACAGGTTCCTAGTTCATAGCTCTACGTTGGATGGGAAATCCATTATTTCTTCAAAAATCTTACTAAACTCACTTCTGATCACCACCCTATCTCTCTGCTATTTGAAAAAAAAGAAGATCTTGGGACAATATCGTTTCATTTCAGTCCACTCTGGGTTGAGAGAGATGGTTTTTTTGCTACTGTGTCTCAAGCATGGTCCCAATATGTAGTTGGATCCCCCAGTTACATTTGGGAACATAAGCTTAAAAGAACTAAATATGCTTTGAAAACTTGGGCTAAAACACCTTTCAATACTCCAATTACCAATAGGAAAGAGAGAGTAATTGAGTTATCAGCGATTCAACTAGGAATGGAAGACAATGAAATCACAAAATCTCAGTTAGCTATGGAAAGTTTGCCCAACTTAAAACCACTCAATATTTTCGACAAGAAGAGGAATTCCTCAGGCTGAAGTCTCGCAGCCTCTGGTTGCAGGCAGGTGATAAAAACACTTCCTTTTTCCACGGCCAATGCAGCGCCAGATTGTCTCGAAACCATATTTCAGAAATCTCTATTGGTGAGGGGGACATCATTAAAGGTCAAGATCTGATAAAAACAGGCTACAAGTAGGCACTTCCAGCTCTTATTTAAGGAAGATGGCCTCATTGATGGGGAAGTGTCTATTGAATTTTTGGATAATGTACCTCCTCTCGTCAGCACTGAATATAACTAAGTCTTAATGCAACCCTTCACTGAACATGAAATTTTGGATGTCATCTGGGAAATGGAACCAGACAAATCTCTTGGGCCGGATGGTTTTTCTTTCCATTTTTACAGAGTCTGTTGGAACATAATTAAATCAGATCTTATCCGTATGGTGACAACTTTCCAAAAAAAGCCTAAAGTGGGTGGGTGTACAAACTCTACATTCCTTGCTCTGATACCAAAGAAATTTAATCCTTCTTCTTTCGACAGGTTCCGTCCTATTTCGTTGTGTAATGGTTCTTACAAGATAGTAGTGAAACTCCTTGCCAACAGATTCAAGCTATTGTTAGGTAAGTTGATCTCTCCTCTTCAGGGAGGCTTTGTAAAAGGCAGGAATTTAGTAGATAGTGTTATCCAAGTCCAAGAAGATCTCCATTCAAGCTTCCAAAGGAAGGAGAAAGGAATGATAATTAAGTTGAACATGAAAAATGCATTTGATCGTGTAAATCTCCCCTTCCTCTATGATGTCCTTCTTTCCTTTGGTTTTAGCTATGAGTTTGTGAATTTGATCAAAGCTTGTACATATAGGCCTTGGATTGTGCCTCTTGTCAATGGTAGACCAATAGATTTCTTCCAAGCCACTAGAGGTCTTTGCCAAGGATGCCTAATGTCACCTTTTCTATACATCTTCCTAGCATAAACTCCTAGCAAAAAACTTAGAATTGAAAAAGGAAGCTGGCTTCATCCCGGGAATCACGATTGCTAGGGGAGTGGACCCAATAAAGCACGCTCTCTTCATTGATGATTCTCCTCTTCTGGGTGGGGCCTCATTGAATATTGCCAGGGCCATCAATGATATTCTTCAAAATTTCTACCTTATTTCAGGAGCCTTGATCAACTGTAAAATAAAGTGCAGTCTATAACTAGAATGTTGATCATCTTGCTATTCTTCGAATAGAAAACTTCTTGGGATTCCCTGGCTTCGACAAGTGGGAGAAGATAAAGTATTTGGGGCTACGTTTAAATCTTGGTTTAACTCCTCCTTCTCTCTCACTCGAAGTGCTTGCTAAGATGAAAGCAAAAATTGTTTCTTGGGGTGGTCAGTGGTTAACTAAGGCTGGAAAATTGATTTTGATCAAGTCAATTCTTTCAGCTCTTCCTATCTTTCAATCAATCTCGGCTTATATTTCTAAACTTTTGTGAGATTTTCTCTGGAATGGCAGCAATGGAATTCAAAATAAGATGCACTTGGCAAGCTAGGAAATCCTTAAAAAAACTATTTATGAAGGTGGTTTACAAATTCGTGACCCTGGTCTGACTAATATGGCAATGGGTGGTAAACTTATTTGGAAGTTCTATGTAGACAAAAATCACCCTATCGGTAAGATATTCAAGATGAAATATCTCAAGGGCAGCTCTTTGTGAAATATAACATCATTTAATACACCCACAAGAACAACTACCTCGAATTTTTGTAGAAAAGGTATTGACAAGTTTAATCAACAGCTTTATAGAATTCCTGGAAATGGGAAGAAGATCCTTCTCTGGGAGGATAAAATATCAGGAAATAATGCTCTTTCCTCTGTCATTTAGGTAGCAGAGATTATGGACCGGTCAACTAACAAAGGCCTACTCTGTTTGGCTGATATCTACTCTTGGGACAACATCGAAAATTGGGCGGGTTGGTCTTTCCCCGGCCTTCCTGACCGTCTTCGTTCACAAAAAAATTTGATGCTCTCATCTCTTTCTGGTCTTGCTCCAGTTCATAGTTCCTATAAAGACAGGTGGGGTTGGGTAAACACTGGTTCTTACTCAGCTAAAAAAGGTTTCACTGAACTTCAAGCTTCTCACTCTTCTTTCCTCTCCCCGCCGATTTGGAAAATAGTCTGGTCTTCGCATTTTCTTCCCAAGGTAAAAATATTTTCATGGTTGCTCTTGCATAACAAGGTGCTCACTAGGGACAATCTGTTAAAACGTGGATTTAATGGCCCGTTTAGGTGTTGTTTCTGCAATTCATATTTTGAATCGGCTGATCACATGTTTATTGGCTATGAATTTTCTAAAATGGTGTGGGATTTGGTGCTCCACGACACTTCTTTCTCTATCCCTGTTCAATCCTCTGTAATCGATTTATACCTCTCATGGAATGATCGATGTCCTCAGAAATTTGGCACCTCTGTTGTTTGGAATTCGATTTGGCATTCGATCCCCAAGTTCATATGGTGGAAACTGTGGATTTCCAGAAATAACTGCATTTTCAATCTCAAGTCTCCGAACCCGCAACAACTAGACTTTCAAATTAAATTGCTAATCGTTGAATCAGCTGGCAGTTCGTTGTCTTCTTCTCCTCTGCGTCCTGCATTTTCAACGTGGTTGGGCATCAGTTCTCTTGGGCTGAGAAAATCGGCTTGTTTCAAACCTGTCAGTGCTTTACCCTGGCGTTTTCGTGCAACTGTTGACGAATTAAAATCATTATGGATGAGTTCTTCTTCAACGATAATTTTTGTCGATGGTGCATCTAAGGGGAATCCTGGGAGCTCAAGTGTCGAGGGTTTGGTTATCTCTCCAGATAGATTGACTGAATTCAGTTTTAGTTGGGTACTTGGAACCATGTCAAATAACTAGGTTGAAAGCTATAGTCTCCTCATGGCGAGTCAGATTGCCAAGGATAAAGGATACAAGTCAATTCAAATCTTCGGCGATTCTGAGATGTTGATTAAAACATTAAATTCAACGAATTACTTCATTAATTATGCTTTGAATAGGTCTCTGCAGATAATTCGAAACACATTGAAAGAATTTGACAAGGTCACTTCTTTCCACATCTTTCGGGATCTTAATAATCTTGCAGATGCCATGGCTAACTAAGCTTTCCTATTGTCTCAGAGGCTTTTTAGCATCAACGAAGAACCCTGTTATCTTCATCCAATTCCTTAATCGTGTTCCTTTAAGCTGTAATTTGTCTTTTTGGGAGACTCACTCCTATTCTGTATGATTTTGTACATTCTCTGGACCTTCCGACGTACTTCTTCTTGATTGTATAATTTGGTCCATTGGCATTTGTCAAGTCTGATCATTCTTTATTTTTTTCCATAAAAATAAATAAAATATATCAGTTTTGGTTAAAAAAATTTATCAATATTAAATTTAATAATAAAATAAATAAAGTATAATTTAGTAATCTCTCTTATGAATGTAAAGTGTTTTTTTAGCTTAATAAATAATAAATTTATTTTAAAAATTAAGTTTTATGATATTTTTCAAACAAATAAAATTAATATGAATTAAATATTTTAGATTAAGATATTGTTAATTTAAAGGTTAACTTAAGCGAGTGATGGATTTAATTAAGCTTTATTTTTCTATCTTCTATTTGTAGAGTAAATAAAAAAGTGATATGAATCAAATATTAAGTTTTATATATATATATATATATATATATCACGGAAACACAAAAAAAAAAAAAAATTATATTAAAAAGCTGANAAATTAATACATCACGTCAGTAGTCCCTAAATCACAAAACCAAAACAAAAGGATTATTATCAGCCTTTCATCCATCTTCTCAAAGGTACTAAATAAAAACTCGAAAATAAGTGACCAACAGTGTCCAACCCATACTGGCCAAAACAGTCCTACCCAAGTCATGCACTCATCCACAATGCCAAGAAGCCTTTGTTAAGAGTTTTGAATTCTTCCACACCTCATAATGGATACAATAGTCCATCACCCCGATACCAGTCTTTGATAAGGCATATGCTTCAGTATTGAGTTCCCGATAAATATGCCAGAAGGTAATATTTGTGAAAGAAGAAATCAACAACCTGACCTTTGCCATCCAATTCTCCAAGATGAGGGCCTGAAATTTTGAATCTCTCTTGTTCTAACCAATAATCATCTGGGTGTCCCCGACAATGGCAATCTGCTTCAATCCTTGTTTCACCGCAACATATAACAACGCCCATAATGCCGGTAATTTAGCCCTTGAATTTGTCATGCATCCTGCTTTCATCTAGCCCTTTATAAGCTCTTGTCTATTCATTTTAAGGACAAATCTAGCTCCACAATAGCCCTCTTGGGCAGCACCATCAAAATAACCGAGGGGCCAACCCAGGGTGAAAGTAGGTTGTTGTATCATCCTGCTTTTTTGCATCTTAATGGGCTTACACCAGTCATTAAAATTACCAATAATATTAGCAGTCATTCTCATCGAACAACCCCATAAGTTTTCAAACAATACCTTGTTACGCATTTTCCAGCATTCCCACAGCATAAACAAAGGAAGGTAAACCAAATGTTTCTCTTTTGAACACCAATTGGACAGATTGTCCGCCATCTTTTCACTATCCTAGCTGATATTTAACTTATAAAACTTTCCTATCAACAACAATACCTTTAGAAAAAATGTGCACCCGCCAAACATATGGTCAACATCTTCAGCCGCCCTTTTGCATAGACATCAACAGTTTGGTCCAACAAACCCTTTGTTCTAGAGGACATCCCAAGTTAGGATTCGCTATTGCAGACATAGCCAACCAAAAAGCTTTAATTTTAAGGGTCCATTAGCTTTCCAAATCCATGCATTCCACTAGCTTCCCATCAGTTCTGAGTTGGATTCCAAAATCAGGTTGTACGCCAGCTTTGTAGTCACCATGCCTGTCACCTTATTTCTCATCCAGACCAACTGATCTGGCTTATCATACAGTGAGACCCTTGCATGGATGAAACCATTAATATAATTAGTCCATTCTTCCCCAATCTCACCTGATAACTGTAAATCCTCCACCTAGCTCCATTTAAACATCCCATCCTTATCCATCTTCCATACATGCTGAAGAACCACTAAATTACGTTGATGCAAATGTGCAATAAGGGTTCTTGACAATATAAAATTCTCTTTCAAACTGATAACCAGATCCATCCCAATATTTGTAAGAATACCCCTCCCCACAACCCATGATAAAGAATGATTAATCACAGGTTAACAGTCCATAAACCTCGCCCAAATGGCAGAAGGACGACCTCTACTTTTAAAAGTATTCCTAAACCACAAATCTGGTGGTTGTCACTTCAAGTATTTCGCTCTAATAATCTTTCCCCGCAATCTTTTATTGAGCAAACACCTCCATAAGCTAGTAGCACATAATGCAGAATTGGAACTAGCTAAACAGTTTATCCCCTAGCCCCCAAATGACATTGGCTTTGACAAGATCTTCCACACACACAGGTGAAATTTTCCGCTAATGGAATTACCCGCCCATAAAAACTAGAAAATGTATGTCCCAATGTTCACAAGAATGGATCTCGACACTTTGAATAATGAAAACCAGAACACAGGCATACCCTTCAAAACTGACTTGATTAACACCAGCTTGCCGCCCAAGGATAGAAACCAACCTTACCAACACTTAACTTTCCAAACAATCTTCTTAATCAGTCATCCCCATTCTTTCACATTATAACCAAAAGGATTCAGGAAGAAACCCAGACACTTAAATCCTTCCTTAAAATCTATCATCTAATAGTTCATCACATCTTTAAAAGCCACACACTCCTCTTTAATCAAATTTGTGGAGATGAAGCATGTCTTATCAGAATTGACCTCAAGCCCCAATGAATCACAAAAAAATGCAACAAGGGAGTGGAAAACAACCCATTCCTCCACCGAACCATTTCCAAACAATAATACATCGTCCACAAAAATAAGATGGGTAAGATTAATAATACTTGCAAAAGTTGCCCCATCAATATCCTTTTTCCTTTTTGCATTTTCCTGCAGGAGACTCAATCCTTCAATAGCTAAAATGAAGAGAGTAGGTGACAGTGGACACCCCTATCAAATTCCCCTATTGCTAGAGAAAAGGAGATGAAGATCCATTTATCACTATCCCATACCTGACCGACGTCACACAACCCATAATCCAAGAGCAAAGCTCCCATGATAAACCAATCTGTATAAGAATTAGCCTTAGGTAAGACCAGTCAAGCCTGTCATATGCCTTGACTAGATCAAGATTAAGTATGAAATTTTTTTTCTTAGTCAGCTTTAAAGAGTGCAGACATTCCTGAGCTGATCCCACAACATCCTGTAGGTTCCTATCAGTTAAAAAACCAAATTTATTCTCCGAAATGAAATTATCCAGATACGATTTCAGATGGACTGCAATGATTTTAGAGATAATCTTGTAGAGTATATTACAAAGAGTTATCGTTCGATAGTCATGAAAAGATGTCGGCTTATCTTTATTCGGAACAAGTGTAATATGTGTCAAGTTTAACATCCCGGGAATGACCCCCGTCCCCATAGTTTCATCAATCGCTTCCATAATGTCCGGCCCCATAAGATAAAAAAATATTCCAGTAAAAATCTATGGTCCATCCATCTGGACAAGGGCTCTTGTCCTTCGCAAAAATATCTAAAGTGTGCCTCACCTCCTCTAATGTGACCCTACCACCAATATTCAAACAATCCTCCTCCTCAAAGAAACAAGGAAAATTTTTTATCGCATTTAGCTGTCCCAAAAGATCAGGGCTTGACGGTTTGGATAAAATACCAGAAAATTGACCAATAGACAGCTCCTTTAATACTTTATCACCTATAATCAACTCACCATGTGGGTTCTTCAATTCCCAAACCACATTAATATGTTTTCGAGCAGAAACAAACTGGTGGAGATATTTTGTATTGTTATCACCTACAAGCATCCAAGTAGCCCTACTTTTATGCCTCATAGTTTCCTCTTTTATCATGATCAATGCCTTTTTTAAGTCTCAAGTTCAATTAGACGCCCCCTCCTTTTACCAGAGAAAAATGTTTCATCAGTACCTATCGACAATTATTGAATTTATGCATCAATCCTTCCCAATTTTGCATCATTAGTCTTCTTTTTATCCCTTTCCCACTTTATGACTTCCCCTTTTAAATTGTGCAACTTAGCCATTAGCCGTTGAAGACAAGACCCCTCAAAATCACGATCATAATTTGTCCATAAATTTCTAGCCAGCAAACAGAAACTAGTATCCTCCAGCCAAATCGGATTGAATTTGTAGGGATAATATATCATTTCACAATCAAACTCCAATTGCAAAAAGATGGCTTTATGGTCTGAGAACCTCGTGGAATGAGCCCAAGTTCTATACCTACCGATGTTATCTGACAGTTTTTCCCCCATAATAAACCTATCCATTCGCTAAGCAACCCCCTCATTTCCACATCTCCCATTCGTCCAAGTTGGCACCAATGTCGAAGGAAGCACAAATTACCCTTACCCCAAAATTCACTCGGATGCAGAGTACAATTTAGATCCCCCCCCATTATCAACGCTGAATCAACTAATAGTTCAGCCCGAGCAACCTCATCCCAAAAAACACCTTCGTTATGATATGGCGCATAGACATTAATCAACCTAACTTTCTTTGAAAACCCCAAATATTTCCCTTGAATCAATATCCCCGCACACGTAGTAAAATCCTTCATGTTAGCCACTAACGGATTCCATGCAACCAACATTCCCTAGATAAACCTGTGGTATCCACAACACAAACATGCCACTTTGGTGCAATTTTAAGGAAGGAAATACAAGCATCTGAAGCAGGAACCATAGTCTCTTGAAGGAACGGAACCCCATGCCATTATACCCCCATCCACCGTTTTAAAGCAGAACATTTTAGGCCTCCGCTAAAGCCCCTAATATTAAAGGATGCAATAATCATGAGGGGAACAAACAAGGGGTAGTAGCTTCTCTAAGTGACCGAGCATCAAAAACATCTGCCTCCGTCGAAAGCCGAGGCAACCCAAACTCATACAGAGACTTAACCTTAGGGTCGGTCCTATACTCCTCCAGTGCAGTAGGCCTCCCCGAGACCCCTACCACTTTTTATTTACGAGGCCTGCACCCCTTTCACAATGTGACATTAGGGTTTCTTAAAGAAGAAACAGGCATGACACCAAGTATATCCACCTCATTGCCATACGTAACCAAGGGTTCCACACCACCAGTCGGGAAACGAATATCCTCCATGACATGAGAGTTTGAAATATGAATGTCTAAATCCCTAAGTCCAGACCCTGAAAGAGGGGGGAATCAACAGAGGAAATATGAATCCCTCTAGATTTCAATAGTCCACTGGTCGTGGCTGGTGACTCACTGGAAGAGACAATAACCGACAAAGGGGATACATTCAAATTTTCACCCTCCATAGGCCCAATCTCAGTACTAAGACAAGGAAATGACCCCCTAGATCCCAAACCCGACAGAGATCTAGAAGGGAACGTCACAGATGCACACATATCATCGATCGACATGAACTTTAGTATAGAAGGCAAGGTATCGACAAACTTACCAACAAATGATTTAGTCGAGTCCAAGTCTAGAGGTATTGGTAAGCAGATTTTTGAAACCACATCCTCGATCAAATGCCCCGACAACTCCTACTCCCCTGAGGCCACCATCAATGGATTCATGCCAGTACAATTTTCCCTTTGATGCCTGACCCCTTTACACTTAAAGCATCTGAATGGTACATTCGAGTAGTCTAACCATTCCACAAAGGACCGACCCTGCAAGACCACCTCGACCTCAACTGACAGAATCCCCGACACATCCATATCAACTAAAACTTGAGGTGCCATGCTTTCAACTCCAGACATAGAGGCTGCTTCAACCATAATAAATTTTGGCAGGGGTTTGGGGCAAGTGAGTTGCGTAGCACCGTGGAGGGTGCGCAAGCTCATGCGACACCACACAAGTCAAAGACAATGCAACGGGCAGAAAACAAACCGCTTTTGAATATTTTATGCATATTTTTGTATCGGTTGACCACATTTTGTGGATATAGGTCATTAGTGGTTAAATCAGTTAGGATTTAGTTAGAAGTGCACCTTGAATGTAAAGGCGCAAGCCTATATATATTAGAATTGCAATTATAAATATATATTGAAATAGAGAGATACATGAGAGATGTGCCTGAGAGGAGACTAAAGTGAAAGATTGAATCTATCGTGATTTGTAAGCGACTCTGTGGATTGATCTTTTTCTCACTGTAGAGAAAGACGACTGTTGTTTTCGATCCGTTGCGATGAAAGTAATATGATACGACATATATTCAGCTAAATCACTGCTGTCCTTGTTTCTCTTTCATGTGATGCGATGTCTTTTCCTGTCTTTATTTGTTGCGATGGTTCTATTTTATGAATGATGAATGCAATACTGCTACGATGAATAGTTTAATGATGTAATCTGTTAGATATGTGATGAATGCGGCGATATCTGATATATGGTTCTGCTAGATCTGATAGTTATGTTGATGAATTGTTGATGCCCCGATCCTCCTCCTTATTGTCGAAAACTTGGTTTCGACAGCTCTCCCTCGATCATCTTGGGTGAGACTTCATCCACTCTACAGGTGTTTCCAGGTAGGGTAAAACCTATCTGGGCCGGTGCTAAGGAATATCACGTTGGTTGGGCGTCGACAAAGTGAGAACCCCTATCGACGAGAGTGAGAACCCCTGGTTTTCGCTCGTTGGGACCATTTGTTAGCGAAAACCCATCAACAAAGCCTCGTCGATAGGGGTTCCCACTCTGTCGACGCCCAACCAACACGATCTCCCTGAGCATCAGCCCAAACACGTTTTACCCTGCCCGGCAACGCCCACAGAGCAGATGAAGTCTCACCTGAGATGTTCAAGGGAGAGCTGTCGGAACCAAGTTTTCGGTAGTAAGGAGGAGGATCAGGGCATCAATGACTCATAAACATAACTATCAGATTTAGCAGAACCATCTATCAGATATCGCAGCATTCATCACAGATCTATCATTACATTCACAGATCTAACAGATTGCATCATTCAACTATTCATCATAGCAGTATTACATTCATCATTCATAAAACACAACCATCGCAGCAAATAAAGATAGGAAAAGACATCACAGCACATGAAAGAGAAACAAGGACATCAGTGATTCAGCTCAATATTCGTCGTATCACATTACTTTCATCGCAACAGATCCAAAACAACAATCGTCTTTCTCTACAGCGAGAAAAAGATCAATCCACAGAATTGCTTAAAAATCATGACAGATTCAATCTCTCACTTTAGTCTCCTCTTCGAGACATCTCTCCTGTATCTCTCTATTTCAATATATCTTTATAATTGCAATTCATGTAGGAGGATACCATGGAGGATTTGGATTCAGGGGAAGAGGAGGTTTCGGCCGTGGAGGAGGACGAGGTCGTGCATCAATCCAGTGTTATAACTGTAGGACATTTGGCCACTATCAGAGAGATTTTCCCCATTTGCAATGTGTGCACTACGTGGTGAATGGTCATACTATTGAAAATTGTCCTCAGTTAATTGCGAGATGGAAGACCGACAATGTTCCTTTATTACAAAATCAGAATCAGTTCCAGACCCAGAATCAAATATAGAACCAACAACAACTGCAAAATCAAGGGCAGCCCCAAATTCCAATCCAAAATTAGAATATCGATCAGCCTATGAACCCATCGGTGAACCAGAATCCACCACCGAATCAGCCTTCACCGCAGAACCAAAATCAAGGATCGACAGTCGCGACCATCCTAGAAGAACTACCGACAGAAGATGTTGATGTCAAAATTGTTACTTGAGGAGGCGCGACGACTAGGGAAGACGGACCGCGACCACAAGTGCAACTTGCTGGAAAGAAGAAAGCACAGTTTGATATCGGAGCGGAGAGAGATACCTTTTTTGAAGCTCGCGAGGTGCTTGGAAGAAATCCTGGTAAGACACCTATTTTTGGCATGCCTTCTCCTTTTGATTCTTCATTAGAAGTTGGACCATCGCGACAATATGGTACCTTACAGGATTTCTTCGAGAGTTGTTTATCCCTGGTAAAAGATCCTGATGCTCTGGTTGAGATCGAGAAGTTGCTGAACCGACCGGATAGAGAGTAGCAGGACTCTGCGGTGAATTCTTAACAGAAGGAAAAGACGGCCAAAGAAATGCAGATGAACATCCAGATTAGGGACTACGAAGTTGATTCAGTTATTCTGGATCTTGGTTCAGATGTTAATATCTTGAAGAAGCATACGTGGAAGAAGATGGGGGAGCCGAAGCTTGGTTGGTTCCCACTGTAGCTAAGATTGGCTAATCAAGCCAAAGTTAAACCGATCGGCCGTGTGTCGAATTTGGTTGTAGATGTTGAAGGTATGAGGACTCGTGCTGATTTCGATGTAATCGAATTCGTTGATGGAGGGGGATCCTATCCCGTGATGCTATGGATTTGATGGGCCAATCACAGCATGGCCATGATAAATTTTAAGAAGCGGTTGATGACATTTGAGAACCAGGATATTCGAGTCATTGCTCTGATGGATCCAAATGAAGGAAGGCGATATATTGAACCAGTCAAAGATGAAGTCGTGAGAGGATGGGATCACGTTTACAATATCTCTGAGGATTACATCCATCCTACTGCCAACGAAGAACTAGGTTGGCGTAGTGCTAAATCTGCATCCTCTGATTCTGATGATGCACTGGAAAATTGGCAAAATCGAATGCATGAAGTATCACTCAGAAAGTGTGGGATGATCATGCAGTCGCTGCGCCATGTCCCGACTGAGATCATTGAGTTTCCGATATATGAAGGACTACTGAAACTATCTAAGTTCCTCAAGGAGTTTGAAGTAAAGGTATCTGAGCCTCAACGCTTATTGGTATTAGGAGAAGCATTGAATGCCACTCCAGCACGCTGGTGGGCAGTTCATAAGGAGACCATTCATGAATGGGCACAGTGTCGACAGTTGATGACTGGACGCTTTGGCGATATGAAAGTATATCACACTGGGAGGTATGATGGATAGAATATCCCATGTAGTCATCTAAGGGAATGCCAGACACTGTGTGCATCACGACCCAATGATGAGTGGGTTCATGCTTTTTTTCACACATTGGATGAAATGCCAAGGTCTTAGTACATATCAGCAGTGCTGGGCAGAGAAATCACCACTTGGGAGGAGCTGACTGCTTGCTTTGTGCATACCTTTGGCTTTGCAGATTTCAATGGAGAGGTTAACAATGTGCTACAGATCATTCGTGACGTAGTCTTGAAAGTTGTCCCAGTCACATATCATGTGGACCCACATGCGCATTGCCACATGTAATCGATGTAGGAATGCTACAACCTCTCTGGCGAGCTGAAAGATGATGATGAACTACACAATATTAATATTCCAAAGACTGAAGGAAGTTGAGATGTCGTAGCACCAGATGTGTTGACGGATCCCATGACTCAACTGCTAAAGATTAAAAAAGTTAACATTGGGACGGAGGAGAATCCAAAATTTTCCAATATTGGGGACTGCTAGGACGAGGAGACTATGGCAAAGATCACAAATCTATTGCATGAGTTTCAAGACTTGTTCCCAACAAAATTCTCCGAAATCAAGGGGATATTGGGTGACTTAGGGGAAATGAAAATCCCGCTAGAACCACATGCAAAACCAATGCGACAAAGGCCATACCATTTGAATCCGCAATATAAAGAAAGGGTCAAGGCTAAACTTGATCGGATGCTAGATGTAGGGATTATTGAACTGGTTGAAGAATTAGAATGGATAAGTCCTATGGTGGTTCAAGACACGAAGATCGGGGAGGTCTAAATCTGTGTTGATCTAAGGAAACTGAATGATGCTTGCATGCATGACCCCTTTTCGATGTCCTTCATGGATGAGGTTCTTGAGGGAGTAGGTGGCCAAGAAATGTATTCCTTCATAGATGGATTTTTTGGGTATCACTAGATCAAAATTGCAAAGGAAGACTGCCACAAAACCACATTTGTCACCGAATGGGGTTTCTTTCAGTACACAGTAATGCCCTTCGGGCAGAAAAATGCGCCTGTGGTATTCTCTCGCGTTTTTGTCGCTGCATTTAAATATTTTTTTCAGAAATTTATGCAAGTATATATGGATTACTGGACAGTCTACGGATTGATCAAGGATCACTTGGAAAACCTGCGCTTGATGTTGGAACGGTGTCGACAGCATCAGATCGCATTGAATTCAAAGAAGTGCATCTTCTGTGCACCATTTGGGATACTATTGGGTCACATCGTATGTAAACAGGGGCTTTTGGTTGATCCAGCAAAGATTGTGCTCATTCTGAGCCTACCGCCACCTACAAATACGAAGATGCTTCACGCGACATTGGAGCATACTAGGTACTATCGCAAGTCTATCCGCGGTTATGATGCGATTACCACGCCCATGGAGAAACTATTAAAGAAATATGCCACATTCATATGGAGCCATGAATGTCAAAGTAGCTTCGACACATTGAAGGCCAAGATGACTTTAACACCCATACTTATGATCCCCGATTGGACTAAGGAGTTTCATGTCCATGTCGATGCCTCGTCCGTTGCGCTGGGAGTGGTACTCGCGCAACCAGGAGAAGGAGATATGGATCATCTGATTGCCTTTGCTAGTAGGAAGTTATCCTTTCCTGAGAAGAATTACACGACCACATAAAGAGAGGGGTTAGTGATGGTATATGTGTTGTAGAAATTCAGGCATTATCTCTTGGGCGGTCACTTCAAGATGTTCATTGACCATTCAACTTTGAAGTATCTGGTCAATAAGCCTATGTTGGGGAGGAATATCAGTCGCTAGCTACTTCTCTTTCAGGAATTTGATTTCGAAATAATTGTGAAGCGAGGACGCCTGAGAATGTTGGTCCTGATCATCTGTCCCACATTGAGACAGGAGAAGAGCCCACCAATATTGATCGTGGATTGCTGGATGCACAACTGTTTCGAGTTGATATCGCAGATGACCATTATGCACCGATAATTCACTTATTGGCCATCAGAGTTGCACCAGAGGAAATGTCAACCAGGGAGAAGAAGCAGTTGGTCGTGAAGGCTTCAGATTTCCAGCTGATTGTGGGACACTTATACAAGCTTGGACCTAATGAGATCCTGCGACGGTGTGTTCTACCTCATGAACAAGGGAAAAATCTGGAAGAAGCACATGCAGGAGTTGCGGGTGGAAATTATGGAGGAAGGGCTACCACGCATAAGGTACTGCACATTGGGCTATGGTGGCCTACATTGCATAATGATGCTACAAACTATGCACAGAGCTACGATGTATGTCAACGTGTTGGAAACCATCGCGACGAGATGAGATGTCGCTCATACCACAGGTAACTTTACAACCTTTTGATAAATGGGATGTGGACTTTGTGGGTCTAATCAACCCGCTAGGGAAGCGAACCGATGCACACTACATCATTACAGCAATTGACTATCTGAGAAGGTGGGAGGAGGTTGCACCACTGTGACAATAGCAAAGCTCATCTTTGAAAACATCATGACGTGGTTCGGATTCCCTAGGATAGATATGTGCGACTAGGGTATCCACTTTATCAACCGCGCAGAAAAGGCACTGACAAAGGAGTTGCAGGTGCAGCATAAGAAAAGCACCCCATATCATCCACATGCAAATGGAATTGTAGAAGCGTTCAACAAAATCTTGGAAACCACGCTGACAAAGGTATGTAATGCTAAACAGTATGACTAGGATTTAAAGACCCTGCGATATTGTGGGCGTATCGCACCACTTGCAAGAGGCTCACAGGGAAGATGCCATTCAAACTGGTATATGGGCAAGAGGTGGTTATGCCTATGGAGTACATTATTCCTAATCTGCACATCACTGCATCAACTAGTATGGGCAATGAAGAGGCACTTGAGGAGCGAGCAATGCAACTACTTCAACTGGAAGAGGACTGCTTCATAGTGGGCTTCTAGCAGTGTGTCAAGAAGGATCGACAAAAGGCGTGGCATGATCGCCACACTAAAAACAAACAATTTTCCCAAGGAGATTTGGTGTTGTTATATGACAATAAGTTCATAAAGCATCAAGGTAAGATACAAATTCATTGGTTAGGCACGTATCTTGTTCATTCATTTACTTCTGGGGGTGCAGTTTAGTTGCAATAGTTAGATGGAGTGGTGCTACCAAAGCTTGTGAATGGTAGCTTCTTGAATCCCTATAGGACAGGGGCGGAAGGAGGCATTGCCTAAAAAAAAAGCAAAAAAAACAACAACCAGAGAGCAGTTAGAGATAGGTACCAAGAGGAACAATGGGCCCATGAGTGGGGGAAATATTAGGTTAAAGGGTAGGTGATTCAATAGAGAATAACCAGTTAGCCAGGGAAAACGGTTATGCCGGAACAAGGGGGTGTGCCAGACAAAAGGTTGTGCGTCAGCAGGAGGCTGCGCTGAGGGAAGAGGGTTGTGCCAAGGTGGTCCACTGGAGCAAGGGGGTGTGACAGACAAAAGGTTGTGTGTCAGTAGGAGGAGACATTGAGGGAAGAGGGCTGCGACAAGGTGGCTGACTGGACCAAGGTTGCGCGACAAGAAAAGATGGCATGTCCACGGGAGGATACACTAAGAAGATAGGGCCACGACATGAAAAAGAGATAGGGTTACACAAGACAGACAGAGTGGCTTGCAGTGTATGGGACACTCCATGGCGGTGACCGGATTTCATGTCAATACTCAATAATGGTTGTCAAAGAAAGAAACGACGACCTGGTTGACGTCATAGTTAATGATAGCAGATCCGATGGGTAGGGTGGAAAAATCGATGACATGGTTGACGTCATAAGTTAATGATAGCAAATTTGAACGGCAGGATGGTAGAATCGACGACGTATTTGTTATATTTTTATCATTTAAGCTAGCATTAACTTAGGATCTTATCTGAGAGAATAACAAGCACAACAATCAAACACATGAGATAATGAACACAAAGATTTTCCTCGGGGAAACCATAAAGGAGAAAACCCTGCAACTTCCTTAGAGATAGAATGAGCACCAAAAGCAAAGCCCAAAAAATAGTGAGATGATCTCCCGACAGTAGTAGTCTCTCTCTCTCTTGTCCCAGCTACTTCTTCTCTCTCAGCTATGCGCTACAACTGAGTGTGAGTGAGTGTGTGATAAATAGAGAGGATCACTCTCTATTTATACTAATTCCTGACTTGACAATAACTCACTAGGACCGACTTCTCTAGGAGAGTCTAATAACCCTAGGGCCCCACAACTGCAAGGACTTTAACCCTTGAATAATAGGAGGGTTACCCACAATGACTTGACATGACTTGTTTACATTATAGAACCTCCCTGTTGGGCACCCAATATGCAAGTGAATTACAGCTAACATACAGAGTGTGCAATATTTATTGTCAACCCAGGGAAGTCTTGTATTTCAAGGATAACATGCACGATATATGCTTAAACACTTAATTGCTGCAAATGAACAATCCTATTCTCTGTTCAGCTATGCTCATCCCAAGAATCCACTTAATCTAGTTTACCTTCTAAAAGATACACTCACAATTACCTTCTGCTATTCTTGATTTAGAAATTGAAAGCTTCATGAATTCATATCTAAATTACTTTTGCAGAAAATGAAGTCCTGTTTATCAATCCATCTAATGATTCACCCAACTATCTTGATTTAATTACTCTAGAAATTCAAAATACAGAAATTGGAATTAGATCTTTCTAGAAATTCAAGGTACATAAATTAAGTTCAACTAATCTAGGAATTCAAGGTACAGGAATAAAGTTCTGTGATTATGAAAATGAAGGAACAACTTGCAAGGATCTATGGAAACAATAATTAAGAGATCTGGGGATGGACAGGGTTGTTCAGCTACCACACAATTGCATAAGAAATATTATCTACACAGTCGACTGTTTTACCATGCCACTACAGCTTTCCAAAAGACACAATTAATAACACACTGTCAATCCACAACTGTCACAGCTTCCTATGGAGAAATGAAATTAAACATAACATCACACGACAGAATAAATAAAATGCCTAATCTAACTCAACAATCCCTGTGGGAAGGCGGGCCCAGCCTTCACACAGAGATGCTGGATGAACACGCGTTAAAAACCCTTAGATCTGAAGTAACTCTTTGTATTAAAAAGGCAAAACGATTACACAACTCTCAGGCATAGCTAATACAATGAATTGGCTACAGATTTAACCCCTAGCTCAGAACAGTTCTCCATATTTATACAACGTAAATCATAACATCCTATCCCTATTATTGGGCAGCCATGAAGATCTATGATCTTCAGGTGCCCTAAATTACAACAGCTGTTATAAACATGGCAGGATGAAAGATAAGAAATATAGAGAAACTGTTAATCAACCCAGGAGTAATGATATCTTTAGATCACAGTTATACATGATCAGCAACACGCTGTTGACCTCCAAATCTGACGCATTCTGTTGCAGCTATCTTTGTACAGCTTTGCCTGGGATAATACACTGGGACCGCATTCCTTGGGAAATGGTAGGATGGATGACGATCAACTTGAGCGATGAATGCCCATCCTTTTCGTAGCATGTTCAGCTGGATTTTCCTGCAGTCTATATACCTCAAAATACCTTTATAAACCATCATATGATAGCATATTGAGAGATATAAAGCTTTAATTACCACAATCATAAGTATTAATAAAATAAGACAATAACCATTCATACCTTGGTGGATTGAAGAGTAGAGTGAGGGTAAAACATTTATTTGGCATGCTTAATGGGGTAGGATAGGGCAAAAAGGAGTGAATAAGGATGGTCAAAAAGGGCCATTTCTGAGCCCAACATCTCCCCCCAACTGTCATGTTGCATGTCCTCATGCAACAACCTCCATTATTCCGAATCTAAATCTTGCACTGTGCTCTGTTCATGGAGAGAAGAGAAGTTGTAGGGGAACTCCGATGTTCCTTCTTTTTCTATGAACCCTCTATGGGCAACCCAATATATCCAACATTGCTGCTCCCCTGCCTTGGTCAGTGAGAAATCCATCCTATATGGTTTTGCTGGCCACCAGATGAGGGGAAATTTAAATTTTAGGCCCAGCCAATTAGCCCCACACTCCCTGATACATCCAACATAACCCTCAACCTTGGAAAGTGCCTGTTCAAAATTTCTAAAATAATAGGGGTCTCTGCTCCTGAGAGTAGGAGAGGCAACCTACCATCTGTGCTTATTTCCTTCCAACACTGCTTGTTGGTATATAGAAATATGGTTGGTACAGGTAGAAATAACTTCCTCCTGCAGTTCCATTATGTGCTGAGTCTGGATGGGGCATAAGAGCAAACTCCTGTGTCGAGCAAGAAAAATACCAGGATTTTGAGGCTCACTTCGAAGCCACATATTAGAGTGAGCTTCATTGTGAGAAAAGGTTTGAAAAGACCTTTCCCACTGAGCATGATTGCTCACAAAAGAAGCAAAGGCCCTCAACTGAACATCTCCTAAAAAAGGAATGGGATTTGAATGGCAGTCCTGAGGACAAGCCATCTCATGCAAATATAATTCACACAGCAAATTCTGATCTTCAAAACTGCTTCTTAAAAACGTTTCCAAGAATTTTGTTGAGGTTGTTATCTCAAATGACCTCCCTTCTTTCACAGCTCTCAACTTAAACCAAACAAATTTCTCAAATAGAAAGACAGGGTAAGAAGAAGAAGGTACCCTAGTGCCCAAGAGTTCTTGGGAAAGAGCATACATCTGCTCTTTTTCTTTCTGCATAGACTAGAACTTTTTCAGTTCCCTTAATTTGCTTTGTAGCTCTTCTTCTCGAAGTCTCTGGGTCATACGTTCCTCTACCCATTTCTCCTCCAGTCTCCTAAAAATTTCTAAAATAATAGGGGTCTCTGCTCCTGAGAGTAGGAGAGGCAACCTGCCATCTATGCTTAATTCCTTCCAACACTGCTTATTGGTATATAGAAATATGGTTGGTACAAGTAGAAATAACTTCCTCCTACAGTTCCATTATGTGTTGAGTCTGGATGGGGCATAAGAGCAAACTCCTGTGTCGAGCAAGAAAAATACCAGGATTTTGAGGCTCACTTCGAACCCACAGATTAGAGTGAGCTTCATTGTGAGAAAAGGTTTGAAAAGACCTTTCCCATTGAGCATGATTGCTCACAAAAGAAGCAAAGGCCCTCAACTGAACATCTCCTAAAAAAAGAACGGGGTTTGAATGGCGGTCCTGAGGACAAGCCATCTCATGCAAATATAATTCACACAGCAAATTCTGATCTTCAAAACTGCTTCTTAAAAACGTTTCCAAGAATTTTGATGAGGTTGTTATCTCAAATGACCTCCCTTCTTTCACGGCTCTCAACTTAGACCAAACAAATTGCTCAAATAGAAAGACAGAGTAAGAAGAAGAAGGTACCCTAGTGCCCAAGAGTTCTTGGGAAAGAGCATACATCTGCTCTTTTTCCTTCTGTATAGACTGGAACTTTTTCAACTCCCTTAATTTGCTCTGTAGCTCTTCTTCTCAAAGTCTCTGGGTCATACGTTCCTCTGCCCATTTATCCTCCAGTCTCCTGATAATCATTTTATGCTCAGTAAGGGAAACTATCCCTTCTTGGTATTCCTCCACCCGACTCTTCCATTTTCTTACCTCCATTCTCAGAATTGAAATTTATGCTGTAGGGTTTAGGGCTTCTTCTTCATGATGCTCCTCCTTGTCAGAATCCAAGTCAATGAAATTTTGGAAGGGTTCAGTCCATCCTTTGTCACCTGATGTTCCACATTGGACATCCTACACATCTGAAGCTAAAGTTCTGGTGATGTTGGTTCTTGTGTGACAGCAACCTCTTCTGGACTTTCTTCAGCAACAACGTCCACCACTCCTGGAGATGTTGGTTCATGTGTTACAACATCTTCTTTTTGTAGTTCTTCCTTGGCAATTTTGGAAGCTAACTGTGAGGACGTTGGTTCTTGTGTGACAGTGCCTTGTTCTTCTTTTTCCTCACGCTGTTGAGATTGGATGTCTTCTTCAGTCTGCAACTATTCCTCAAGGATTCTAGTATCACTTGAGGGTTGTGATTGAACTTGTTCATTTTCACCCCAATCCATATTAGGAATGACATCCACTCGTTGCATTTCTACTGCAATTTTCATGGATGTTGGTTCTTGTGTAACAACATCCTGATTTACTTCTTCGTCTCCCTATTTTTGTGGTTCCAATTCTAGGATCTCTGTGTCCTGAGACAAATCTGGAGTTGTAGTACAAAATTCTTCATTAAACTCCAGAGTGCCTTCAATTCCTGGTTCTCCTCCCCTCATTTGGGCAGCCATGTAAGCAAGAACATTCAAAAATGCTGGTTCTTATGTGATAGCATCTTGTTTAACCTCATCATTGCCTTACTATTGTGGTTCCACTTCTATGATTTCTGTGTCATGGGAGGATTCTGGGGTCACAGTGCAATCTTTATCCATAAAATCGGGAATAACTTCATCCCTTGGTTCCTCTGTCCCAGAGTTAGTGGCAATTTCAGCAAGAATATTTAAAGATGTTGGTTCTTGTGTGACAGCATCTTCTTTCTCTGAAGCTTCCTCCTCCTGAAGTTTTCCTTGGGGATTTTCACCCTCTCTCAAATCGATAGTATTCAAGGATGTTGGTTCTTGTGTGACAACAACCTATTTATCAGAAACTTCTTTCTCCTGTAGTTCTTCTTTGGGAGTCTCACCATTAATAATATTCAAGGATGTTGGTTCTTGTGTAGCAACATCTTGTTCATATGCAACTTCCTTCTCCTGAAGTTTCTCTTTGGGAGTCCCATCATCTCTCAACTTAGGTTGTCCCTGTCCTTCCTCAGTTGTAGGTGTAGAGTGCTGTTTTGTATTCATCAGAAACTTCTTTCTCCTACAGTTCTTCTTTGGGAGTCTCACCATTAATAATATTCAAGGATGTCGGTTCTTGTGTAGCAACATCTTGTTCATCTGCAACTTCCTTCTCCTGAAGTTTCTCTTTGGGAGCCCCATCATCTCTCAACTCAGGTTGTCCCTGTCCTTCCTCAGTTGTAGGTGTAGAGTGCTGTAGCCTGATTCCTTAAAGATTTTTCCACAGGTGGGACAGACCACTCTTTCTTCCTCATTGCCAGGCTCGGTAGGATCTGATCCTTCCACTTGATCTGTAGCTTCAACCAATGTGTGTAGCTTCCTTCCACCCTGTTTTTTGCACGCTTATTTCCAATTTTTCAATTCTTTTCTGAGTGTTTGGACTTCCTCTTTTAATAGCCTATTTTCGAACAGAAGTCCTTCGATTTGGGGTTTTTCTTCAACCGGCCCCTGTGGGGCATCAATTGGTCTAGGTTTAAGAATGGGGAACTCAATTTGTGCTTCTAAGGTTGCCCATCTTTCCCTTACTGTTTCTGCTACTGCGACCGACCTAGTTCTTTTCCTGGTTATTGGTGGAGATACCTTAATTTCATCCTTTTTTTCATCCTTTTATCTCCTCCTTTTTCTTTGTGTTGCTGGAGTTTCTAGATTCACAGCTGAAGTAGAAGGAATATTCCCAGTTCTAGCATTTTCTTGTTCCTCGGGATGTTCTTCCTTAATCAAGGTTCCTCCTCATTCAGGTGAGGATTCAATGGTCACCAACTCAGTATTTTCTTCTGTTGCCATGGCTCTGTCATCTTCGGGTTCAATTGTCGCGGCATCTAATACTGCTCCAGTTTCACCCTCTGCTGTCAGAGCTACCCTACTATTTAGTTCTTCCACAGGGTTTCATGTACATCTTCTCTCAATTGTTCTGCTTGTACCCCTGGTTGATCCTCTGATCCAGTCTCATCTCCCCCCCAACTACATTGGAGGGGCTCCGAGTCTCCTATTGTTCTTCATTTCCCCTCAACTGTGGATGGACCTGCTCTTCTTCTATTGGAATACCGGGCAAAGGAACGGGTTCCTGAACTTGGGTTGTAAATTGCTCCCACGTTATATTGTGTTGTGCAAGGGTCCTTAAGATTATTAATTTAATGAGGCCATGGTGGGTCAGTGAGGAGAGTGGATTTTTGGTAACTCAAACAAACCTCACCATGTGATGTAAATCATTAAGCAAATAATATGGAATATTTAACAGAACCCTGTGACGAAAATGAGAGAGTAAAGAGAATTCAGAATGATAGACTGTTTGGTACCTACCTTCGCAGGTGATGTATTTCTTAAGAAAAACAACAACCTGATTCCATGGTTGTGGCAATGATTATAGCACTATCCCTCTTCGCGGCGTTTGAACCTGCTCCCCTTCCATTAGAAAATCCTGTACTGCTGCAGTAGCGGGGGTTCGACGTCCGAACCAAGTTCTTCCTACCTGAGGATGACCAGTGACTTCAGAAACTTCAATACGCAATCCTCAAACCTCTAAATGGATTTATGTAAGATTCAAAGCGAACTGTAAAGCTGCTCCACGGTGAAATCCATTCAGGCGTTCAAAAAAAATGCGTCCAACCGGCAGCTTGAAAGATATCAAAGACTGCAGCATTTCTTCTGAGTTCTTGTGTGTTTGAAGGTTCATAATAAGCTGGAATACCCATGTTTCTGTCTTCAGAATTATATTACAGATTCCGACAATGGAGTTTACAGCACAGAGTATGCATGGACAGCTGAGAGGAGAGTTAGGCAAATTCGAAAAGTTTCAGCGCACTGGATTATTTGAATTTTTATCCCAAATTGGGAAAGGTGGCGGTTATTAGGTAGCATAATTGGTCATTACGTCGCACGAGCAGAGAGTTAATCGATGCAATAATGGGCATAAAAAGGGAGGTACGACTAATATTGTCAAATCATATTGATACTTAATCAAGTAGTTAATCAAAGCCATACCTTCGAAAATGCGCGATGGATGTCCTTTGGAGGATGATAGAGCATGTGATTGCAGTCATTGCGAAAGCTAAAATCATGCGCTGTGCAGTCATTAATTGTAATCATTATTACAGGGGTGCTGTAATAACCTCTTCCGCTAGTGAACCAAAAACCACCATGTTAAAATAGTCGGAAATATGATGAATATTACATTATGAGTCAAATTGTCGGCATCAGGAATCAGAGCCATATCTAGAGGAGTTGCTATTTTGCAAAAAGATCTGCTAATAACACATGAGTCACAGCTGTAGGCCATAAATAAATCAAAGCATAGGCATGGCGTTCAATGATAGAAAAACCAGCTAAATGTAGCGGAGTTGTAGCTTCCAGAAAAGATGTCGCAGTTGTCGGAAAAGATGTCGCAGTTGTCGGAAAATATGTCGCAACTATCGAAAAAATGGTGTCGCAGCTGCCGGAAAACGAATAAAAGAATGTTAACAGGCGGAAAGTTACTATGTTGTAACTGCACGAAACAGAATGTGTGGGCAAAAGTAAAACAGAGTCACGGCTGTGGAAATGGAAAAATGCGGAGTTGCATGGTGCTGCAGCTGCCAGAAACAATGTTGCAGCTACCGGGAACAGTGTTGCAGTTGCTGAAAAAAAGGTGTTACAGCTGCTGAAAAAAAGTGTTGCAGCTGCCGAAAAATGGGTGTCGCAACTGCGACAAATTTATTTAAGGGGGAAAAAATTTGGTGTAGGAAGTCACAGAAAAATGACTTTGGTCGACAGGCCCAATATGACCACCACTCTTGGGCGCTTTCCTGCACATTTTAGAAAAAAAACAGAAAAGCAGATCAAGTGCAAAAGAAAAGATAACATAACAAAAAAAACAAAACATTTATTTATGTACAATGATTCATATGCGATTTACGATGATCAATTAAGGATTGACAGAGGCAAAGAAAAATTCCTGCCCTTGTGCTTGCTGGTAATCTGGATCAGCAGCAATTTGGGAGATAAATGCATCCTTTGAAATGGGTTTACAGTACAGTCGCAGCTTGTGACCATTGGAAAATAATGGTGCACGGTTTTCATCGATACTTACAAGGCGGACTGTGTCATTATCAAATACCCTGTCTACTAGGTATGGGCCCAGCCATCTTGTGCATAATTTGCCCTTGAAATCTCTTTTAAATCTGGAATCGTATAATAGTGCCCAGTCTCCCTCACAGAAGACCTTCTTTTTGATGAATCGGTCATGCCAATTGGATCTTTGTTGTTGAATTAACACTGTTTGTTCCACTGCAGCTAACCGATTCTCATCCAGTTCATTCAGTTGGTTCAATCTTCTTTTCTGGGCTTCAGTTACATCCAAGTTTACCTCTGTGGCCATCTTCAAGGTCTTGATTTCGAATTCAATTGGGAAGATGGCACTTTTCCCATACACTAAGTCGTAAGGAGATAAACCTGTGGTGTTACACCAAGTGGTGCGATATGCCCATAACGCTTCCGGAAGTCTGTCAGCCCAATCTCTACGATGGCTCTTGACCGTCTCGCTGAGGATAGCTTCAATGACTCTGTTAGTGCTTTCCACCTGGCCATTGGCTTGAGGATGGTAAGGTGAAGCTACCCGATGCTGAACATGATACTTCCGTAGCAGAGCTTCAAATTGATGTGACATAAACTTCGGTCCTCCATCAGTAATTAATTCCTTAGGTACCCCAAAATGGGTAAAGATTTCATTGTACAGGAAGTCAATCACATCCTGGTCATTAGCCTTCGCCAGAGCTACAACTTCTACCCATTTTGTCATATAATCGGTACAGACCAAGATGTAGGCTTTCTGTTTGGAATGAGGGCTGATAGGACCAACAAAATCTAGAGCCCATATATCAAAGGGTTCAATTACTGATTGCGGTTGTAGAGGCATTTGATCTAATCTATTTGGCTGACCCATCCTTTGGAAGTTATCACAAGACTGGACATATCTTTTTGCATCCCTGAAAAGAGTGGGCCAATAATAGCCCATCCTCAGCGCTTTGTGTCCTGTTCTTCTGTCTGCAAAATGCCCCCACAAGGTTCATCATGGCAGGCCTTAAGTACATGGAAGATTTCATCTTCTCTTACACATTCTGATCTCAAGATCAGGGCCTGTGTAAAAAAGATGATTGTTTACCCAATAGTACCTGGCACTTTGCCGAATAATTTTCCTTTTTCTCTTTTGGACATATGTGCCGAAAGCTTTCCTGCAACCAAGTAATTAGCGACATCTGCGTACCAAGGAGAATAAGCTGAAAGTGCAAATAAATGTTCATCTGGAAAAGAGTCCTCAACAGGCAAATTATCATCACTGTTAGTGAAACGAGATAAAAAATCAGCGACAACATTTTCTTTTCCAGGTTTATCTATGATGGTAATATCAAATTCCTGTAATAATAAGAGCCATCTAGTCACTCTGGCATTAGTAACAGGTTTATTCATGAGATATTTAATGGCAGAGTAGTCAGTGTGCACAAATGTAGGATATCCAGTAATGTAATGTCGAAATTTGTTAATGGAGTAAACAATAGCTAGGAACTCCTTCTCAGTGACAGTATAATTAAGTTTAGTAGGGGATAAGTTTTTACTAATATAATAAATTTCATAATGTACTTGGCCATCCTGCTGACCTAAGACTGCTCCAATAGCAGTATCTGAAGCATCTGAAGAAATGTGGAAGGGTAGGGTCCAATCGGGTCCTCTTAAGATAGGAGTTGTGGATAGCTTCTCCTTAAGCTTAACAAACATTGTCTGGCATGCTTCATTCCAAACAAATTGCACATCCTTCATCAACAGTGAAAACAAAGGGGAGGCAAGTTTGGAAAACTTTTCTATAAATCTTCGGTAATATCTTGCATGCCCTGGGAAACTTCACACTTCTTTTTGAGTGGCAGGAGTAGGTATATTTTTTATTACCTTGATTTTTGAGGGATCCACCTAAATGCCACTAGCAGAGATGAAGTCCCCAATACTACTCCTTCACTCATCATCATATGGCACTTTTCAGTGCTTAAAGAGAGCTGGGTCTGTTCACAGCGAGTTAAAACCTTTTTCAAATTTTCCAGTGCTTCTTCAAAATCTTTGCTATAAGGAGTGAAATCATCCATAAAAATTTCCATACTGTCATTAACTAATTTTGAAAATATGCCAATTATAGCTCTTTGAAATGTTGCTGGTGCATTACATAAACCAAAGGGAAGCTCTCTGTAAGCAAACGTTCCCCAGGGACAGGTGAAGGTAGTTTCATCTTGGTCTTCAGGAGCAATTTGAATCTGATTGTACCCGCTAAACCCATCCTGGAAGGAGAAGAACTTCTTCCATGATAAGGTGTCAAGTACTTGATCGATAAAGGGCAAGGGAAAATGGTCTTTTTGTGTGGCTTTGTTCAACTCCCTATAGCCGACACAGACTCTCCATTTACCATTTTTCTTGGGTACAATTACGAGCGGGGAGACCCACTCGTTGTCTGAAATAGGATATATAAATCCTACTTCCAAGAGTTTCTAAATTTCCTCCTTCACTATGTCCCTAATATTGGGGTTCATTCGTCGTTGAGGCTGGCACATAGGCCAGGAGTCACTTTTAATATAAATATGATGGGTGCACATGTTAGATGGGTGCACAGGTTAGAGGGAATACCCCTCATGTCTATATACTCCCAGGCAAATGCCCCCTTGTGTTCTTTCAAGAGACTGATTAGGTTCTTTTGTTCATCTAAGGAGAGGTTGGGGTTAATATTCAAGGTTCTTCCAGACTCTACCTCAATGGGGATACTTTTCGAAATTTTCAATACTGGGATTATGTGTGTGTCACCGAATAGTGCTTCTTCTATGAGATTTTCTTGTTCTTCCTTACCCAGAGTAATGTTCAGGATTTGATAAACTTCTTTATTGACTGAGGTGGGTTCACTGATGAAATTATTAATGGCGTCGTCTTCAGTTTCATCTTTAAAACTTAAGGCCTTCCCTATAGTTAATAATGGTTGAACACCCTCTTCTTCCTCTGGCTCCATCCATAAAGAAGTTTCAGCTTCTAGGCTCGGCCAAGCTGGAGGGTAGAGAGTGAGGTTCTTTGTCTCAGTGCCATCTGATATGGTCATAGACCAAGATCGACAACTGATGCACGCATCAGCTGTGACTAACCAAGGCCTTCCCAGGATCAGTGGGTGTCCTCCTAGCTGCGACTTAGGTTGTAAAACCAAGAAGTCAGCAGGGTACTCCCAAAAATCAGCTAAGATGACAAGATCATCCAAAATTCCTTCAGGTTTAATGGTGGATCTATTTGCCAGTTCTAAAACGGTGGGAGTTGGCCTAAGATTAGTGAGCCCAATTTTTCTTACAGTTTCAATTGTCATGACATTAATCGCCGCTCCTAAATCTACCAGTACGTTGGGTATCTTTGTATGCCCAATCTGTACAGTAACAGTGGGATTCCAAGGATCGTCATATTTAGCCAAAAGGGTTTTTCCCATTATCAATGCAGATAATTTCCCTATGACATGAACAGTGGGAGGATCTCTGGGTTTCCTTCCTGGTTTCTTTGTGCACAGATCTCGAACAGTTCTAGCATAGATAGGTACATCTTGAAGAGCTTGAAGGAGGAGAATTTTAACATAAAGATTCTTTAACTCTCCTAAGAGGTTAAACTGAGGTTGTCCCCTTACCCTTGGTAGCATTAATCTCTCGGGATACGGTGGTTGCCTAATTAGCTGGGTAGGTTGTGTATCGCTAGATATATCATGTTGTATTTCAGCCGACCCATTAGTGGGATGCTCAACATCTTCAATGATGGGGGTTGTATTAGATAGATGTTGTGGATTCACCCCTTCTTCATGTACAGGGGATGGAACATCTTCAATGATTACAGGCTCTACTATTTTTCCTAATCGTAAGCGAATATTGTTACAAGGCACAGGAGAAAGGGAGTAGGCAGGCATGTTGACAGTCTCAAATTGATGGGTTGTTTTATTGTTTGGGTTAGGATTAGGTTGAGCAGGCAGCTGAGGTCGTATTGGTATATTAGGGGAAGCATTGTTCTGCAACTGCAGCTGCGACTGCTGATGAGGATATTGACAATATTGAGGAGGGTATGGTTGCTGTTGATGTGGAGGTTGTGGAGGAAACTGGTTCCCTGGATGGAAATTCCTCCATCCAAGAGACCAAGAAGTTGGTTGGTGTGGTGGCTGAACCCAGGGATTCTAGGAGTTATAATTTTGCATGGAAGGTTGAGAGGGGTTCCATTGAGAATAAGATGAAGGGAATTGTGTATTCATGTTATGCATATTATTCCAATTATTCATGTTATTCAAAAATGGAAACGAGTCTGGAGTCATACCTTGATTTCATGGCTGCTAGGGCTTCTTTGGTGCAATGAAGTAGGCTGGTTCCACCTCTAGAGTTGATGCCTGCAGAACAGCCTTCACTTGGGGAAGTGACGGGCATTCTTTTGTTTCGTGGTTCAGCTCACACAGCTGACACACTTCTACCTTGTTGAGCAGGCACTCCTTCAGAGGGTGGTTCTTTCTACATCGAGGGTAGAACACACCTAGTGTGAGATCCTCTACTGCCTGTTTTTGCTTTGCCCTAAGGATGTCGATTTCTGAGGAGATAGAGCTCATCATTTCTATTTTGAAATTTTCAAGGAGGTTTCCTATCTCTGCATGGGTGGCTCCTCCATTGGATGACTTCCGAGTTCTGTCGAAGACATCGCGTTCTAGCTTATCCTGTTTGTCCTGCCTGTTATTCCTGGAAGATCCCCTAAAGTATCTTTTACATAATTCCACAATCTTCTCGAAAGAATCCTTGGAGATATCCCCCTTTCCTAACAGGTTTAACATATCTAGGCAGTCATCCCTAATCACGCGAAGCAGGATTATCTTGAGCACATTTAACCCCATGTTCGTCTGTCCAGCTCTTTGCACATTGTATAAAAGCCTCTCTACAAAATCTTCCAGACTTTCGTCCTCCTTCTACACCATTTTAAACAATTCTTCTCTCTTGTCCTTGGTGTTGCAATATTCCTGATATTTCTCCAGGAACACCTGTTTCATCCTGTCCCAATTAGTAACGGTTCCACCTCCTAGGCTCATGAACCAGCGTAATGCATTGTCCTTCAAAGTGGCAGGGAAGAGCTTCAGCTTTTATGCATTGGTGATGTAGTCATAGCTGCGACAGAGGATATCAAATTCGACAAGAAATTCATCTGGATCCTCTGTCGCTTTTCCATGAAAGTGAGGCAACACCGATGGCGATATATTTTTCATAGGGGTTGTCCCTTCCGGCTGTTGAATTGGGAACTGAAGTGTAGCCACCGTTCATTTAAGCAAGGAATGATCTTCAAGATGATGGTTTTCTCCCATCGCCTCTTCCTCGTTAGATTTGTGTCTGTTACTCATTCCTTCTTTTATTTTCTCCTCTTCGTTCTTCTCTTCGCTCTTCTCTTCATTCTTCCAGTGATCAACAATTTTCTGATGGAACTGTGTCCACTCCTCTTCAGTTACAACCTTTCCGAAAATGTGATAGATTGGACTTCGATCAACAGATCCTGCTGTACCAACCTTGTCCTCCTCTGTAGGGGTATTTGAGGATGTTGTGGTTGCTCGTGTGTTCTCCATTGTGGATCCTGACATTGGCACCCTAGGATCGACAGGGCTTCTTTTAATAGGTGTTTCCTGATAGCAAGCCCTGGTAGAAGAATCAGTTCTATCAACAAGATCATCAATGAATGTTCTTCTGCCCAATTATGGACCTCGACCACCTGCACTGTTAGTATTTTGTGGGGTTTTGGGAGTTGGAAGATGATCATGCTTTACCCTTCTTGTATTCATACAACCCAAATCATTCCAACGAAAAGTTAAAAGAGATTGTATAGAAACAATTACAGGATGCAACTAATGATAGTGTTTAATTTTTATCCTTCCCCGGCAACGACGCCAAAATGTTGGGCACCCAATATGCAAGTGAATTACACCTAACATACAGAGTGTGCAATATTTATTGCCAACCCAGGGAAGTCTTGTATTTCAAGGATAACATGCACAATATATGCTTAAACACTTAATTGCTGCAAATGAACAATCTTGTTCTTTGTTCAACTATGCTCATCCCAAGAATCCACTTAATCTAGTTTACCTTCCAAAAGATACAGTCACAATTACCTTCTGTTGTTCTTGATCTAGAAATTGAAAGCTTCATGAATTCATATCTTAATTACTTTTGCAGAAAATGAATTCTTGTTTATCAATCCATCTAATGATTCACCCAACTATCTTGATTTAATTACTCTAGAAATTCAAAAGACAGAAATTGGAATTAGATCTTTCTAGAAATTCAAGGTACAAAAAATTGCGTTTAACTAATCTAGGAATTCAAGGTACAAGAATAAAGTTTTGCGATTATGAAAACAAATGAACAACTTGCAAGGATCTATGGAAACAATAATTAAGGGATCTGGGGATGGACAAGGCTGTTCAGCTACCACACAATTGCATAAGAAATATTATCTACACAGTTGACTGTTTTACCATGCCACTACAACTTTCCAAGAGATGCAATGAATAACACACTGTCAATCCACAATTGTCACAGCTTCCTATGGAGAAATGAAATTAAACATAACATCACACAACAGAATAAATAAAATGCCTAATCTAACTCAGCAATCCCTGTGGGAAGGCGGGCCCAGCCTTCACACAGAGATGCTGGATGAACACACGTTAAAAACCCTTAGATCTAAAGTAACTCTTTGTATTAAAAAGGTAGATCGATTACACAACTCTATGGCATAGCTAATACAATGAATTGGCTACGGGTTTAACCCCTGGCTCATAACAGTTCTCCATATTTATACAACGTAAATCATAACATCCTATCCCTATTATTAGGCAGCCATGAAGATCTCTGATCTTCAGGCGCCCTAAATTACAGCAGTTGTTACAAACGTGGCAGGATGAAAGATAAGAAATATATGGAAACTGTTAATCGACCCATGAGTAATGATATCTTCAGATCACAGCTATACACAATCAGCAACGCACTGTTGACCTCCAAATCTGACGCATTCTGTTGCAGCTATCTTTGTACAGCTTTTCCTGGGATAATACACTGGGACCACATTCCTTGGGCAATGGTAGGATGGATGGCAATCAGCTTAAGCGATGAATTCCCATCCTTTTCGTAGCATGTTCAGCCAGATATCCCTGCAGTCTATATACCTCAAAATACCTTTATAACCCATCATATGATAGCATATTGAGAGATATAAAACTTTAATTACCACAATCATAAGTATTAATAAAATAAGACAATAACCATTCATACCTTGGTGGATTAAAGAGTAGAGTGAGGGTAAAACATTTATTTGGCATGCTCAATGGGGTAGGATAGGGCAAAAGGGAGTGAATAAGGATGGTCAAAAAGGGCCATTTCTGGGCCCAACACTCCCGATGGGAACAATGGGCATGACATGACTCAATTACATTACAGATACTTCCCGAAATAAACATCGGGGTACAATACATGAAATATATAAGGGAGTACACTCTGAAGTTACAAATACATCAACACTCCCTCTTAACTAGGAAGACATTCTCTCAACACAAATTGTCAGCATTGGTCTTCTTCTCTTTATTAACTGGATCATCTCGTCATCTTCATCTTCAAGTCATCTTCATCTTCAAGTTGTCTTCGTCTTCAAGTCATCTTCATCATGGGATCTGGATCATCACTCGATATGAATCATCACTGCTGGATCGTCATCACTGCTGGATCGTCATCATTGTATCATCATCAAGTTTGGATCATCACTTGATCTGGATCATCATCAAGTCTGGAACATCATCACAGGTGTTATCTCTTGATTCTTCTCGTCACAGGAAGTTCTACAGAGCCAACCCTTTTTCATGCTGTGATCCGGATTTATGCAGGAATGCAACAGATTACACAAATAACCATAGAAACAAATATGCAGCAGAAATAGCACTTCATTTCATTAATCAATAACTGAAACTTGATTACATACACAATGGAAATAAACTAGCTAGAGTGCTGGTAGCTTATCTCTGAGAAGAGATGTGGCGGCTACATGCCTCTGAACTCTGTGTTACAATGAGGTTCGAAGGCCTATATATTATTGAGAAACAATGAAAACCCTACACATCCAAAAACCTAACCCTAGGAGGTGAAACGCCAGAATGTGGGCCTCGTTGGGTAACTTGGTACATCAATTTCTCAGGGTCGTAACTTTAGCATACTACCTTAGTTTGATGCGCATGATACATCATTAGAAAGATCTATTTAAGGACTACATCCATAAATAAGAAATATGAAGTCTGAAACAAACTCATATTTTCCCGACCATTCGATGCCGAAAAAACGTCGTTTAAGGCCTCAAAACAACTCCAAAAGTTTAGGACTCGAAAACTGCCAAAAATAGTAAATTGTGCTATAATTAAGGAAACTGGAAAACTGAAAGAAACAATGGTGGGGGTCCAAGTGGAATAGCTGGGTGGCCACCAATATCCTCCTGGATCATTCCTCCCTCCTTAGGAAGCAATTGTCCCCATTGCGTTGAGTTCCTCCATGAGATGAGGAAACTTCTGCTGAACTTGGTCCCTGGTGAGCCACTTTCCCTGGTGGAGTTGGCCTGCTTTGACAACTCGATATAGCTGGATCTTCTGTTGGCGGGTGTTCTTGATATGTGTGTCCATAATCCGATCAGTTGTGGCTTGTTCCATGCAGTCGGGGTTTAACTCTATTGGTGTGAGTTGTGTTGCCACGTCTGATGTGTCCAGTAGAGGTGGAAAGTAGGGCCGAAGGCGGTCCACAGTGAACACTGGGTGCAGACCAAGGAATGGTGGAATATTGAGCTCGAAGGCATTGCCCCCGACATCCTTGTTGATGGTGTATGGCCCATATCAGAGCGGGCGAAGCTTGCGGTGGGGTCCAGTAAGGCGCTCCTTCTGCAAATGTAGCCACACTTTGTCGCCCACCTGGAAGTTGTGTTACACCTAAGGATAATCATGTCGCTGCTTGTACTTAGCATTGGATCTGTCCAATATGTCATGAACCTGTTGGTGAATGTGTTGAATGCACTCAATGAAGCTGTTCGCCTTGGAAACTTCAGACTGGATATGAGCTGAATCATCCTGAGTAGCTGCAAATGACATGGCTACATCAATGGGACATAGTGGCTGGAATCCCAAGCCCACCTGAAAGGGGTTGTGGTTGGTTGAGCTATGGAGGGCCCTGTTATAGCTGTGTTGTACATAGGGGAGGCTCTCATCCCATGTGCATGGATGTTTTGAGTTGTACATGCGCAAAATGTGTACGATCATCCTATTGACGACCTCTGTCAGGCCATCAATCTAGGGATGGAAAGCTGTGGACTTTGTGAGCTTGGTGTCTAGCATTGACCATAGGCTAGACCAGAATGTACTAAGGAACCTGCTATCCCGGTCTGAGATTATAGACTATGGGATCCCAAAGTGTACCCACACTCATTCAAAGAAGAGTTTAGCAGTGGCTTCTGCTGTGATATTCTTCTTGTAGGCCGTCATTACGGCCATCTTTGAGAATCTGTCAATGACCACAAACACACAGTCATTGTCGTGCTTAGTAGGAGGAAGGCCCGACATGTAATCCATGGATATGGATTCCCAAGGTCGACTAGGGGTAGGCAATGGAGTATAGAGGCCTTGCTTCTTGATGAATGGTTTGGCAATGGCACAGGCAGTGCAGGATCGGATGTACTTCCCGACGTCCTGTCGAAGGTTCGGCCAAGAGAAATACTTCTGCAGTACTACCACTATTTTCTCAACCCCGAAATTCCTAGTGACCCGACTGTAGTGTGCTTCCCAAATCATCTTGGCACGCTCGCTTGAAGGAACACAAAGGTGTCCCATGTGACATAGTAGTACATCCTGGAGGTGAAATTTTGGAACTTGGTTTCCCTCTAAGAGTGTCTGGTATGTGTGGCTGAGTTTTGGATCGCTCTTGTAGAGAAGTGGCCAATCAGAAGTCTCGTGCCCACAAGAGTTGAGCACGGTGGTTATCGCCACGATCGGTGGTCGGCTGAGGCAGTTTGCAACTTTATTGGTGCTTTCCTTCTTGTACTTCATGTTCAAATGAAACTATTGTATATATGTGGACCACTTCTGATGGTGATCATTCTGTAACTTCCCTTGTGTCTATATGAACTGCAGGGGTCGATGGTCTATGTGGATGATCGTTTCCTTCCCCAAAATGTAATGCTTCCATTGTTGGCAAGCCTGTACAATGGAATACATCTCTTTGTCATAAGTGGGATATTTGCGGATTGTGTCGAACAATGTCTCACTGTGATATGCCACTGGATGCCGTTGTTGGGTAAGGACTGCCCCAATAGCATAGTCAGAGGCATCTGTCTCGATCTCAAATGGTTGTTGCAAGTCTGGTAATGTGAGCACTAGGGCATAGCAAAGGCGATGTTTCAATTCTGCAAATGCCTTCTGCTGAGTTTTTGACCAATTTTTTTTTGCTTTCGCTCCTCCCTTTGTGACTTGACTCAAGGGCCAAGTGATATGAGAGAATCCCAACATGAACCTGCGATAGAAATTAGCAATGCCCAGAAAGCTGCGAAGCTCTATTAGAGTAGTTGGGGCTAGCCAATCCCGAATGACTTGGATCTTGGTTGGATCCACATGTACCCCACACTCATCAATAATGTATCCCAGATACTGAACCTAGGTCATTCCAAAAGTCCATTTATCCAAATTGGCACATAACTTTTGCTGCCGTAGTGTTTGGAGGACCTGCCAGATGTGGTGGAGGTGCTCTTCCCAAGTCTGGCTGAAGATCAGGATGTCATCCAAGTGCACTACTGCAAATGAGTTGGTGAATGGTCGCAAGATGTCGTCCATCAGTCTCACGAAGGTTGCAGGAGCATTTATCAGCCCGAAAGGCATGACCAACCATTCGAAAAGACCCTCCTTAGCTTTGAAGGCAGTTTTCCAGACATCGGTCGGTTCGATCGGTACCTGGTGATACCCAGACTTTAAGTCAATCTTGCTAAAATATTTCACCCCTTTAAGTTGGTTTAGGAGGTCATCAATCCGAGAGATTGGGTACTTATTCCGGAAAATGATCTTGTTCAGTGCCCGATAGTCAATATAGAGTCTCCAAGTCCCATCCTTCTTCTGTACCAATACGATCAAGCTCCCACAGGGTGATGAACTTGGCCAGATGTGACCCTTCTATAGCAACTCCTGAATTTGCCTCTTGATTTCATCATTCTCCAGAACGGAGCATCAATAGATCGGTCCATTGGGCAGCGGTGCACCTGGCGTCAGATCGATGGGGTGCTTGACCTGACAGTGGAGAGGCACCTCGGTGGGTGAGGTGAATATGTCCCGGTACTCCTCCATGACCTTGTCCATTTGTTGTTGTCGTGTGGAAGGTCCTTGTTTGGAGGTCATGGTCACGATCTTCTTCTTTCCCTGAGGGTGGATCATCAAGAAAACAAACTTCCCAGTTTTGGAAATGAGCTTAATACATTGTTTTACAGTAACCAAAGAGATAGTGGCAGGAGGTGGTACCTATGGTATCCTGTACAAATTATTTCCCAACGTAATAATAATAGCGCGAGGCCAAGACTCATACATAGCATGTCGCTTCCATAATTATGGTTGACCTAATAATACATCATAAGCATCAAGAGGAGCAATATCGCATAATACCTCATCGGTGAAGGGCTTGATGTTGTAGGGAAGGCAGCACTGCTGGTTGACGCGAAGATCTTGTCCTTGGTGAAGCCACCCGATGGTGTACGGCTGCGGGTGTGTTGTGGTCGACAAACCCAACCGCTTCACATCCTCTGCTAAAATCAGGTTCTTTTGGCTCCCACTATCGACAATGAACTGTAGCGGGGAACCCTTTACCCACTTCTGGGAGTGGAAAAGACGCTCCTCCTCCTCCTCCTCCTCTCGTTCTTCCTTTTGGATCTTCGTGGTAGCAACGATGTCATTGGGCTCTGCATCGATAATCTTCTTCCTTCGGTCATTCCCCTTCTCAGGTTCTGATTTAGTGTGAGAGTATGCATCTAATTCAAAAGCCTTTATCTCAGCCACCAGTGACTGCTTGGCCCGACACTCACTTGTGTTGTGAGTGGGGCTCTTATGGAACTCGCACCAGTTTCCCGCTTCCTTCTTCGGCTTTGTAGTGTTGCTCTTTGCTTGAGGCTTTGGAAAGTTTTCTTGAGTCGCCATGCCTTGGCTATGTCCTTGGTTCTGCGGTTTGGGAGCACCTTTCCCTTGCTTCTGATTCACAGATCCAAAGTCTTGCTTTTTCTGTTTGAATTTTTGCTCAATTTTGGTAGCATACCGATATGCCGTACCAAGCGAGGAGATGTTGAGGAACTCCATTTCCTCCCAAATGTATATGTGCAGACAACTGCGGTACTTCAGCACCAAATGTTTCTTTGAATCTTTGATACCCAACTTGGTGCGCAGGGTATGGAACATATTCGTCAGTTCATGCACATCTTGATCTCTTTGTTGCCGCAATGTAGTCCATTATATGTACTTGTCCTCATATCTCCCCACCGGATAATATTGTCCCTTTATGGCATCTCTAAAAGAATTCCAAGTGGGTACAGCCGAGAACATAGAGGGTTCCTCCTCGTCCTTTCTCTCACAGTAGGTTTCCCACCAGTCCTTGACATGGGGGGCGGCTTTGAGTAGAGAAAAAGTAATCTTTTCCCGGTCCGAAAAGTCATGAACCGAGAAATATCCTTCTAATATATTCAACCACCTATCTACAGTGTCTACATCTATTCGGCCATCAAATATGGAAATTTCGAAGTTTACTTGTACCTTAAAAGGGGTTGCGCCTCCAGAGTGGCTACTAGATGCAGATGCGCCGCCAGTGGGAAGTCATTGAAGGATCTGGTCGAAGTTATCCATCATCGCGTTCCTTTTTTTTTCAAGGGCCTCCTCGAGCAACATTTTGATAGGATCTTCTGCGCCCTCGTCTTTCTTTTCATCCCCCATGGGTGGTCGTCGGGATTTGCGAGGCTGGTCTTGAAAAGGTTCAACCAAATCGATCCCTAACTCTTTATACCCCTCCCTTGTTGGGGACATACAAAGAAGGATCGAGAAAGAGCAGATTGCTCTGATACCACTGATCCAGATTTATGCAGGAATGCAACAGAATACACAAATAACCATAGAAACAAATATACAACGGAAATAACATTTCATTTCATTAATCAATAACTGAAACTTGATTACATACACAATGGAAATAAACTAGCTAGAGTGATGGTAGCTTATCTCTGAGAAGAGATGTGGCGGCTACATGCCTCTGAACTCTGTGTCACAATGAGGCTCGAAGGCCTATATATTATTGAGAAACAATGAAAACCCTACACATCCAAAAACCTAACCCTAGGAGGTGAAACGCCAGAATGTGGGTCCCGTTGGGTAACTTGGTACATCAATTTTTCGGGGTCGTAACTTTAGCATACTACCTCCATTTGATGCACATGATACATCGTTAGAAATATCTGTTTAAGGACTACATCCATAAACAACAAATATGGAGTCTGAAATGGGCTCATATTTGCCCGACCATTCGATGCCGAAAAAACATCGTTTAGGGCCTCAAAACGGCTCCGGAAGTTTAGGACTCAAAAAATGCCAAAAATAGTAAATTGTGCTATAATTAAGGAAACTGGAAAACTGAAAGAAACAATGGTGGGGGTCCAAGTGGAATAGGTGGGTGGCCACCAATATCCTCCTAGATCATGCTGGTTGTAGGCCTATCCTCCATGTAGGTCTTCTTCAGCGCTTATATCTGACCCTAAGTCAGAATGGCCTGCCCAGCACTTACATCTGACCTCATCTTGTCAGAAATGCATGCCTAGCACTCACATCTGACCTCATCTTGTCAGAAAGGCCCATAACTCACGTCTGACCATGTGTAAACACATCGTGCCAGAATGGCTCGGCACTTATATCTGACCATGTGCGAACACACCGCATCGGAATGGCTCTGCACTTACATCCGACCATGTGAGAACACACCGCATCAGAATGGCTCTGCACTTACATCTAACCATGTGTAAACACATTGCTCCAGAATGGCTCTCAGTCCTAGACTGAGAATTCCTGGTAACTGACCAGGTGCCTCCATTCTCCTAGAGAATGGCATCGCAGCACCAAGCTGAGTATTCCTGGTAACTGACTAGGTGCCTCCATTCCAAGAATGGCATTCAACACTTATATCTGATCATGTAGGATCCAATCCTACAATCACATTAGAATGGCTCAGTACTCACATCTGACATGGAAGGAACCAATCCTCTCACCATGACATAATGGCTCAGGCCTTACATCTGGCCATGGAAGGAACCAATCCTCTCACCATGTCAGAATGGCTCACGGACTCATCATTTCCCCTTGGAGGGAACCTCGATCTGGAGAACACCAAGCTTCTCCCTGAAGTACTGAAACTTCACTTTGGCAAATGGCTTCATCAACACATCAGCTATCTGTTCATTCGTCATGACATACTAGAGCTTCACTTCTCCTCTCTGCACCATATCCCTGATATAGTGATATTTGATCTGGATATGCTTCGACTTGTCATGGAACACCGGGTTCTCAGACAACTTCACACAACTCTGGTTGTCACAATATATACAAGTAGCATCCAACTGGAGATCAAATAAATCAGATAGTAGCTTTCTTAGCCACACTGCCTCGCAACTAGCTGAACAAGCTGTGACATACTCTGCTTCAGCTGTACTTAGTGCCACACAGGACTACTTCCTACTAAACAGATAGATCACACATGATCCCATACTGAAGCAACATCCTAAAGTGCTCTTCCTATCGATGGCATTGCCTACCCAATCTGAATCAACATAACCCTCTAGGTTAATCTTCTGATTTACCTCATACTTGAGCCCATAATCAACTGTACCTTTTAGGTGCCTCAGAATATGCTTTGCAACAATCAAGTGAACATGTCTTGGATTTGTCAAGAACTGGCTCAAGGTGTTCACAGCAAAGCAATATATGCTCTCATATTCGTCAGGTACATCAAGGACCCATTCATTTGACGAGACATCGTAGCATCAACTGCTTCTGATGAAGCATCACTCAATAGCTTCAGGTTCGATGCCATAGGTGTGGTTATGGCCTTGCAGTCCATCATCCCAAACCTCTTTAGGATCTCTACTGCATACTTCCCTTGTCTGAGGAAGATTCCATACGCATTCTACCACACCTCCATGCCTAGAAAATAATGCATCATACCCAAGTCTTTCATTTCAAACTCGACAGCAAGCTTCGTCTTTGTATCAGCAAACAACCCATCCATACCTGTTACAAACAGGTCATCTACATACATTAGGAGTATCATTGGGTTACCTTTTTCAACATTGTAGTAAAGGTTGGAATCTGCTTTACTTTTGGTACAGCCCAAACTGGATAAAAAGCCATCAATTTTGTCGTACCATGTCCTGGGTGCCTGTTTCAAACCATTAAGGGCTTTCTTCAGTCTACACACATGAGACTCCCTGTCATGTGTCTCAAAACCGAGTGGTTGCTCCACATATACTTCCTCTTTCACTACACCATTCAAGAAGGCAGTCTTGACATCCATCTGGTGTATCTTCCACTTCATTACTCCAGCCAGAGCAAGTGCTGATCTGATGGAAGTGTATTTGGCTACAAGTGCAAAAGTTTCTTCATAGTCTATTCCTTCTTTCTAGGTGAAGCCACGAGCCACGAATATTGCTTTATATTTCTCTATGATGACATCTGCAACATGCTTGATCTTGTAGATCCATTTGGAAGTTACAATAGACTTCCCTTCTGGTCTTGGGACAACATCCCAAACATCATTCTTCATGATCGATTGATACTCTTCGATCATAGCATCCTTCCATTCTTTTCTTTTTGCTGATTTTTCATAGTTGGAAGGTTATTTATCAATAATGTCACATAGCAGGGCTACATAATTGGAGCAGGACCTAGTTCTCTTTCTTCCTCTATGTGTTTCTTCTAAAGCTCCATATCTTTCTGTACCTTGGATAATTTCACGTACCCAAGCAGGTTTCCTCTTGTGAGGATTCTTCTCCTGAGCTGGATCCACAGGTTCTTGAGGTTCTTCTAACTCTCGATCCTCTTCTTGAATTTCTTCGTTCATGGTTATATCATGAATTCTGGGTGCTTCTGTTTCTTCAAGTTCTTCAGCCGGTCTCTTTCTGGATTTGATGTAGGCTGAATCTTCGTCAAATGTTACATCTCTGTTGATGTCGATCTTCTTGAATCCTGGGAAGTATATTCTGTAAGCCTTCAAGCTTTCAGAGTATCCCACAAATATACCCTTCTTTCCTGAAGGATCTAACTTCGTCCTCTTTTCTTTCGGAATGTGTATGTATACATGACAGCCAAATATTCTGAGATGGCTGACTTCTGGTTTCTTGCTGGAAAAGACTTGTTCAGGTGTCTCGTTCTTGAGTACTCTGTGTGGAGTATGGTTCTATACATATACCATTGTTCTGGCATCTGCCCATAGATGCATGGGAAGATCTTGATCATGAAGCATGGCCCTTGCTACTTCCATGGTCGTTCTATTCTTCCTTTCTGCAACCCCATTCTGTTGTGGATTATATGGAGTGGATAACTCCCTCTTAATCCTTGAGTATTTGCATAGCTCTTTGAATTCATTTGATGTGAATTCTCTGCCATTATCTGATTGAAAGGTCTTGATATTCTTTTCCATGTGGTTCTCGATCAAGGCTTTGAATTCCTTGAACTTGCTGAATACTTCATCTTTGTTCTTCATAAAGCATATCCATGTCTTCCTAGAAAAATCATCAATAAAAGAAACATAGTATACATACCCACTTAATGAACTGGATGACATTGGACCGCATACATCAGAGTGGATGCTTTCCAAGATTCCTTTTGCCTTGCTCTCGCTACTTGGAAATGTCTTCTTTGTGTTCTTCCGTTTCGCACATCCTTTGCAGACACCGTTATGTTTTGTCTGTATTTATGGAAGACCTTCAACAACTTTGCTTACAAGTGGTAGTGCTCGGTAATGCACATGTGCAAGCCTTCTATGCCAAAGTTCATTTGGTTCTACTGAGTCATGAACCAAAGCTTGTTATGGTTGGCCCTTCAATTTGTATAGACCTCCTTCTTGTTCCCCAATTACTACTGCATCATCAATAGTCTTTCCCTTTGGCCACATGAGGACTTAGCCATCTACAAATGCAATCCTCGTTCTTTTTGCATCCAGTGCAGATATGGAGAGGAGGTTCTTCTTTAGTCCTAGTACAAACAAGACATCTTTCATCTTCATAGACTTTCCAGAGTCTAGCTTATATGAGGATTCACCACTACCTTTTATTGGATACTGGTAGTCATCTCCAAGTTTCACCTTGTGAGGTGATTCATGTTCAGATAGTTTCACAAAGGATTCCTTGAATCATGTCATATGTTTGGAAGCACCACTGTCTATAAGCCAATCATTGCTTCCATGTGTGATAGTTCCCGTGAGAGCGGAAATCAGAACATATTCTTCATCACTTGAAGAGTCATCACTGTCTTGTCTGATTTTCTTTGTGGAAGGTTCATCATCCTCTGTAGCATGAGCATGATGTCTTCTCTTGTTTTCCTTCTTCTTGTGAGAGCTATTTTTGTTTCTAGGACAATCTCTTGCAAAGTGTCCTCTTTCATCACATGTATAGCAAATGTACGTAGACATATCTCTAGGTTTTCTAAAGTTACTCTTCTAGTGAGAGTGCTTACCTCTGTGATGGCTAGTTCTAGTTTTCTGAGATTGTAGTGTGAGAGATTGATATTCACTTCCCATCTTTTCTTCTCGAGATGCTATCTGAGCTTCTTCTTGTGTGCATTCCTCCCATAGTCTACTGAAATTGACTAACTTCTTTCTGGCACAGATTCCTTGAATAAAAGAATCCCATGATTGAGGGAGACCATTCAATGTGGTCATCACAATTTCTTCATTCTCCACTTCTTCATCTACTGCTTCCAGCCGTTCCTTGATCTGAGAGACTCTTGAAAAATAACACTGGATGGTTTCCGCATTCTGGATCTTTACATTCTTCAATTGGTTTCTCAGAGTCATCTTCTGATTTATGTTCTTCCCTTCAAACAGTTTGGTCAAGGCATCAAACATACCTTTAGGTGTCTTTAGGGAGGACACCTGTGGTATGAGGTGATCCTTGATTGAATCAACAATAATCCTCTTAGCCATGACCAATTTCTTCTTGTGTAAGGCCTTAGCCTCATCTCCCTCTGGAAATGGAACCTCTTCAGTGATGTAAGAGTCCAACTCATTTTCTTCCAGGACCAGGGAGATCCTATACTTCCACGCTCAGAAGTTATCAGCTCCCTTAAGCTTTTCATCAAGCTAGGTATGATGAGACATCTTAACTGAGAAACTCAAATGGAAATACAAAAGATTTAGATCTTACCAGGTTAAGATGTCAGATCTGGATCTGGAGCTGAATTTCTGCAGTGTTGGTTCAAGAGCAGATTAGGGTTTGACTTTCCCTGAGTTCTACCCAACCAAAAACTTTGATCTTGATCTTTAAACTTTGATTTTGAGGAGGAGATCAATCCAGGCTTGGGCTCATTCAAAAATTCCACTTCTGTGGAAAGCCCTAATTTTCGGCAGTAGTGTCGGGTCAAAAACTGAAAATGCTCAGAATCAGATTCCGCTTCGACAGAAAGATGCGCCCTGGAGAGGAGAGTCAATCCAACCTTCTTTTGCTGAAAATCTGTGGAGAGAGATCCAAAAAGTAGGAAGCCCTAGTTTCCTCAGCTGCACAGTGTCTTCTTCTCAGGTTAGCTCTGATACCATGTTAGATTTTTATCATTTAAGCTAGCATTAACTTAGGATCTTATCTGAGAGAATAACAAGCACAACAATCAAAGACATGAGACAATGAACACAAATATTTTCCTTGGGGAAACCATAAAGGAGAAAACCCCGCAACTTCCTCAGAGATAGAATCAACACCAAAAGCAAAGCCCCAAAAACAGTAAGATGTTCTCCCGACAATAGTAGTCTCTCTCTCTCTTGTCCCAACTACTTCTTCTCTCTCAGCTATGCGCTACAACTGAGTGTGAGTGAGTGTGTGACAAATAGAGAGGCTCACTCTCTATTTATACTAATTCTTGACTTGACAATAACTCACTAGGGTCGACTTCTCTAGGAGAGTCTAATAACCCTAGGTCCCCACAACTGCGGGGACTTTAACCCTTGAACAATAGGAGGGTTACCCACAATGACTTGACATGACTTGTTTACATTATAGAACCTCCTGATGGGAACATCGGGGCATGACATGACTCGATTACATTACAGATACTTCCTAGAATAAACATCGGGGTACAATACATGAAACATACAAGGGAATACATTCCGAAGTTACAAATACATCAACAGTGTTTAGCACACGCATGAAGGATCTAGTCATAATGATGCACCCGAGTGAGTCTTGATGGTAGCTCAATCAAAGTTGGTGTTATAAGCTGAGAAACGGTAGTTGTATGAACCCCATTTAGGAAGTGCTGCACTGAGCAAAGTTGCAGATGAGTTGGGTTGGGTTATTACAGGAAGCTCCGCTGCGTAAGCCAGTGGTGGTCGAAGGGGCAATGCAAACCTCCCTGGATATAGGCTAGCCTATGAGTGAGAATATTGCCTCAACAGAAGTTGATGAACAAGTTGTGAGTACACGGGTTAGTTTGGCTGAGATAGAAGTCTCTGGCAAAGTCATCCTTAGCTATGTTTCTCCCAGTCGGTCTGAGGTGCCGACTCAAACACCCATGAGGAATCTGGATGGGACCATAATTCTTGCCGCATTTGGTTAAGTCTGCAGGAACAGGGAACCGGGTCCTTCATGCGGCACCGGATGAGCCCGGAAGGACCAAGTGGACAGATGCGGGCTACGCCTGACTGTAAGGAAGGACCAAGTGGGAAGATGTGGGCTGCGCCTGACTGCAAGGAGGGACCAAGTGGTCAGATGCGGGGTTCTAAACTGGGCCGAGGGACATTTTTTTGAAGGACGACAACAAATGGAGAATGATATAGTATTCATAGAAGCTAGAGCACGATGGCATTGCAGGGTACACAAGTCCAGAAGGTTGCTAAGGTCTGCTGCAGTTGACATTGAAGGAAGCAGTTGCGGCCAAACTACAGTCGGCAAATCTGGAAACAGTTGCACACTGAAGCTTATGTGACAGTTTCTGCGCTTCAGGATCGAGGAAGACACCATGGCCAGCTGACGTGGCTCGAGGACGAGCCACAAAACTGTGTTAGGGGCATGTTGGCAGGGGTTTGGGGTAAGTGAGTTGCGCAGCACCGCGGAGGCTACTCAAGCTCAAGCGACATCGCGCAAGTCAAAGACAACGCGATGGGCGAAAAATAAACTGCTTTTGAATATTTTATGCATATTTTTGTATCGGTTGACCACATTTTGTGGATATAGGTCATCAGTGGTTGAATCAATTAAGAGTTAGTTAGAAGTGGACCTTGAATGTAAAGGCCCAAAACTTTATATTGATTAGAATTGCAATTATAAAGATATATCGAAATAGAGAGATATAGGAGAGATGTGTCTAAGAGGAGACTAAAGTGAGAGATTGAATATGTCGTGATTTGTAAGCGACTCTGTGGATTGATATTTTTCTCACTGTAGAGAAAGACGATTGTTGTTTTGGATATGTTGCGATGAAAGTAATATGATATGGCGGATATTGAGCTGAATCACTGTTGTCCTTGTTTCTCTTTCATGTGTTGCGATGTCTTTTCCTGTCTTTATTTGCTGCAATGGTTCTGTTTTATGAATAATGAATGCAACACCACTACCATGAATAGTTGAATGATGCAATATGTTAGATCTGTGAATGTAATGATAGATATGTGATGAATGTTGCAGTATCTGATAGATGGTTATGCTAGATATGATAGTTATGCTGATGAATCGTTGATGCCACAATCCTCCTCCTTACTGCTGGAAACTTGGTTCCGATAGCTCTCCCTCGAACATCTCGGGTGAGACTTCATCTGCTTTGCGGGTCTTGCCGGGCAGGGTAAAACCTGTCTGGGCCGGTGCTCAGGGAGATCGCGCTGGTTGGGCATCGACAGAGTGAGAACCCATGTCGACGAGGCTTTGTTGGTGAGTTTTTGCCAACAAGAAAGGATCCCACAACATTTACAATACTCATAAACCCTTTCACGTTCCAACAAAACAAAGGTAGATAATGTAGGATGACCCATAAATGACGGCGCGACATGACCGACTCCCAGAGGTTGAAAGCAAGGTTCCAACATGCAAGAACCAATGATCCTTTGCCATTGACCTAATACCGCTTCTCCACCGCAAGGTGGTCCTCCACCGATAAGAAATGGAACATCGCCCAAACGTTAACTAAGGTCTTAACCCTAGGAATATTGGATACAAAAGGCTGCCATTTTGTCTAGACCTATGAGATGATATCCGCCTTGGACAGTCGAATGGACTCAAATTTTCCAACCAAGGCGTGTTCTGACAGGTTTGAAACCATGTCGCATGTAACATCTCGCCCCAACACGCACAGTGGTCTCCCTTTTTTAACTTTCTCGAAACGTAAACCCCCTTTCTGCTTTCGAAACCCTGTCAAAACAGACGATAACCCAGGTTTAGAAATAAATTCCCCCAAAGTCAACCCCTCCACACCCCCATCAGAACCACCTGCTGCGCGTTCAGACCCCAGTGCATTTCGAAACCTTCAAGAAGCCTTAGGATCTGTCACAACCTCCTCCATTGATGCTGGTGAAGGAACAGACTTCGCTAAGCAATAGTTTCCTTCCTCCCGACAACCAGGCCCCAAGTCTGTGACTTCCAGCCTAAAACCCGACATACTCGCTTCCCAAAACCTAATGAAAACAATAAAAGGTGGAGGGCAAACCCACCAAAAATCTGAGACAGTGACAGAGCTGCTGTAAGTCAACCCAACAACGAGAATACTGGGGGTTCCCACTTGTTTATCCTGGTTGGTACTAGGCCAAGCAAACCACCTAGCTAAACTCTAGGATGGCCACAAGAAAACAATCACTACAACCACCCCATCGCCACTAACATATGCAAGAAAAGGACCCAGCTCCCCATAAAATAGTTCACCCAAAAGCATACAAGGAATCCCCCCAGATCCTGCCCTTCACACCACAACGCGAGCACTCACTCTACACCCCAAAACCAGTCCAAAATACAAGAAAAACGACACCAAAATCACACAATAATTCCACAAAACCACAGTTCTGGTTGGCACCATCAGAAACCCTAGCACCAAAGCCGTCATTGCCTTCAATGGCCTCCCTCACTCATTCTAATTTTCGATTAATTGGAATCCTAATATANGATAAAAGAGAAATCTAACATAGTATAAGAAAAATTTGCATCTTATATGGGTTTAACGGTTAAGAGTGTGTGTTTCCTCCTACGAGGTCACAGGTTCAAATTTGGAGCGAGGTAGGGTATGTACACCTCTGTAAACTTTTAGCAAACTCTTGTTAATAGTTTGAAGTTGAATGAAGTCAATGATTTGGGGGCCTATTGGCGGGATAGAGTGGTTTTCACTCTCCCTACCAAGGTTCAAATCCCCCAATGAGACATTGGCCTGTTGTGATGAGGCTAGAGGGGCAGGTGTCCTGATTTGAGTTTGAGATCCAGATTATATCCAGACATCTTGACCCTTGCTAAGTTAAGTTATTGATATATCTAGCTTGTGGGCTGTTGGGTATACTCCTAGGGTTATAGTGGCAACCATGAAATTTGAACCTAGACCTAATCCAAGAGATCTCAACGAAGTTATCGATTCCACATGGTAAAACAAATAGTTTAAAGCTGAATGGAACACAATTTGAGCGTAACACAAAGAAACAACACACGACTTGATTCATAATACAAATCACCATTTTCTACACCATAGAGGGACCTTAATAGTGAACAAAACAAAGTCCACTTAGGGCACTAATGTGGAACTACATAATGTCAGTTCCCTTGTGGTTTTGGAGGAAGAACAAATCAATGGGTTGGATTGCTAATCCCATTAGTTTCCTGAACAAAGGACGAGGGAGGGATTCTCCCACGAGATGCATGTTTTGGATGACTAGAATGAAGGATGTGAGGTATTGGGAGGGTGGCTATGCCACGCCACAAGATACATGCAATCGTCATATAAAGATGTAAAATAGTTTTTCCTTTACTTTTCATGTTTATGGTTGGTATGCAATTTAACTTTCTCTTCTTTACAAATGTGCAACTACCATCAACTTCAAGGAGGCCCAAGGAAGAGAAACCAACTTCAGAGAGAGCTTAATTAATAGCCTCAAACTTGGCATACATGGTGAACTTAGAACTTTTTCGTTATGCTTTTAGCAATGAGAGATACACTATCATTGGTTCCATCTAGTGCCAAAACACAATGACCATTCATATGTATACAAGCCATTATTAGTGTAAAGTCCATGTTTTCTTTGGATGTTAGTGATTTGATAAAAGTAGTGATTTTTGTATTATGAAGGTTAAAACGTTAGTGATTTGGTAAAAGTAGTGATATGTGTATTATGAAGGTTAAAATGTTAGCGAGTTGTAAAAATAGTGATTTGTGTGCTATTAATATGAGGGAGATCTTGCAACGTTTGTCTAATCTTGTATGAGGGAGATCTTGTAACTTTTGTCTAATCTTATATGACGAAGATCTTGTAACGTTGTCTAATTATAATTTGTCACGTGTATTTTCATTCAATAACTATATAAATAATAGCATAAAAACTATATAAACACCATAAAAAGCAAAGAGAAGCGAAAAGTAAAGGAAAACAAATAAAGACAGAATCTAAACAGGTAAGAAGACGGTACTCTGAACAAGTAAGTAGATTTTATTAAATGTTATCGAGTACATAAAGTACTAAAACATAACGCCCAGTCATGCAGGGATCCCCATTCCTCCTTCTGTGGTAGCGAATGTGTTGAGGAGAGTGAGAGTGTTAGTAGTAATTTGATACACATTCTGCACGCGGCCCGTCACCAATTTGCTAACCTCCCCAGTTGCATTGAACTCCTGGAAATCTTGGAGGCATGACTCTTCGTTGGCGAGGGCAGCACTCGTCCATGACAGTGCATCGTCTATCTGAGAATCGAAGGTGTTCCGCCTCAAGACATTCATCTCCGCCAGAGATTGTTGAATGTTGTCTTTAGTGTTCTCAAACATCTCAACACAATCCGAAAGCGACTGTTTTCTCTTTCACTCATCTTCATCTTGGTGTCTGCTTTTCTTTTCAGTTCTGCAGCCCAAACAGAAACATTGTTGGCATCAACCAGGCTCACGTTCATGGCCGCCTTCACCAGGTCGCTTTGCCTGGGCTTCAGACATCCCAAGCACGCTTAGTGTTCCATGCGTCCTCAATGTACTGCAAAATAATCATCGATTTGCAAACAGGCTTACTGTTGTGGATGAGCACCCCAATTTTCTTGGGAACAGGGTTTGATTGCAGCAACAGCTGGCTCTTATTTTGAGTGACATCCTCTTGGATAAACTGATAATCAATCCCTTTAAGAGCAAGGGCAATACTAAACCTCACCACAAAGGGACTGAGACTAATCCCTAACAGTTTCACTTGCCTTTCTTCTCCACAACCTTCCATAATCACTGCTCTCTTGAATCGCTCCCAAATGTGTTTCTAATGCAATGTTTATCTGCCTCTGATATCTCTACCAGACTTATATAACTATACGCAACTCACAGAAAACTATACTCAATAATAAAACATAAGAGATTCATTTTTTCGAAGGTAAATACTAATTAATTAATATTTTATGATGAATTTATAATACGACCTTCAAGTTACCTCGGTAATAACCTGCATTCTATGCTCATTGCTTTCGTCATTGCTGATGTTTCTTATTGGGAATGCCAACTTATTTATGAATAATTTTTTAAAGCAATGCAGTCCACTATGTTTAAGAAATGTAAGCAGTGATGATCACAATTATTCAGCGATCATGGTTATTATTTATAAATCTCTCCTTGACATTTTCATGGTTTGAGAATCGCTCATGCATTTTTATGAAGTGATGGATTATTTATAAAGATATAACATTTTCAAAGTAACGTTAATTTAACTTTAATATTTCTTAAATATTAATATTAATTTTTATTTTTATATATATCTAACATATATATATATTTATTGGTTTTATGGATTTTTGGGACTATAATATCTAGTTATCAATTACATTTATATTTAGTGGCTCATAATAATGCTTCATTGCATTGTTTTTAAAGTCTATTTAAAAGTTTTTAAGATAAAAATTCTTTATCATTATGTTTGTGATTAATTTAATCATTATGTTTATTATATTTTTTTGGATTATTATATTTTGTAAGCTTTTTATTTTTTTAGTATATAAGAAAGAATATTCAATGGTTCATATTGTTATTATAAATGTTATTAAAAAAATCAACTATTATGATGGGTAAAATTAATATTTAAAAACCAATTGAAAGAGGATGTTAAAATTAAAACATTTGTTCAATTACAACCTCGAACATTTGTTTATCAAATTAATATTAATGTTAACATTCATATATTTAACATGAATGTTTCAACATGAGACTTTAAAGTTTTCAAGGTTACATAATTAAACCATAATAAACCATTGATTAATGATACAAAAATTAAACCATATCGTAGCATAACATTAAACAATAATTAACATCAACCTCAAACATAACATACCATTATCAAATATTGGGGAGATCTTGAAGTTCCTCATGTAAATGTCGGCTATAAAAAATAATTTTTTTAGATATCCTCCAAAATAAATGTCGGCCACAAAAACAATCTAACATGGGGGAGATGTTGTAATGTTCCCACCTAACAAAACAATAAAAAAAAAATCAATTATCCGCCAAAAAATGTCAATCAGTAAAAGAACACAATCTGGGGAGATTCCATGTAATGTTCCTGCTTAACAAAAATAAAAATAAAAAATGAATTATCCGCAAAAAAAGTGTTGGTAGTGCACAGGGTTTTAAAACCATGTGCAAGGCCTCTTAAACAACCCATGGTTTTATTTTACATGGTTTAGGAGGGCCTTGCAAATGGTTTTAAAACCATGTACAAGGCCTTCTAAACAACCCATGGTTTTATTGTACATGGTTTATGAGGTGGTTGCAAATGGTTTTAAGACCATGTGCAAGACCTCCTAAACATCCCATGGTTTTATGAGGGCCTTACACATGGTTTTAAAACCATGTATGGGGAGATGTTGTAATTTTCTTTCCTAACAAAATAAAAAAATATATATTATATGTCCGCCATAAATAGTATTAAATATTAATTATAAAAATATTATATGTCTACCTTAAATAAAAAGATGTGTCTTTTGGTTTCAATTACACCAGAGCTAATAGTTGAGTGCAATACTTAAAAAGAGGTTTGCACCTCCAAAGATTTGATCCCTTTCGACGCTTGATAGAGCCTAAGATTGGGATCTATGCGGGATATTTTTATTTTTTAAAACTTTACCTTGACATAACATCTCCTTCCTTCTCTACTAGACTTCAAAACACATCTACTTCATTAAATAACAACATTTCCTTCGTCAGTAAACTTAAAAACACATCTCCTTCGTTACATAACATCTTCTTCATTACTAGACTTACAAACACATATCCTTCATTACTAGACTTGAAACACCTCCCCATATTGAATAAATAAGAGACGTCGCTTTGATGTGCACATAAGAACCGCCACTTATTTTTGGTGTGCAAATAGGTCTCACACCACTTTTGTGCAAAGATATCATGAGAAAAAAATACCGTTGTCGTTTTTTCATTAATTTAATCATATTTAGAAGTGGTGAACTATAATTCGAATAAATCGAATCTGCATCACTGTCGGCGACGCGAAACCAGGATGAAAGAATAAACCAATGGAGGCAGAAAGAGTCGTTCCTCGAACCCACAATGGTCCGCTTCATGCATCATACGCGCTTTCCCGTAGAGATCTATTCCAAAATATCTGCCTCTCACTTCGCATTTCATTGCTGCTCACATTCAATGTTGTTGCAGGCATTTTGTAATCCGGCTGAAGGCATTTGTCCAAGGCAGTCCCATGGGAAGGACTCCGGGGCCTGGTGCTGGATCGGTTCAAAAAATTGATAATGTAAGGACTGCTGTTTAAATCAGTAATTGTACTCTGAATTCCACTTGCTTTTCTGTTAATTCCAGATAGAAAAGAAAAAAATAGTTCAGAATTTATTTGGTATTTCACGAATTTATGCATTCGATCGACCCCGTTGTGTGCATCGAAGGCCTGAGTGGGTTTTTTTGGGTTCGATTTTGTGAAGTCTAGGTGTTTAATTTGAAAGCCCCCGAGGCATTGAAGCCTATTTTATTTAAAAAAGTGAGATCTGCAAGGAATTGGTATGGCTCGGGGGGTGAGAAAGAAGGGGAGGGTCCGATGGAGCAAGCTGTACTCGTTCTCTTGCATGAGACCGAGCGTTTCAGAGTGGGAGGAGCCGCATCCACTGGAAGGCCCAGGTTTTTCCCGTGTAGTTATGTGCAATGAGCCTCAACTTCACAGGAAAAAGCCTTTGAAGTATCCCTCGAATTATGTCTCGACAACTAAGTACAATGCTATCACTTTTCTACCCAAAGCTCTGTTTGAGCAGTTCCGGAGGGTTGCAAACCTTTATTTTCTCCTAACGGCTGTGCTTTCTACGACAAATCTGTCGCCATTTCAGCCTGCCAGTGTAATTGCGCCCCTGGTTTTTGTGGTAGGGGCGAGTATGCTTAAGGAGGCCGTCGAAGACTGGAGGAGATTTATGCAGGACATGAAGGTAAATGCCAGGAAAGTGAGTGTTCATAAAGGAAACGGTGTCTTTGGATACAGGTCATGGGAGAAACTACGGGTGGGAGATGTGGTTAAGGTGGAGAAAGACAACTTTTTCCCAGCTGATTTACTCCTCTTGTCTTCCAACTTTGAAGATGGCATCTGCTACGTCGAAACCATGAATCTGGATGGAGAAACTAACTTGAAGGTCAAGAGATGTCTGGAAACAACATTGCCCCTTGATGAAGATAACGAATTCAAGAATTTCAGAGCAACAGTTAAATGTGAAGATCCTAACCCCAATCTGTATACTTTTGTTGGAAATTTTGAGTTTGAAAGACAGGTTTATCCTCTGGGCCCTGATCAGGTGCTTCTCAGAGATTCAAAGCTCCGGAATACTCAGTACATTTATGGAGTTGTGATCTTCAGTGGCCATGACAGCAAAGTGATGCAGAATAGCACGGAATCTCCTTCAAAAAGAAGTAGCATTGAACAAAGGATGGACAAGATAATTTACTTTCTTTTTTCTATTCTAATACTGATTTCGTTAATCAGTTCCATTGGTTTTGCTATTCAATTGAAATTCAACATGCCCAACTGGTGGTATCTAAGACCAGATTATACTACCAATGCTTATAATCCAAGTAATCCCGGGCTCTCAGGCTTTTATCATTTGGTCACAGCACTGATGCTTTATGGGTACCTGATCCCTATTTCGCTATATGTTTCAATTGAAGTTGTAAAGATTCTGCAAGCATCGTTCATCAACCAAGATATCCACATGTATGATGGAGAGACGGGTACCCCTGCTCAAGCAAGGACTTCAAACTTGAATGAGGAGCTAGGACAGGTAGATACCATTCTCTCGGATAAAACGGGGACCTTAACATGCAATCAGATGGATTTCATTAAGTGCTCAATTGCGGGAAATTCGTATGGTGTTGTTGCAAGTGAAGTTGAGATTGCAGCAGCAAAGCGGATAGCAAAGGATCTTCATGACAATAATTTGAATGCACTGAGTATCCAAAAGATAGATTTTAAAGGCCAAGGCTTGAATGCAGCAGGGGACAACGTCAACAGCCCAAGTTTTCAGGAGCCAGATATTGAACTGCATATCGAGGGATCGGAGTCTACTGAAATGACTGAAAGGCCTACCATCAAAGGATTCAACTTCAAGGATGACCGGCTTATGAATGGGAACTGGTTGAAAGAACCCCATGCAGATATGATTTTAATGTTCTTCCGGATATTAGCAATATGTCATACAGCTATTCCAGAACAAGATGAAGAGATTGGTACTATAAGTTATGAAGCAGAATCACCAGATGAGGGGGCTTTTGTTATTGCCGCAAGGGAGTTTGGTTTTGAGTTCTGCAAGCGAACACAGTCAAGTGTGTTGATCAAGGAGTGGGAACCATCTTCTGGACAAAATATTGAGAGGTGAGAATCTGAATGAGTTTTTTCAAGATTAACCTCCCCTATATTTTTCATATTACTGCAGAGTCTGTAATAGACACATGAAATGTCTTACAGGGTGTACAAGCTGCTTAATCTATTGGAATTCAACAGCACACGCAAACGTATGTCTGTCATTGTGCAAGATGAGGATGGGCAGATCTTTCTACTATGCAAAGGTGCAGATAGGTCGGTGGTTTTATACTGATCCTGGATATTGCTTATTATTGTTGCACAGTATTATACAATTAAAAAGAATAATATGGAGAATGGACCTCTTTCATAATGAGTCAGAGGAATAATAACATAGGTGTTATAATGTTACGAGGATAAATAAGATAAAGCCAGGGTTCCATGTGTTAAAAAAATCATAAATTACATTTCAAGTTTGATCTGATGCTTACCTTTCAAAGTTGTGTGTTTTTACTGTTTCCTCAAATCAATACTGATTAACTGCAATCCACTTCTTCCAAATAGAGACAACTGCTGCTGTTTATTCACTATTTGAAATTGATGCTAGTATAAACTTCAGGTTCCAACTTGCAACTACAGAAACTGTTGCTTGCAGTTTCTGCCTGTATTTTTAACATACCTTAACTAAGATTTTGCATTCCAGAAAAGTACTCTGTTGAATATTCCTAACTTTTTATTAAAGTTTTCTTTTTGAAAATTCAGCATATATTACATTAAAAATCAATATACATGCCCATCAGAATTGTCAGAAACTGGAGCCAAAGAGCGGTTCTGCAGTCTCCTCTCTTACACCTAGCATATTCATTTGGTTCCAACTTGAAGATTATCTATGTCTTCAAGTGGCATTCCTGGCTTAAATATGGATAGCCATATCTGATCTAATTGCAAAAAATTATCCCAAATTAAATGGAGTAGTGCCTCATGAAAGTTACTCAGCAGCGTTGTTTTCATAAGAAAGAGATGCCTATCAACCTGATCACATCCACATGCTCCTGCCTGCCTGCTAGATCATCCATCTGTCCCCAAACATAACCCCTTTCATCGAAGAGGAGATACAAATAGAGCACTGTACTCTGCAGCAATCCAGGCCCAAACGTACTAGCAACTTTGTGATCCCACATGATATTCTCGATCGTTTCAGGTTTGTGACATACTGCACAACAACCATTTATAAGCTCAATGCGATGAAGATGATCTTTTATCACGAAGCTAATATGAATGAACAACTACCCAAGTACTTGTGTTTGGTAAGAAGGATGCGACTTCCAAATGCCTTGACACCCCGATGCAGCTCATTTCATGATCTTGAACATTCCACTTCTTATTAATTACGATAATCTACCATTGAACTTCTTGTCTAAACCACACAACCACCATTTACGAACCTAGTGCAACGAAGTTTATTTTTAAGGCAAAACTATTATGAAGGACCAACTACCCAAGTACTTGTGTGGACGTGACTTCCAAATGCCTTGATGTGGAAATTTCTGGACAAACAACAGGTAATGCAAAACATAAATTTCATATTTATACTAGAGGTTCCCCGGTTCTTAACCCTATGGATTTTCAATCTTAGGGCTGTTGTGAAATATAATTAAAAAAGCAGTGGCAGCGGACGATATTTCAATCCTCAACAACCCCAAACATCTAGGCAATCCAAGAGAAAAGATAGCAAAGTGTTTTGACAAGGTTCAATCTTTTAAGGCAATTTTATCATGCATAAACCAGATCTTAAAACACTCATTTACAGTCGTAAATTCAGCAGCAAAACAGCCCTTGCCTTCTTCAGTTATAATATTAAATCACTTAACATAATCATCCTTTTCTTATGTCAAATCAGCAAGTCATATATAGTTGGAAATTACAAACCATAAAGAACATATATAGCTGAATATCAAATCTACAATTTACACGTGCTGGATAGCTGAAATCTTCATTAATATGCATAAGATGAAGTTCATGTACATACCATAGTCAATTGAGTGTAGCTTGAGTGGTTGTGAGGAAATGTTTTTTTCCTTCCCACCTGGGTTCAAATCCCACTTTGTGACATCTTTGCTCTTAGTGAGTTGATTGTTGATGATTGGAAAAAAGGTCAGTAAAATCCACTAGCTTTCCAAAACCCTAGTTAGAGACAACCAAGAAACCCTAGCTTAACCAAGGAGATCGAACGAGCATGAATCACTCAAGCAAGTCCTCCACGGCAAGACATCTCCTCCTCTTATTCACTTCTCCAAGTACAATCTAGGGTTTCCTTGCAAAACCTCAATCCCCATATCTCTAAGGGATGAAACCCTAATCCTAGACTTCAGGATGCTCCAACAAGATCAAGAAACCCTAGCAACACCAAGAGAAAGAGAGACTAGGTACATAAGAAGATCCAAGAGGGAGATAAAGAGAGAAGACTAGTGCACTCCGCTTGTTTACATTTTTAACACAAATATGATAAGCATGGATGAGCTATTTGTTATCTTGTGAAAGGAATCTCTCTTTCCTCTCTATGTATGAGAGGTAAGGGAGGCGAATAACACATATATGGGCCTATGCCCTCACAAGAAACATACAATAATCACATGTAGTCTCACACTTGTGGTGTTGTCCACAAGCAAGGCTCCAAATTCAAGGGTGCTCCACAATGTGATTCCAACACTCCTACAAGCCTCCAAAGGCTCCATCGATCCTCATAATCCTTGTACTCCACTGGGTCCACTCCCCCTGCATGAACATTACTGCAACCTACGTGTCCCTGAGCCAACTCCAAGCTTCCATACAAGAATGCAAGTTGTTGATGTTTCTCCAGGTTGTAGCATTGGGCAGACATTCTCTCAGATTGGTTATGCTGATTTGACCAAGGGGGGATAATACATTCATCCACGGGAAATGGCCATGCTAATTTGGGTAGTGGTGAGTGGCCCAGGTAGGGGCAAACATTTTCCCATTATCTTAAGTCATATAGTGTGGGGAGATTGGCCCTAGGGTGCTCTCACATTGCCTGTTTCGTGAAGGAGTGATCTATTCTATATTAGAGTGATTTTACTTGTTTATTTGATATGGGCTTTCATCCCCTTGTGGAATATACAAGTCTAGTCTAATGTTGAATTCACATTGAATCTAAGAAGTCTCTGAGACTTCTTAGTGGGTCTATTCAACATTAGAGCTCTATGCGTGAAAAGACGTGCATGTGAGGAGATGATCATTAACGTGGACAACTTTTCTAGTGAAGAAGGAATAACCAAGAAGACAAGTGAACCATTGAAGAAGTCCCAGATAGCATTGAGGAAGCCCAAGAAATATTGAAGACTAAGAGTACAAGTCAGCGCTGAAGGTTAAATGAAAAGCGAAGACAAAAAAGGACAAGTAGGCCCTAAAGTGAAATTAAGGTGATTTGATGTGTATAAATAAGTAGCTAAAACATTTCATTTTGACATCGCAACATAACATTTCTTCTCTGCTACACTAGTGTGCACTTTTCATCGGGGCATAGTGAAATTACAAGGAGCATCATTTTGAAAGTTCTCATCAACCCTAGAGGTTTGCTATCTTGATCTAGGGTTTCTCTATGTATAAATAAGCAACTAAAACATTTCATTTTGACATCACAATATAACATTTCTTCTCTGCTACGCTAGTGTGCACTTTTCATGGGGGCATAGCGAAATTACAAGGAGCATCATTTTGAAAGTTCTCATCAATCCTAGAGGTTTGCAATCTTGATCTAGGGTTTCTTTATGAAAGTCGCACTCTCTTGTGACTAAGGTTTCCTCATGAAAGAGGACGAATTTCTTATGTGTTAGGTTTTCTCTTCATGGCGATGTCCTTGAATTATTGGATTGATTTCTTCTCTAGAAAAGTTGCTGGGTTTTCTCCCAAGTTTGGGTTTCCTAGGGTAAAACTCTTTGTGTCTATTGTGCATGGCTGTCCTTCTATGATCTTGTGTTTTTGCTCCAATTTGAAGTTGAAATTTTCAGTGTATAATTATTCAATGATAATAGTGCGATGAAAGTGATGCTTGGAAATCATTAGGAAGTAATTATCAAGATTTGAAAAATGTATTTCTATTGCTATAAGAAAAATTCAACACAAGCTACCATGTTCTATTTAGGGCCTGATGCCCTCTAACATGCAAAATACTCCTCTGCCTAAGAGGGATGTTCACCAAGCAAGTAACCCTCTCCATGTGGCGATCATTAAGGATGTCATTCAAGTTGTCAAGACAACTCCAATGTCCTAGGGAAGAATGCCAAACAAGCACCCAACTAAAGTCAAGCAACCATTGAGTAAGCCATATCTGATGTGCCTATCCATCACGAACATCTCCCATGTACAAATCCATCATGGACCATCTAGGGGATGAACATTATCCACATACCCCATATTTCATGAAGCACCCCTAAACATGGTGTCAACACTTTTGGAATAACCCAAAAGCTAACACTTGACACCTCTTGATGCCCCTCATTTCATGATCTTGAACATTCCACTTCTTATTAAGATGACCTACCATTGAATGAGTTGTCTAAATCTTATCATAGAGATCCTTGGTGCAATAGTCCAAAATGTCTTTGCATAAGACCATTTCAAATCCTTCTAGATAGGTCTATGAGCAGCTAGATTTAGCTCAAACAAACAATCCTCTAGATTAAGTTGAGTATGGCAATAAGAACTTGTTGGTCAGTGGCCTGAAGTTGTTAACACTGATTATGATCTCTCTAGGAAAGCCAATCACCTGCATTCTTGTCCCACAAGTCACACCATGTATAAAACTTTCTTTGCAATTATTTACCTACCAAGCTGCCATCTATCAATTGAGAAAGTCCAAATTGATCATGCAAGGAAATCCAATTCTTAAGGACAGTGCAGATAGTCCTAACGTAATCGTTCGTAGATCAACTATGAAGTTTGCCATATGTGCTTAGAATGCATGAATATGAAATCATTAAAGCTTCAATGAGATTATCTATGTTGCATAGACTCATAAAAATCAAGTATGCTATATACATGTGTAACATTCTGGATGAGGCTTTGAATAAGTATCATTAACAAAATGGACATTTAATAGCAACTTGTGACTAGGAAGCAAAATTTTGGGAATTTGACCATGTACTTGAACCTATTCAAGAAGATACTTTAAAGCATTAATTGTAATACCTAAGTAGCATGGGTACCCGTACCTGGGGGCAGGGTATGTGCACCCGTATCGGATACCCGTACCCACGATCGAATACCCCACACCCACGTACCCTGCCGTACCCGAAACTTGGCCGAAGTACTCGAGAGGTTTCTCACAGATTCAGGGGACGTTGATTGCAAAGGCGACGAAGTACCCATGTTTTGGGGACGCCTACGGACCAATTTTGTATAGGTACCCTTGACGCCTAGGGACCAGTTTGTATGAGACCAACTAGTTTTGTACAAATGACATTAAAGTCAGTAATATTAAATTCTTAAAGTAAAAGTGACATGCATGGTTCTCCTTATCCTTCACTCTCTATCCTTTTACTTAAATTTTAACATTACCATTAATTGTTTCAAGTTGTTTGAGAGTGGTTTCAACCTTATTGGACTTCATATGCAAAAAGTAAATTTTCGATCCCATTCATAATTCAACAAACTTAACAGTTTTCAGGATTTTAGGATTGCAATGTTTCCATTGGATTCTATCGTGTATCGGGGTATGGGATTGGCATTTAATCAAGCACATCAACCTCTTTATGTACCTTGATGTTGGTGGTGCTTATTGTTGAAGTCCTCTGTCATGACCTTAACAAAATGTACCCTTCACTCAAGCAAAATCACTTATTATTAATTAAGCATGGGAAGTTTTTTTTACTTTATTTTAACACTTGAATTGGGAAGTTTCATCAAAGCTATAGGGTGTTGACTAATGCCCTTGGAGAACCAACTTTGAGATTTAAGGTAGAGGCAAGGGCTAGAGCCTAGAGGGGGCGGAGGGTGTTATTGATGAATAGGATCCCAATGTAGACAATGATTCTTATATGTAATTATTTGTTGTGGCATGAAGTTTTTTGGACACTATAGGCCATTTAGCCTCTTTGTTTATGTATTTTGGGTCAGATATGTACTTGATGTTTTTTTAGTTGTATTCACCCCTGCTATATACATGAGAAGCTTTGCATATTTGTGTATAATGGTTTGGATTCATATGGATGCACATGAATATATATGTACATCGAAAATGATTTAAATTTCACATATATATATATATATATATATAACACCCTCGATGTACCCAAGTCCCCTATTTCAAAAAGTAGCGAAAGGACATAGTACCCCCGATGTACCCAAGTCTTTTGTTTCAAAAAGTGGTCATGTCCCCGCACCTAGCCCCGTACCCAAGTTTCCTGGCAACTTAGGCAATAACCTATAAATAAGGGGCCAAAGGGCAACCCTTGTTTGATGGACCCATGCAACAAAAGTTCTTTTGATAACTAGCCATTACGACATTATATAGAGGAAGCGATTGTGAAGAGAGTTCTGATTACTCAAGTAAAAAAAATCCCAAATCTTGTTAGGATAGGTTGTAATGTTGTTTGGTGGTTGCATTTGAATTTTGTAGATGTACTTAATGCTACAAAACCATCATTTGTGGGGCATTGATCTCCACATGTAATGGGACATCATTAGATTCATTAGGAATCTTTAGTGGAGTATTTATTTGTTTGGTGGCCATATTTGTTGATATACTTAATGTCATTATGTTGGTATTTAAACCCATCATTTGTGGGGCATTTATGTACTTGTAATGGGCCATGATTATACTTAACAGGGTATTTTTTGTAGCATTTATGTGGCTCCTTGTAGGTGGCCAAGTGACTTGGCAGGTGGGTTTCTTATTTTACAACAAATATTATGTGCAGTGGTCTTCTCACTATAGAGGCCTATGTATTGAGAATGTCTTATTCCTTGGGTCATTTTCCGGGGGTCATCATTTCCTTGTCAGATACTCGTATTTCCGTGCCCTTCGTGTCTCGTGTCTTTGTGTCAGGTGACTTAGATTGGAGGTGTTTTACTGCTATAAATCCTGGTGCTTTTGCCTCTTGTATTTATCTTTTGATATATTAATTATGCATGCTTGTAGGAGATTAGATGGTTATTGTCATTGATTTTTACTCTCTTTATTTTTTAACATGGTACCAGAGATATTGATCTAGTCTCATTGGCTTAATATTTTGGCATGCTGCAACTTTGGTGAGGAGTATTTTATGTCCTTTCAGGGTTTCAAGGCATCCATAGGGGGTTCTTTTTATTCTAATGAAGGTCATCTCACAAAGCTTCAAGGGTTTTGGCACCATTTTTGGCAAAACTTCAAGGGTTTCATACTCTTTTTGTTGCATTATCTCACTATGGTCAATGTTCTCTTTCTTTTGGTTTAAAGGTTGTATTTTGTATGCGAAATATTGTGTTCTCTAACACGGATTGAAGAATTAGGTTTAAAATTTCACATGATTTGGACTCCTAGGGTGGTTGAAATTGTATGTTGAAGGGATTGAAGAATTGTGTTTAAATTTCACACAATTTGCACTCCTAGTGTGCTGAAATTGTCTCTTGAAGCTGAACTTAGAAATAATTTTTTTAGGGACAAACTGTAGTCAGTTTGGCTATCTGAGGCTACAATTGGATTGTATGCAAAAAATTAGAGAGGGTTCTTGTTTGGTGTTTCTCCAGTTTTGGCCATTTTAGCCATCATATTTCAGTGCAGCGTCCCATATTATTTTTGGAAATTTTCTGAGTTTGCAAGATTCTGTATCTGGAAATCTTTGTTTTTGAAAATTTCCATTTCTGGAAATTTCCTTTTTGGCAGTAAACTTTGGAAGGCTATAACTTTGTCATATGGCATCTGTGTGAAGTGTTTTTTTTTGGATTTGGTTTATTTTTTGTGTACTTTCCATCAGTACAACCAGATTCGGCAGATTCTGTTTTCTGTGATTAGTTTGAACTTTGGGGTTTTCTCACAACCACCTTTGATCCTGTAAATGTCCCTGAGTTGGAGTTGATGTGCTTAGGTGAATTGTCTTGTGGCATATTTTTAATAGTGACATCAAAGAGCTTGTAGATGCTACAAATTAGTCATCTGGGAAGAGTGATGGGAGCAAGCCAAAGGCCTTATTGGACATACAATATCAAATGGCCCAAATGGCCTACAATACAGATTGAAACTGCAGGTTCTGATGGTGTTGATTTGTGATCTGTCTACATGGGGAGGATTCAGCTACAATTTACTCTCATGTCGAAGGTATTTAGGATCTGGTTCTCGATGGCATTGTTCATTGTCTCACTAAGGGTTTGCCTTTGATGAAAGTGAAGTTCATCTATAAGACAGCTTTATTGGGGATGATTGAAGTTTACATCAAGGGGGATTACTAATGTAATGCCATCTTCCTTTGAATTTGTATTCATTCCCCTAGTTCACATTAAGGGTGAGTGTTAGAGTAGGTTGTAATGTTGTCTAGTGGCTACATTTGTAGATGTACTCAATGCTATTACAATCATTGTTGTAGCATTTAAAGCCACCATTTGTGGGGCGTTTATATTAGACTCACTGGGATCCTTTAGTGGAACATTTATTTGTCTACTGGCCACCTTTGCTGATGTACTTAATGTATTATGATTCTAGTTGGTATATAAAACCATCATTTGTGGGGCATTTATGTACATGTAATAGGGCATCGTTAGGTTTATTAGGGTTCTTTGTGGAACATTTGTGTGGCTTCTTGTTATTTAATATAGGTGGCCAAGTGGCTTGGTAGGTGAGGTTTTTATTATACCGCATTTATTATGTGAAGTGGTTTTCTCACTATGGAGGCCTATATATTGGGGAAGTCTTGATGTCTTTATTAATGAGATTAAGTTTGTGCATCTCATAGAGCTTTATGCTCGAGGAGTTCTATTGTAAGAGGGTTTGGTGATTAATAAAGTGACTCATCTTCGACAGTGGATGTTTCCTGTACACATTGTAGGGGTTTTGCCACTATAAATGTTGATGCTCGTCTCTTGTATATGTTATCTTGATTTCCTTTATATCAATGGTGCATGCTCACAGGAGATTGATTAGATGATTAATGGTGCTTGGTCTCTTTATTTTATAACAAATCCAAGCCAAGATAATATATCTGGAATCAAATCCCACTCGATTCTACCAAATGCATTGTCAAAGTTGACCTTAAAAAAATACCTTTTGGGTATTCACCTGTACCCATTTAAGGCATTCCTAGGTTTTAATAAGATTATCTAGAATAAAAATGTCCTTTTTTTAGAAAATTGCAACCCATATTACTCAAATATGCACTCAAGTTACAAAATTATCACTAGAGTTACAACATTTTTCCAAGTAACAACGCCCGGGGAAAACCTTGAGGTCACTTATGGGAATAGAACTTGGGTAGGGAGGATAACACTCCATCCCACACTCAAACTAGACTCAATTGACATCACTAGAGTTAAAACATATAGACATAAGACATACATTCAGATCCTCTCTTTTTGAAAATTAGGCAGGCTAAAATATGGGCCTTTGCCCCAATGGGCAAGGAGTCTAGATATCAATTCTAGCCTTGACATTATGACATATAGTTTTTGAATGCATTCAATTATCCTAAATTTTGGTGGGAATTGTCTTCTTGAAAAGGTGCTGTGCATCTTCTTTTCAAAAGGAAAACAATAGTAGACAACCATATTGTATGCCGTAACTCTCTGCAACATTTCTTGATCATCCAGGTGTCACCTAAGAGGGGATCTTATCAACATAGGGAGATGTGAACAAGTAATTGAATTTTTCTTGTAAGCATGCCCAAAAGCTCCTAGCAATAGGACACTTTCGTAAAACATGCCCCGTTGATTCTTCTATTTGTTAAACATGAAACAAATCAAAGATGATTGGTTTACTGAGCCTTGTTTCAAATGCCAGGCCTTGATGGAGCACCAACCACCCCATAATTTTGTGCTTAAACGAGCTCCTTGCCTTTCAGAGAGTTTGGCATCTCTTTTGCCACCTCTCTTTAGTGTCACAAGTACCTTACTTCCTATTTAATCATGGAGCAACATATATATTAGGTAAATTTTCCTATTTGCATGTTTACCATTTAGATGTGAAGTTTTGCATTTTGCTTGAGTTGAAGAGGCATCCTTTAAAAAACCTTAATTCTTTTTATGACTGTCTGAAGTTAGCATCTTTGCCATTTGTGTCATTGTAGTGTTATCTTTGATAGACTTGGGAAGAATGGTAGAAACTATGAAGAGTCAACACGTATACATCTGGCCCAATATGGAGATGCAGGATTGCGCACACTAGCACTTGCCTATAGGACCATCAAAGAAACAGAATATTCAGAGTGGAATGCAACATTTCTGAGGGCCAAGACTACTATTGGGGCAGAGAGAGAGGCGTTACTGGATATTGCATCAGACTTGATTGAAAAGGATCTGATTCTTGTGGGTGCTACAGCTATAGAAGACAAACTACAGAAAGGGGTAGGTACTGCAGCTCCTTCCGTCAATAGAAATTTTATATTCTCTCTTTATTTAACATTATCAAGTTTAAATCAGTCTCTATATCTAATGCGTTTATTCTTCTCAATATTCAAGGTTCCCGAGTGTATAGACAAACTTGCACAAGCAGGTCTAAAGATTTGGGTGTTGACTGGTGATAAGATGGAGACTGCAATCAATATAGGGTAAGTAGCTCAGAGTTTCATTTTCTATGAGAGATTGCATTATATTGCGTGTTTTCTTTGGATCACCACCTAATGTGAGTTTGCAACCTGACCTGTATATGTGGAATAGATTTGCATGCAGCCTTCTTCGGCAAGGCATGAAACAAATTTGTCTTACTCTAAAGAGCATGGAGGAATTTGGTAACCAAGATACCTCTACCAAGGTATGCTCATGTAATTTCTGAATCATTTGTGAATACATTGAGAAGTATATGGACAGGATTGATTCTGAGTATGGCCTTTATTCATTTGATCAGGCTGCAAAAGAAAGCATTTTATTGCAAATTACGAATGCTTACCAGACAATAAGTCTGGAGATGAATCCTGATGCTGCTTTTGCTCTGATCATCGAGGGAAAAGCTTTGGCATATGCCTTAGAGGCTGACCTAAAAGATCAATTTTTGCAGCTGGCAATACACTGTGCATCTGTAATCTGCTGTCGAGTTTCCCCTAAGCAAAAAGCCTTGGTAGATTTATTGCTCCTTTTCATTGTATCTGTTCCCAACTTATTTTTCTATCTACTTTCATGGCATCTTTAGATTTGATAAATGCCATTGTTTGTTGTAGGTCACAAGGCTGGTGAAAGAAGGTACTCATAAAACTACTTTGGCTATTGGTGATGGGGCTAATGATGTAGGCATGATTCAGGAAGCAGATATTGGTGTTGGTATTAGTGGTGTTGAAGGCATGCAGGTATATATATATATATATTTTATCAGTGTTACTGTTTTACCTGATTATAACATCTTTTATAGTTGTTTAATAAGAAATTTAAGATTCCCCCACTCCCCCTACTCCCTTATTGTAGTATGTGCTTATGGTCTCTTGATATTATGTTAATTCTGGATATTGGAATCCAGGAAGTTTGCTTTAATCTCAAGAAAGCCATTTCTACGTTCTTGTATTGTGCTCTTATTGATCATATGAGCAGACTTGACCAACATTTCCATAGTGTTTTTGGTTCCTCAGTACATACTTTCTGCCTCAAGGCTGTCTTTTTAATGTTATCTTAAATGTAGCACATTGGACGAGTCCAAAAGCTAATAACTCAAAGTACTCTTCTTTTCTGAAAGGAAAGAGCAAAAGATGATCTGCCAACAATTCCATTGTCAGGAAAGATGAGTCATTCTGATCTGAACAGCAGCCCTGCCATTTGGCAAAAGGTAGGAAAGTTCATTTGGAGAATCTATTTATAGGCAACATGACTTTTCAAGACGTTGTCCAGGTATCCATGTTAATTGTCCATGCCTTAGAAAGTTAGAACACTCTTTATGAAATTTCTTGAACTGCAGAAGATGATTGTGCCGAAGAGGCGCATTCTACATCCCCGTAGGGGAGATGTGTAACTCCTTCCGTGCTCATACTAGAGCTGACACGTGTACTTTTGAAAAAATAATAAAATATTATAAAAAAATAACATGTCCGCTCAAATTAACTTAAAACATTTACAACCGCATATATATAAAACTACACAAATTAGATAAATTAAAATGCTTCCTCAACTTTTACACTCTAAAAAGGGATTTTGCAGCTCGAGAGATTTGATCCCTCTTGGCGCTTGGTAGATCCCCTTTTAAGATGGATCTATGCTGGTTTAAGCCCAATTCTATGAATGAAAATGCATAATTTTCTGTAATTTAAAAGAACATAGAGATATGATTGCCAGAGAGGAGCCTTTCTGATATGAAGGTGAGATTAGTCATTTGATAATAGGTATCTAACTCTAATAGAGGGATCAATGAAAATGTCGTTACTTCCTAGAAGTTTCATAAGTACCCATGTGCTTATATTCGTTAAAAACCAAAATATTCTAGGATGAGTTCTAAGTGAAATAGGAGCAGAACCAATATAATTGGAGCTGATTGATGTGAAGGACTCTTTTCATAAGTATGGTTGAAAGTAATGACTTAGCAAGGAGTCTTTTTCACAATTGGCATCATTTCTTAGAAGATTTATTTAGACAGTGATGGGGATTTCGTACTAGCAAATGAAGGTTAAGAGTGTTAGAATAAGTAACACTCAATACTATAGGATTCCTCTATTATATTAAATGATGACTTCAATAAATTAGTTAGTAAGGAAGTTAGGTAGTCCAACTACCTAAGAGAATGAAGGGGATCAACTGCATTGTATCTACTATCAAGTGATTCAGTGATAATAAAATGATACATTTTTACATGAGTCTGTTTCTAACTATTTCCTGTCTTTCTTGTGTAGTAAAAAATTGAACATGGTATTAGAGTGGAAACATCCTGGTTGGAGTCTCAGTTCATTGGTCACAGAAGTTCAGTTTGTGATCATTGTTGGGTATGTGTTATATTATTTGCATGTGGGTTTAGCCAAAGTCAGATCCTCCCTGGCATAGTGGTGTTCGTATGTGCCGGGCGTGCCAGGGGGGTGGGGGTGGGCAGGTCCCCCCTGCTGGGGGTTCGGGGCAGTGCCCCGATATTTTTTTGGGGGTCTGTTTTTGTGCTTTTTGGTCCAATGTGTAATTTAATCCTGGTTAAGAAATTGTTGTTGTAATCAAATCCAAGTTGATGGATTGAGGTTTTGGATGCTGCAGAATACTTAAATATTGTATTGTGAATGGTTAAAAATAGTACAATGAGAAAGAGAGGTGCAGCTCCAATTTTTGCTGGTTTTCCTGGTTAAGTGTTTCCAGGGTAAATGTCTGGGTACTGTGTATGTGTCATTGTTTAATTTTTGTTTTGCTTCAGAATCTGTATGCATTGTTTCACTTCACAGGTTGAAAACTTACAATCATGAGTATGTGAAGAAGATTGAAGCTGCTACAGTTTGTGATCACGAGTATGTGAAGACTATTGAACCCACACTTAAATTAGTACTTCCATGTTTTCAAAAGGCAAGGCATTTGGACTATTTATTATTCAAGTTTTTAAAATTTCACAAGGATGAAGCTATGGAACCATAGAAATATTAAAAGAGAGAAGGGCATGTTTTATGGAAAGAAATATAGTAAAACAAAAGAAACATAGAAGCAGAGAATGCTACACCTGCCATAGGTTGACTGTAGACCCTACAAAGGATACAGTAGCACAGAGAAGATTTGTGAAGAAGAAATTCATGCTTAGAGTACTGACATGCGTGAGAAATTACTTGTAAGNGAGAATGCTACCCCTGCCATAGGTTGACTGTAGACCCTACAAAGGATACAGTAGCACAGAGAAGATTTGTGAAGAAGAAATTCATGCTTAGAGTACTGACATGCGTGAGAAATTACTTGTAAGGAAATTACAATGTGAGAAGCGCGGGACAGAGATAGGCACCAAAAATTGATTTTGAAGAACATGTTCTCATACCCACAAGCTGAAATCCGCAAATAATCTGACATGTATAGCTTATTTTTAATGGATTAAAGGTTATCCAGTAAATATTTGAAGAATCCCTAATGTGCCTATGCTAGACATGATTCTGGGAGAAAAATGCCGTACTTGACAAAGGAAAAGGTGAAGACAGTAGCCCAAAGAGGGCAAACATGGAACAGAATCCATGTTATCTGCAGCTGGATCAGATGCAGAGATCGTTCCCTAGACCAAGTGAAAGGGAAATGTGATATTCTGTGACAGGTATAAGCAAACACACAAGCTATATTTCCAGAACACAAGTTTTCATTTTTTCGAGAATGTCTATACACCGATTACAATTTTTTTGTTCACAACAATCAGAGGTTTGTGAAGGGGAAATCCGGCATCAAGGGAAATCTAAATAATGCATATTGCATATTTTGGTCTTGAGTTCTTGAAAAATAAGTACAGAAAACTGTCCCAAAGAACTATAAGAAACATTTCCATTTATCCCCAAAACTTAAAAGGCATTAGGAGATGAATATTCTAAGAACAAAGAGGATGGTGATAAATTTGGTGACTTGGTTCAGCAACTTCACAATTTGAATTCCAGATATAGGAAAGTTAGTCAGGATGCCCAGTTGATTGACTACCTAGGTGAGTTTGATTGTATTTTACCTTCGCTGCAAAAGAGGATGATGGCAGTCACAGAGTAGGAGATTGTCCAAGGAAATTGATTAGATATCTACTTTTGGGGAGAGGGTGTGAATTAGATTGAGCACATATAAAACTCTTAGAATCAGAGAAGAGTTGCATTGTTGAAGATTGAACAAGGATGTCTTTCAGATTTTGTAATCAATTTTTAGCTTTATTTTCCGCAGAATAAATCGTACTAGGTGCTTATAGCACGTTCATTTGACAATTCTTTATTAGAACAAGTCCTTTCATGTCCCAATTCCCTTTAAATTTTACAAAATAGCCAAAATATATTCTTAGAATCATCAGTCGAAAAGCTGACTTAAAAAAACTTCATATATGATACTCCCCTACACCTTACAGCTTCAGTGAATATTCAGCTCAAAGAGTGCGCCATCCGAAGAATGAACAGCTCGACCATCATAAACATTCAAATGAAAATTACCTGGGGGAAGGGCAAGGCCTCTTTGGATAAACGATCAACTTCCATATTGTGTGCATGAGGAATGTATTGGAACTGAACCTGAAAAAAGTGGTCAGAGATCTGCCTGATATGATTGGCCATATTCAGCAAGAAAAGATTCTGAAGTTGAATCTCTTTATTCATCCACCAAATGACTAATTGAGAGTGGCCATATATCTTCAAAACCTGAACATTATGATGATCAACGATGCTCAGAAGAGAGAAAAGGGCCAGAAATTTGACACGACTATTTGATCCAGTCCCTGCATTAGCTTTAAGTGAGAGGTATCTATTAGACTCAAAGTAGGCAATAAAGCACAAAGCACAAATCGAGTTGCCGCCTTTGACACACTCCATCAAAGAAAGCTCTATAGCCTTGCGTCACTTTATCCACAGCAAGAGGACCAATGGACACTGGAGGAGCCACAACACCAGCATATAGTTTATAAACATATTGATCACATTGTTGACCACCACCTTCTGCGGTAGACTAATATTTTCAAACAGAACAACATTACGCACATGCCAAATACACCAGGCCGCAGTCAAAGGAAGAGGATGGTAATTTTTCAGCACTCGACTAGAAAATCATCTTCGCAGCACGCTTGGACAGAATCACCCCCCCATGAACCATTGAGAGATTTCATAACATCCGTCCATAGAGCCATTGTAAATCTGCAATCCAGATTCTTTGCACAAATAGCACATACCAGGACCATTTCACTGCCATTGCTGAAGAACATCATATGTAAGCAACTTCCCATTTAAAACCAACCACATATTCAATATAGTTTTTGGTGGGCCATGCAGTTTCCACAATGGCTTCCACCACCACATGAATAGAGGAGTATGACTTTTTTTTTGTTTGCTTGGATGTCCCTAACTTGAGAGACTGGCCTTTGGTCTAAGAAATTGCGACCTAGGGGCATCTAAGCAGTCAAAATCACCCGGGGATCGCACCTGGCCTGGGCCACACCAACCCTTAGTATGGTTGGATTTTTTTTGGTGTCTCCTCTCACCATCATCGAGTTTCGAACCCTAGACCGCCTAACAAATGAAACACCTTGGAGACCATCCACGCTAGTGGGACTTGATAAAGGAGCATGACGTTCAACCATAGCCTGGTATCCACATTTAGCTGTATAAATACCTCCCTCATCATAAATCCACACTAGCTCATCCTTATCACACGTGATTTAGATATGGCCATAGCGCAAAGCTTGAATTTATCTGTCCCAAAATGTCTTTTAGTGAACCAAAACTCCTAGCTAATCAACATATATTATCCCTGATGCCACATAGTCGTAGAGGCCACATCCACTAAATTAGCCAAAGTTGCTTTGCCTCGCACCCTGAGAAAAGTGACGATCTCATCAGGCAAACATCAAGCAAAAATATGTCCCTACTACAACCCACCCCAACACCCACCGAGCTACCCTTCTCGACTTTCCAAGCAAGAAAGCTCCCAATAACCAGATATGATAATGTAAGTGCCTTCCACTGGTTAGACACATCGGGGATGGATTTGTTCTTGGAGTAAATCCAATCCATAATGTTCCTAGATGGAATATATTTATCAATTAGAATATCCTTCCATAGACTTGGCTTCTTCATAAACCATTATAAGGATCGAGCAACCAAGGATTTCCCAAGTAAAATGGTATCTTCGAGCACCTAACAATTTGATTTTTTTAGCATAGCAATACATTTCCAACTGGCCAATGGTAAGACACAATATTCTTGACAACCTTGCCATAAGAAGTTGAGACAAATTTTGCGAATGGAGTTTAATATAACCTTCGGGATAGAAGTAAATGCTGGTATACAGGAATTGCTTCCAAAACAATTTTAACTAACACTAGTCTACCAACACAATATAGAAACCAATTGGACAAAAATTGGATCCTTTTTTCTAGCTTGCCAATGAGTCATACCTAGTCTGCATTTGATAATTATTGGGCTTTAGTTGAATGTTGAGATATTTAAAGCCCGCCTCCATATCATCATATGCCCATAGAATCTGGTTGTAAATAGAGTTAAGCACACGATTGTCCATTACAAAAGCAAAAGCCACATATTTGTGCTGATTTATTTCCATGTCAGTGCCAATGCAGTAGGTATCCAAAATATCCAAGACATCTTGTTTTTCTCTTGGATTCCTAGAATAGAATAGAAAAACGTCATCTATGAATAAGAGATGAGTCAAAAGGATGTTCTTACCAACCAATATACCTTTGATGGACATGCGTTGCTTAGCATCATTTAAGCACTGGCCAAGTCCTTTCACAATCATAGTAAATAAGTAGGGTGATAGTGGACGCCCTTGATGGAGACCACGTGTTGGATGAAAGAAGGGCCCAACTGCACCATTGATTATAACAAACATTTGTATAGACATGATGCATCCCATAATCCAACGAACCATGTTTAATGGAAAACCCACCTGCAAAAGCATCAAATGCGAGAAAGTCAAGAGGCTAGATCATAGGCCTTCGAGAGGTTGAGTTTCATAACTATTGAGGCAAAATAATTGCACTTTAAACTGTGAATAGCCTCTTGCACCAAGCCAATAGCCTCATGAATATTTCTACCTTTCAAAAACCCAAACTGCTCATCAAAGATTGCAACGACAAGAATAGGTTTAATGATGACCTCTATGATCTTGGCTATATTTTTGTACACCATTTTGCATAGTGAAATACGCTGAAAATCATTGAAGTTTTATGATGATCCGACTTAGATATAAGGGCAAGGGAGGTCGAATTGAGATTGCTCAACACCTTCCCACTCATCCTCACTTCTTCAGCGACTCAGATTAAATCCTCGCCAACAACGTTGAAGAAAGATGTAAAAAATTCGGCAGTCCAATTGTTGGGACCATGGCTTCTATCACGACCAAATGAGTTCAATACCGCCAACACCTCCTCTTTTGTAACTTCCTTATCTAAATTCGCCTCATCCTCAACAATTACAAAGCGAGGATATTTACTCAGGAAAGAGATAATCTCTCCCATTGGACTGTGGTTAAGGGCTTTAAGCAAGCCACCGAAATACAATTTACTGAGGTCTGCCAATTCTTTAAAAGAACAAGCTTCACTACCCTTGTCATCATGAAGGCACTGTACAATGTTCTTAGATTTTCCAAATTTTCCAAATTGTTGAAAAAATTTGTGTTGATGACCACAAGCAATCCAAGTCGCCCTACTATTGATGCTTCACCTTTATTCTTCCTCATACAAAATCTTGGAATTTTGCAACTCTAGCTCCCTTAACTTCTAAAGTGATTCCTCATCGAGAAGGGACCCCCTGAATTTTCCCATAAGTGCCTCGATCCCCTTGATGTTAACTTCCTGCTTGTGATTCTGATTAATCGCCCATGCACAAATGAATTCTTTGATATTCTTCATCCTGGCCATGAATTGTGAACATTTTGATTGCGTCTAGACCGGATCATAAGGTTTCCATTGTGCATTGATAATATTCCTAAAGCCGTCATTGCTAAGCCACTCTGGATTAATTTTGAATGGAAAATTAGGCTTAGTATGATCCTCTTCAATCTCCAAAAATACCAGGAAATGATTAAAAACTTTCGCTTCCCAATTCGTGCTAATGAAATTGCAGAACTAAATCCAGTAAAAGATGGTCCAAATGTTTAGAAATTGATTCATTATTGACCCTTTTATTAACCCAAGTCAGGCCAAGGGACGTCGGGGCAATGTCCACCATGTGAGACTTATCCAAAAGCCCCACAAAGTAAACCTATAATGGATCAGCCCGAGCGCCTAAACCCCAAATTTCAGCTTGGTTAAATGTGAAATTTAGATCTCTTGCAATGACAAGGTTAGAGTGCATTAAGGAAATATTAAAGAATGAACCCTGGAACGCAACTACATTAAAAAATGGAGAAAGTTCTTCCCAAACTTAGAGACTCCACCTCACTAAACAAACCAAAAGCAACAGAAAAAGTATTAACTAAACGGAATCCATAATCCCCTGATTTTCCAACTGAATCACAAGTGAGAAACTCCAATTTTCAGAAAATCGATTTCATAGTTGAACAGATAAAGGAACCGTTCCCCATAGTCTCATTTGCCGGAATTATATCTGGGGAATTCGATTTAACAAGACAATGAAGAGCCATTTTCTTGGCTTGGCTCTCGATCCCACACGCGTTAACAAATAAGTTTTTCATTTGGGAACTTGGTGTAGGGGAACATATGCTCTAAGAATCCTAGAGTGATTGCCTGCCTTGACAAATTTCTTTGGAATCCTTTTCTTGGGCATGCCTGAGCTTGGACTTCCCACCCGCTCCCAAAGAGGAAATAAATCAATTTTTAGTTACTAAGGCAAATTATGCATTTTGTATTAAGGGGGGATTAAACAAGATGTATTTCATGTTAAGGAGGGGTGTTAGAATAAGTAACATTCAATAATATAGGATTCGTATATTATAGTGTAATGATGACTACAATATATTAGTTGGTAAGGAAGATAGGTAGCACAACTACCTAAGTGAATGAAATAAAAAGGGATCAACCCCATTTTACTAAGTGACTCAATGATAGTAAAATGATATATTTTAATTTTTATATGAGTCTATTTCTAATTGTCTCTTGGCTTTCGTGTGTACTAAAAAATCCAACAATGAGTGTGTCACAAACATTTGATAACAACTGTTTGTGTTTTATGGTGTGTCTGCTACTTTATTCTCGGTAAATTGTATCTAGACATTTCATTATGTCTATGGAAGGAAAATGGTATGAAACCTTGAATGGTATTTGATAATTTACTTTGGACTGTTCATCTAATCTAAGCCACATGATACGAGGACATGAGACACAGAGAACGCGAAAATACGAGTATTCGACATGAGACACGACGACCCCGAAAACAGGACATATGGAACACGCTTTATATTATATTAAAAAATTACTTATATATATATATATACACACAAAGATCCACATTTTTTAAAAACTAGAAGTATATACAATGTACATCAATCATAATATCATTCAATTGAAATTTGACAATGATGAATCAATAATAAAATTAATAATGAATCATGAACTTTGAACCATAAACATCATATTAAACATCATATTTGATATTTCTCGTTAAACCATCAAAATCAAAATGTATTACATAGATATCGAGAGAATACCACTGACAAATACAAAATAGAGTAGATACTACTACAGTCTAGTATCTACAGTACTACTAGATACAAAATGAAAATACTAAATACCCATAAGGAAGAATCTCATAGCTCATCATTGGTACTAGCCACTGTCAATCGTCGTCCTGCTCCTCCATGTCAAAACTAGCAGTACTGTCACTACTCTTTCCTCTATCCTCCTCCTCTATACCCTTTTGGATAGGACACATGTCTAGAAATTGAGACACGTTCTTGGCACGTGCTAGAATGTGTCCAAATTTCGGGACGAAAATTTTCGTGTTGGACACGTATTAAGGAATGTGTCGTGTCCGACACGCGGAATACGACAAGCCCTATTTGGATGTGTGTTTTTTTTTTTTTTTTTTTTAATTAGGGGAATCGACAACTGGGGACGGGTTGGTACTTGCGTGACACAGGGTCCAGGGATCCAATCCTGCTACCACTATAACCCTAGGTGCAACCACATGGCCCGAACCATGGCGCACGGGTAAATTTGGGGGGGATTTGAACACGAGACTTTCCATTTACAAACAATTCCACTTTACCACTTGCTCTGCCCCCCCACGGGCTTGGATGTGTCTTGTTACTTCTCATCAAATTTAATGATGATGCACAACATTCGTACCGACTTTGATCAAAGAAACAAATGATATTTACACGGACTCGGTGTTGTGATGTTTGTTGGAAAACTAATCCGTAGGTTTCATTCGTAATATTATTGTAAATATTAGTTTACTCTCAATTGCCTAACATTGAAGAGTCATTCGTATAACCTCTCAGAATCTAAAAGCTAAGAGTTACATTTGAATGTATAAATAAGTGATTCTTATTAATGAAGAGGCATTCCACCATTGGATTTATCCTAGGCTTGTCATGGTATCGAAGCACTGGTTTTGTCATAGCTCCAGTCCTGCTTTATTCTTTGCCAGCTCCCTGTCCTGCCATATTCTTTGCCAGCTCCCAATCTTGCCATATTCATTGCCAGCTCCTAGTCCTTTAGATCTGAGCGTCGACGAATCTGAGACTTGAGCTCCTAGTGCCTCCTTTATGTGTGGTTAATCTCTCATCCATGCCCTGGTGCGTTACTTCTCCTCATGTACCTGCAAACTCTAATCTATCTCTTCTTGTGACCTCATGTAGCCTAGTTATCCCTCATGCATCTGGTTCTTCTAGTTATTTTTAAAGTAATCACTGCTATAGTTTATGGATATGGTCTATTTATCCTTGTCCATGCCTCATTTTCAACCTGCAACCTTTGCTTGGTGTCTTCTCTATGTGGAGTTTTTTTCTGTGCATCTCATAATAAAAAACTTGCCCTAACCCACGACATGTGCGTACACTTGTGCCTACGCTTTACTTGAAAGGAGAAATTTATAAATTGGAGACACCCTATCTTCATAGCACAACTCTTGACATAGATCTCATTGTAGGAATTGAAATTTGTTACTTTTTTAATGTTTTCTTTATCCATTGTTGCATTCACTACGGGGATTTTGATATGGATTTGTTTTATTGAGCACGAGACAGTGGTAATGCTATGTAGGTAATGCCAAGTTTCCATGTGCAAATAGTGCTATTAGTTTGATTTCACCAACTTTCAAAGAGTTTTGTCTAGTTCTAGATTTTTCTCTTTAGCCTCAAATGTTAGAGATTTTTATTGACCATCCTTGGGCCCCTCCCAAGATCACCCAACCAGGGGCCTCTTAGCCTTGAACATTCCCTAGAGAATATTAATAGACTTTGCATTGGCACTTTCACAGTGATTGATTGAGATGGAGATGGCTCTACTCCCTCGTCTATATCTGGTGTGGAGTAGGGATTTCTAGGGTTTACCCTTTCCTATTCACTTTTCTTTCATTTTCATTATATATCTTTATTTTTATGTTGTTAGGAGTACCCTTGGCACTTCCACATTTTGTATGTGACTTGTATTTTCTAGTCCTATCGACCTACTCTTTTAATCACCTATGGACATTAATAAAATTGTCGTATGTTATTTGTAATGTGCTGATTTTTCTTGAGCAGCATTGAGAGCCATTCTCTTAGGAGAATGGGGACATCTGGGCTGACACCAGGATGTGAAACCAATCCAGTACTGGGGGACTCAGTCTAGAATTGAGTGGCCATTCTGTTGAATGGAGACATCTGGTTAGGGACCAGGATGTGGAACCAGTCTAGCACTGGGGGACTCGGCCTAGAGCTGAGTGGCCATTCTTTGAATGGAGGCACTTCGTCAGTTACCAGGAAGATGAACCAGTCTAGTACTGGGGGATTTGGCCTAGAGTTGAGGCCTATTCTCCGGGAGAATGTAGGCGCTTGGTTTGTTACCAAGTATTTGACCTTGGGTCAAATTATGTAGCCTATGGCTGAGGCACCTGGTCTATTACCAGGATATCACTATAAGCCCTAGACCGGGTCTGGGCATGTAAGACACTTTGACCCTCGATCTGTGGGCTTTGTGATCTTCTCCAAGGCTTAGCTACCATTGGTTAAGACACCTAGTACCCGATCTTGGTGTCACATGGAGTGTGAGATAAAAGCATTAGTAATTCTCTGTATTTATGATGATGTACTTTGAGTGGGGATGAAGGACCACCTTGACCACTTGTTTTGACCACAGGGGCACTTGAAGAAGGCTTAAGTAAAAGTAAAAAATACATAAGGACCCTTGGACCACTAAGGAGTCAAAATGAAAGTGCAAAAAGATCTTTAGTACCACTAAAGGTAAAAGTCAAAGTAATAAAAGAATAAAATATTATTATTTTGTTCTTTTAAGTTTTGGTCCACTTACAGGTGATTCAAAGGATACAAAAGAAGATCAATCCATTTCATTTTGTCACACACACTTGCTCACTATCCACATCAGCTAAAGGAAGTATTTTTTGCTGGTCTTGAGGACAAGAAAATTTTTGTGGTTATGCCCTAGCATGGAGGATTCTAGCTAAGGCACCCACACTTATTACATAAAACCCTAAGCTAGGGTTTTATGATTATTTGCAACAGCCTCATCTCCTTCTCTTCAAGCTAGGGCATCACTTCCTGCAACTTCACAGACAACCTTTAGACCCTCATAGACATCTTCAACTTAGTCATGGGCAACATTATTCCTTCCTGGGAAGCCTCGATCTCTTCACGGGCAGGTTGGATCTCTTCTCCGGGAAGCTCCCTCTGCCGTTGGTCACCTACAGAAGCCCTTAGTAGGGCTTGGGCAGGCTGCTGGCACCATCGGGGAGCTGGCACCAGTCCCGGGCAACCACAGTCTGCCTGCTACAGAGCTCGGGCAGGCGACAACAGAGCTCGGGCTAGACTCGGGTAGCAAGAAACTTGTCGGGCAACAACAACAGGGGCCCAAGCAAGTCTCGGTCAACAACAAGTACCTCTGGGCAAATGTCTAGCTGACTGTGCAGGGTTTTGGGTAGCCCAGATCTACCTCAGGCAGCTTTGCTAGAGTTCGGGCAGGCAGAAAAGGATCGGGCAGGCAGATAAAAGGATCGGGCTGACAGATAAAAGTTCAGGCAGACACGATAAAAGCTCGGGCAGGCAGAATAAGGGCTCTGGCAGGCTGAATGAAGTTCGGGCATGCAGCTGCTAATCCGGGCAACAAGAAGTACAGATTTGGGTAGTTGAGAAAATTAGGGTAGAAAGCCCTAATTTGGTTTTTGTTGTAAAATTCATCTTTATGGATTTTTTATCTGTGGTACAAACCCATTAGGGTTTGTGAATTTTTTTGAAGACTTAGTCATCTCATTTTAAGAGATGAATTACTAATGTTTTTGTGGTTTTTGTCCTTTAAAGGTTTCCCCATGAAAAATTACTGTGTTCAATGTGTGTGATGTTTCTACTGCACTTGTCTTTTGTTATCTTATAGTTTGCAAAATTTTAAAGAATTCATTTTAATGCTAAAATTCAACATGGTATTAGAGCTTAGCATGTGAAAACCCAGTAAGAGGCAGATTATTGTTGTCTTCCTAGACCTTGGGATATTTTGCAGACTTGACAACTGACTAGTAGCAGAGATGTCTACCAACGTCTTCAGACCAGAAGAAAAGCTTCAAGGTTTAGCCAACTACAATTTTCTGGAAAGCTAGGCTTACAACCATACTAGAGGAAAATGACCTTAATGACATGGTGTTCAACACCATAGAAGAGCCAACATCTAATCATGGCAGAATTGCTTACAAGAAGAAGCAGGCTAAGGCTAGAAGGATCATCTATGATTCTGTCAAAGAAGCTTTGATGCCTAACATCACATCATTCAAGAGTGCCTAAGAATTCTTTGACACCTTGACAAACCTATATGAGAAGAAGGCTCCCAGTTAGAAGAGAGTTTTGAAGAAAAGGCTCCGAACATTGAAGATGAACAAGGAAGAAGGAGTTGGACCCTTATTCATAGGTAAGAGATCAACTTACTGCTATTGGTATTGCTGTAGATGACGATGATCTTGTGCAGACTGTAGTCGATGGTCTCCCAAACTCTTGGGAAACATTCCTGGCATCTGTAAGTGGACGTGAGAATCAACCAAATTTTGATAGACTTTGGCATGATTGCTTGGAAGAAGAAGGAAGGACTTCAGGCAAGGCATCTGGCACTAAGGAAGGGAACCTTGCACTTACAACGAAGACAAAGAAGTTCAAGAAGCCCTCCCCTCAGCAAAAGAAGGGAAATAAACCACAAGGTAAACACATTGATGCTTCAAAAGTGGAATGTTATAATTGTCACAAGTTTGGGCACTTCAAGTGGAAGGACTTCAGGCAAGGCATCTGGCACTAAGGAAGGGAACCTTGCACTTACAATGAAGACAAAGAAGTTCAAGAAGCCCTCCCCTCAGCAAAAGAAGGGAAATAAACCACAAGGTAAACACATTGATGCTTCAAAAGTGGATTGTTATAATTGTCACAAGTTTGGGCACTTTAAGATTCCAAGCTTCTGCTGCAGAAGAAGAAGAACACTAGGGCTACCAAAGAAGACGAACCCAGAAGAGAGTACTACTTGATCTCTGCTCTCTCTGGATCCATCAACGATAGTGCCAACTCTTGGCTAGTAGATAGTGGTGCCTCCAGACATATGGCGGGTAACCATGGAGCACTCACCAGCTACAGAAAGAAGAAGTTCACTACACAAGTGGAACTTGGAGATGACTCCACTTACAAGATTGAAGGATTTGGCGCAACTTCACTTTAACTTGATTCAGGTATAGTTTTACATATTGATGATGTCTTATATGTTCCTGGTTTGAAGAAGAACCTTCTCTCCGTTGCTGGCTTAGAGGACAAGGGCTACAAAGTCCTCATCATGGACAAGAAAGTCCTACTGTGGGCAAAGAATGAGAAACTAAGCTTAGCTGTACAGATTGGGGTTCGAGAGGGAGGTCTTTATAAGACTTCCGGAAATTCCACTCATGCTTTGGTTCATCACACAGTTGATCCATGTGAGCTGTCGCATCAGAGGTTTGGACACCTTCACTATTCAACTCTTCCAGGTTTAGAAAAGACGGTTATAGGTATGCCAGAGGTCTCTCCCAAACATGATGGAATTTGCAAATGATGTGCTCTAGGTAAGAACACTAAGAAATCCTTTTCCAGAACCAAGAATAGATCTAAAGGTATATTGGATTTGATTCACTCTGACATTTGTGGGCCCATGTCTTCACCCTCCTTGAATGGGTATCTGTATTATGTCTTGTTCATAGATGATCATTCTCGGAAGTCATGGATTTACTTCCTCAAGACTAAAAGTGAAACTTTTGACAGGTTCAAAGAGTTCAAAGAGTTCTTATCCGTATCCTGATGTCAGATAATGGAGGTGAGTATGAATCTAATGAGTTTGATGATTTTTGTCGAGAAGTAGGAATCAAGAAAGAGCTGACAGTATCGTACAACCCTCAATATAATGGGGTTGCAGAAAGGAAGAACAGAACAATCCGTGAAGCTGCTAAAGCCATGCTTACTGATCTAGATCTTCCTTTATCTTTGTGGGCTGAAGCTGCATGTATTGCTGTGTACATTCAAAATAGAAGCCCTCATGCCATCTTGAGAGAGAAGATTCCAGAAGAAGTCTTCACCAACAAGAAACCTGTAGTTGACCACATGAGGATTTTTGGCACTCCGGTTTACATTCATGTGCCAAAATAAAATAGGGCTAAGCTAAGCCTTTCGGAAAGAAAGGTATATTTGTCGGTTACAGTGACAACTCGAAGGCCTATTGCATCTATGTCCCTGGACAGAGGTACATTGAAGTCAGTAGAGATGTGATCTTCCATGAGGAAGGCGTGTTTCGTCAAACACAAGAGCTTTCAAAGGAAGATGAAGCACCTCCTCCTGAGATTCCAGATTTAGAAGTTAAGAGGGAGGAAGAGGAATTTGAGGATCAAATTCTGGGTGCACCTGAGGAAACTGAAAGTCCACCAGAAGAACTGCTTGAAATTCCTCCTTTCAAAAGGAGACTTGCCTAGTACCGAGAGATGGTATAAGAAGTTGAGAAGCATAAAGCTCCTCCCGAGACTTTTCAGAGAAACCCTAAGGCCATAGAAGTAGTCTAGTCTTATGAGTCAGCTCATCGGTGCTGAACCTTCCACGTACAAAGAGCAGCAAGTCAACAGGTATGGGTTGATGCCATGATTGAAGAGTACAGTTCAATCATGAAGAACGATGTGTGGGAAGTTGTTCCTAGATCGATAGGAAAGTCAGTGGTAACATCTAGATGGCTTTACAAAATCAAGCATGCTACTGATGGCAGCATTGAGAAGTACAAAGCCAAATTTGTAGCTTGTGGCTTTACTCAAAAAGAAGGCATTGACTATGATGAGACATTTGCTCTTGTTGCCAGGTATACTACTATCAGAACCATCATTTCTCTTGTTGCAGTATTCGGATGGAAGTTACATCAGATGGATGTAAAGAGAACCTTCCTCAATGGAAAGGTTGATGAGGAAGTCTACATTGAACAACCTAAAGGCTTTGTGACTCATGGGAATAACACCCATGTATGTAAACTGAAGAAAGCTTTGTATGGACTCAAACAGGCTCCGAGAGTCTGGTATGTGAGGATGGATGGATTCTTCGACAGCTTGGGGTTTTCCAAAAGTATTGCTGACTCCAATCTGTATTTTAAGGTTGTTCATAATCATATCTTGATCCTTGTCCTATATGTGGATGACTTGTTCCTTACAGGTGAGGAACAACTGTTAGCTCAGTGTAAGGGGGAGCTTACCTTTGAATTTGAAATGAAGGATCTTGGTCTAATGCATTATTTTCTTGGCTTAGAGGTCTCGAAAAAGCCAGGCGAGATCTTTCTGACACAAGGGAAGTATGCAGTGGACATCTCAGAGATTTGGGATGTAGGACTGCAAGTCCATGAGTGTACCCATGACTACCAACTTGACAAAGTTGCAAGACTCAACCACCAATTCACAAGGCGTGGACTCTACTCTGTATAGATAGCTCATTGGATCCTTGATGTATCTTGTACATATGAGACCAAATATCTGTTACACAGTGAATGCTCTGAGTCAGTTCATGTCCGATTCAAAGCACATACACTGGGTAGCTTCCAAACATGTACTTAGATATGTGCGAGGTACTATCACTTATGGGCTCAAGTATACTTCTAGTAATGGAGTATTGTTAGCCGGATATGCTGATTCAGATTGGGCTGGCAGTGCAGTAGACCTGAAAAGCACTTCTAGTTACTGCTTTATTATGGGATCTGCAATGATCTCTTGGTCCAACAGGAAACATGGTTCCATAGCACAGAGTACAACTGAGGCAGAGTATATTGCTGCAAGTGATGCCTGCAAGGAAGCAGTTTGGCTCAAGAAACTTCTATTTGATCTGTTTGGTGGAAAGCTTGACTCAACCATCATCCATTGCGATAATCAGAGTTACATTAAGCTTTTAGAGAATCCGGTGTTTCATGATAGATCGAAACACATTGAAATGAAGTATCATTTCATCAGAGACCTAGTACAAAGAGGTATTTTGAAGTTGCAATACATTCGTACAAATGAACATATCGTAGATATCTTGACCAAGCCTCTGACAACAACAAAGTTCGTGTACTTTCGTGACAAGCTTGGCATGGCAGAGAATACCTCTCTCGCTGAGAGGGAGTGTTGCTTTTTCTTGAGCAGCATCGAGAGTCATTCTCTGAGAAGAATGGGGACATCTAGTCCTGGACCAGGATGTGGAATCGGTCTAGTACTGGGGGACTCAGTCTAGAACCGAGTGACCATTCTATTGAATGGAGACATCTGGTCAGGGACTAGGATGTGGAACCAGTCCAACACTGAGGGACTCAGCCTAGAGATGAGTGGCCATTCTTTGAATGGAGGCACCTGGTCAATTACCAGGAAGATCAACCAGTCTAGTACTCGGGGACTCAACCTAGAGCTGAGGGCCATTCTCCGAGAGAATGGAGGCGCTTGGTCTGTTACCAAGTATTTGACCTTGGGTCAAATTATGCAGCCTATGGCTGAGGCACCTGGTCTGTTACCAGGATATCACTATAAGCCCTAGATCGGGTATGGGCATGTGAGACACTCTGACCCTCGATCTGTGGGCTTTGTGATCTTCTCCAAGGCTTAGCTACCATTGGTTAAGACACCTAGTACCCGATCTTGGTGTCACATGGAGTGTGAGATAAAAGCATTAGTAATTCTCTGTATTTATGATGATGTACTTTGAGTGGGGATGAAGGACAACATTGACCACTTGTTTTGACCACAGGGGCACTTGAAGAAGGCTCAAGTAAAAGTAAAAAATACATAAGGACCCTTAGACCACTAAGGAGTCAAAGTGAAAGTGCAAAAAGATCTTTAGTACCACTAAAGGTAAAAGTCAAAGTAATAAAAGAATAAAATATTATTATTTTGTTCTTTTAAGTTTTGGTCCACTTACAGGTGATTCAAAGGATACAAAAGAAGATCAATCCATTTCATTTTGTCACACACACTTGCTCACTATCCACATCAGCTAAAGGAAGTATTTTTTGCTGGTCTTGAGCAGAAGAAAATTTTTGTGGTTATGCCCTAGCATGGAGGATTCTAGCTAGGGCACCCACACTTATTATAGAAAACCCTAAGCTAGGGTTTCATGATTATTTGCAGCAGCCTCATCTCCTTCTCTTCAAGCTAGGGCATCACTTCACCTGCTGCAACTTCACAGACAACCTTCAAACCCTCACAGGCATCTTCAGCGTAGTCACGGGCAACATTATTCCTTCCCGGGCAGCCTCGATCTCTTCACGGGCAGGCTGGATCTCTTCTCCTGGAAACTCCCTTTGCCCTCGGTCACCTATAGAAGCCCTTAGTGGGGCTTGGGCATCCTGTTGGCACCCTTGGGTAGCTGCCACCAGTCCCGGGCAGCCATAGTCTGTCTGCTACAAACCTCGGGTAGGCAACAACAGAGCTCGGGCTAGGCTCGGGTTAGACTCGGGCAACAAGAAACTTGCCGGGTAGCAACAACAGGAGCCCAGGCAAGTCTCGGTCAACAGCAGGTACCTCCGGGTAGGTGTCTCGCTGATTGTGCAGGGTTTTGGGCAGCCCAGATCTACCTCAGGCAGCTCTGCTAGAGTTCGGGTAGGCAGATAAAAGGATTGGGCTGACAGATAAAAGTTCAGGCAGACAGGATAAAAGCTTGGGCAGGCAGAATAAGGGCTCTGGTAGGATGAATGAAGTTCGGGCAGGCAGCTGCTAACCCGGGCAACAGAAGTACAGATTTGGGCAGTTGAGAAAATTAGGGCAAAAAGCCCTAATTTGGTTTTTGTTGTAAAATTCATCATTGTGGATTTTTTATCTGTGGTACAAACCCATTAGGGTTTGTGAATTTTTTTGAAGACTCAGTCATCTCGTTTTAAGAGATGAATTACTAATGCTTTTGTGGTTTTTGTCCTTTAAAGGTTTCCCCGTGAAAAACTACTGTGTTCAATGTGTGTGATGTTGTTGATATTTCTATTGCACTTGTCTTTTGTTATCTTACAGCCTGCAAAATTTTAAAGAATTCATGCTAATGCTAAAATTCAACATAATGCATTCATGAGAACTTAATGGTTGCTTAGATTTGAAGGAAATGTTCCTCATTTTTGGCATTTTAGAGGACATAAGTTTAAAGGCTAACAAGCATAGTTATTGAGATTTGGTCAATTCAACTCAAAATTGGCATATCTACTTAGCCCAAACCAAAATGGATTGGTTGAGTGAAGAATTGCCAAGACCCTGCCCTAATGAGTTAAAGCTAGGTCAGGTCGGTTTGACTTGGTCGACTTGACTAACTAAATGAACAATCCATACAACTTGATTGATATTTGAAAAAAACGTTTAATCCTTTTGTCTCGTTTGACTTGGCACACTTATAAATTTGTTGTTTTTCCATTCAAACCCATTTTTTCACAGTTTTTCCATGGGTCTTTGAGAAGGATCGTGCACTAGCTCACTAACTTAAGTGTAATCTTTTTTTATTTTATTTCTAATCTAAATTCAATGCATTTAAAAAAAATTTCCTTGAAAATTTAGTTTTTGTATTCTTATATATGTGGAGTCATTGTCGGGTTGATTGGTGAGTTTTTGTTGAATCGTGAGTCAAATTTTCCTAGTGGGCCAAAATGAGTCCATATTACGCCGGCTCTAGTAACTTTGTTAATAAGCTATTTCTTTGCAAGGGATACGAACGTTGTCTTTGCAATTTCTTTATTTTCTTTGTGCAAGTTATTTTCATGTGCTTTCCTCCTTGTGATAGTTGTTCCATTTTTCCTTCAAGGCAACTATTTTTTTCAAATTTATGGAGGCCAACAAGAATTTAAATCCTTTTCCATGAGTTTGTTAGAGTTTTAATGGTTATACAAGATCTTAAAACATTTAGCATCATAACATCATAACCATATGCAATAGGATCACTGAAATATAGACAAGCACAACACAAAAGAGACACAAAGATTTTATCTTGGGAAAACCCTCTCTCGAGAAAAACCCAATAACTTCTTCAATATAGATTCGTCATAGAGTACAATGTCATGCAAATATGGAAAGAGCAAAATATAATATAACTTCCGCAGCTTCTTCTTCTCTTCCCCAACGAACTTGTCTTTCTCTCTCTTGGAGCGAACTTACTTTAGCTTGCAATGTTTCCAAATGAGGGAGGGCACCTCCCTATTTATATTCTTTAGTTGTGTGACCTTTTGGTCCAATAGGGTCGACTTCTGGACCTTACTGGGTCGACCTTTCCTAGGGAGACTCAAAAATACATTTTATATATATATTCTCTTGGGGATTATTGCCTTGACTTGCAATGGAGGTTTTACCTCGACTCTTACATGACCAATTACATTAATGACATCTTCGATCAGAGGGAAAACATCCTCGAAAGGAGGTACACTAAAAGTACAACAAGTATAATGATAATAATACAAATAATACAAATAATACAATGAAGAATATCTTCTGAAGTTACATTATCGACAACACTCCCTTCTAAGAAGGAAGGTATTCTTTCGACCCGGTCATCATCACAACTGGACACAATCTCTGGACATCATCATCATCACGACTGCAATAACTCTCATCTCGTCGACCATTGACCAGTGAGAGCTCTCGAATCTATACGTCCTCAGAAGTTCTACAAAGCCAAACCTTTTTCATGCTGGATGTAGGCCTAGATCCCATCTAGGGCTTCATCAACTACAGGGCCAACCCTTTTTCATGTTAGATGCAGGTCAACATATCTGTACAGTGCCAACCCTTTTTCAAGCTGGATGTACATATCTGCTGTGCAGTCCTTTTTCATACTGGATGCCTTCACATGGTTAGTCCTGTTTCATACTGGATGCCTTCACAGGGTTAGTCTTGTTTCATACTGGATGCCTTCACAGGGTTAGTCCTGTTTCATACTGAAGGCGGATCTCTGCAGTGCCAGTCCTTTTTCATACTGGATGCCTTCGTAGGGTTAGTCCTGTTTCATAGTGATTGCAAATCTCTGTAGTGCCAGTCCTTTTTCATACTGGATGCCTTTGCAGGGTCAATCCTGTTTCATACTAAATGCAAATCTTTGTAGTGCCAGTCCTTTTTCATACTGAATGCCTTCACAAGGCCAGTCCTGATTCATACTGAATGTGGATCTTTGCAGTGCCATTCCTTTTTCATATTGGATGCCTTCGCAGGGTTAGTCTTGTTTCATACTGAATGCGGATCTTTGTAGTGCCAGTCCTTTTTCATACTGGATACCTTTGCAGGGTTAGTCCCGTTTCATACTGAATGCATATCTCTACAGTGCCAGTCCATTTTCATACTGGATGCCTTTGTAGGGTCAGTTTTGTTTCATATTGAATGAGGATCTCTGCAGTGCCGATCCTTTTTCATTCTGGATGCATGCCTAGCTCCAACTAGGAATTCATCATCTACAGAGCCAGTCCCTTTTCATACTAGATGTTGGCCTAGCTCCAATTAGGACTTCATCATCTATAGAGCCATTCCGTTTTCATACTAAATGTAGGCCTAGCTCCAACTAGGATTTCAACATCTACAGAGCCGGTCCTTTTTCATACTAGATGTAGGCCTAGCTCCAACTAGGACTCAACATCTACATAACCTGTCCTTTTCATACTGGATGTAGGAAACCACTGGGACTCATCACTCCCTCTTTTGATGGACACTGATCTGCACCACTCCAAGCTTGTCCTGAAGTATTCCAACTTTACTCTCACCAAAGGCTTGGTCAAGACATTGACTATCTGCTCGTCCGTCACAACAGACTGAAGATTTATTGCTCTTCACTACACCACATCTCGAATATAGTGATATCGAATCTCGATGTGCTTCAACACACAAGTCATCTCTAACTCGACATCGAACGATCCTGCAAGTAGCTTCTAAACCCTCACAACTTGCTGAACAAGCTGCAATATACTTTGCCTCGGCTGTACTCAATGGTACGCTCATTTGCTTCTCGCTGAACCAAAAAATCATGCCATATCCCAAGTTGAAGCAACACCCTGGAGTGTTCTTCCTATTTGTAGTACTAACAATCTAATAAGAGTCAACATATCCCTACAGGAAGATCCTCTGATCTCTTGCATATTTGAGGCTATACTCGATCATACCCTTCAGGTACCTTAGCATGTGCTTTGTCTGAAAGTTTCTCCAACCCGGTTTTAAGCCTTTTGGCTTCTCTGCATTGTTTAATGCCCAACCCTTTCAATGCATAATTTTTCACAAATTAACCAGACTGAAACACATGTGAAAACTTTTTCTCAATTTTAAACAAACTTAGAACTTTTCTTTTCAAAACAAAACTTAGAAAATTTCAGACATTTACACATGAAAATTTAGACACTTGTTTTTGACCAATGGCCCAGGATAAAACCCCCAAGGGAAAACCTGTTTTCTGAGTGAGATTTTATTTTTCTTTAGGAAAAATTACAGAAATTAAAATCAGCAGTACTTATCAATTTTCAGTCTCGAAATTTGAACCCTCACTGCTAAACATTTCTCCTCGAAAATCGTGTCAACTGCTGCCTTGAAATTCGATTCAATTCTAACTGTACAGACATAATCAATTTCTGAATTTTTATCCTCAAGAAGCGTGGCTCAAACCTGTTAAATTCTTGTACTTGCTTCTCGAAATTCACACTAAAACCGTACTGTACGGTTGCATTAAATGCTGTATGGATGCATTAAATGTAGATAGAACGTACCTCGAAATATGTGCAGAGTGTTACCTCGAAATTCGTGTCAGGGCTGTACTGCTGTACGGTTCTTGAAATCTGTGCCCTTCTTGGTTTTTGTGCAACTTCTCAATTTTTGTGCCTGCTTCTCGATTTCTGTGCTGGGATTTTCCTTCTCTCTCCTGGTTCTGAATTCTCTCCAAAACCCTCACTTTTCTTCTTTTTCTCTCTCTTCAAAAATCTGTCCTGAAGATGAACACAATAATGAATCTCTTTTGCCTTGCCCTAGCCTTTTTGTTCATGGTAACTTCCTCTGTCAATCTAACGGTCAAGATTAGATTAGATGTGGGGTTCACATTAAATGCTCCATTAAATAAAAATTAAATGACATTTAGTGCACTCATGTCATTTAATAAAGATGAGCAACCCCCTTTTTCTATTTAATCACTCACTTAACTTTTAAATGTGAACTTAGGAAAATACCCACTTAACTTTTTAATAAAGTCACTTTAAAAATATAAAGTGCATCTCACTTCATTAAATGCACAAAATGACTAGGAGTCACATTTAAGTATCCTTGTCCACCCCAAGGCGACTCTAGGTGGACAAACACTTCCTAGGTAACTTTTCAACACTCCCTCTTACCGAGGAAAGTGTTTTTCACCACTCCCAACTTGTCTCTGAGGTAGGCATGCTTCCCTCTACCCAAAGCCTTCGTGAGAATGTCAGCCACCTGCTCATCTGTCCAAACATACTGCAAACGAACAACCCCTCTCTGAACATAATCCCTGTTGAAGTGATACCTAATCTCAATGTGCTTCGACTTGTCATGAAATACCGGATTCTCAGAGAGATTGATGCAACTCTGATTATCACACTGTATAACTGTGGGACTCAGCTCCATATCAAACAAATCCACCATCAACTTGCAAAGCCACAAGGCCTCACAACTGGCATGACTGGCTACCATATACTCAGCCTCAGCAGAATTCAATGCCACGGACTTTTGCTTCTTGTTGAACCACGACTCAACTGTTGAACCCACGCTGAAGCAACAATCGGAAGTGCTCTTTCGGTCCGAAACACTACCTGCCCAATTTGAATATGTATAGCCAACTAACCCCACTCCACCAGATCTCCTATAATCCAATCCATAGTCAGCTGTACCTGCAAGATACCTCAAGATGTGTTTTGTAGCAGTCCAATGCACTCTCTTGGGCTCCACCATGAATTCACTGAGAGTGTTCACTGCAAAACTCATATCTGGTCTGGTGTCGACCAAATACATCAACGAACCAATCAACAGACGATATAAGGTAGGGTCCACCAACTCTCCCTCTGAAGCATGAAGCTTCGCCCAGTTGGTGATCATGGGTGTCAACATAGGTCTGCAATCTGTCATTTGAAATCTCTTTAGAACATCTGCAACATATTTTCCTTGCCCCAGGAAAACATGTCCATCCTCCTGACAAACCTCCATCCCCAAATAATAATGCATCAGTCCAAGGTTTGTCATCTCGAACTCTGAAGCAAGATCTTTCTTGCACGCATCAATCAGGTGCTCTCCCCCAGTAATGAACAAGTCATCAACATATAGCAGAAGAATAAGTGGAACATCACCAACCACAATGTAGTATAGGTTGGGATCCGCTTCACTCTTCTGAAACCCAATCGAAAGCAAGTAGGTGTCGATCCTGGAATACCGAGCCCGAGGGGCTTGCTTCAGTCCATACAAGGCCTTTTTCAGCCTGCAAACTTGTGTGTCTCTCTCACATACATCAAAGCCCTGTGGCTGCTCCAAATATACCTCCTCCTGTAGAAAACCGTTGAGGAAAGTGGTTTTCACATCCATTTGATGGATCTTCCAACCCATCTCTGCAACGACGGAGATCACTGCCCTGGTTGAAGAAAATCTAGCCACTGGTGCAAATGTCTCATCATAGTCAACTCCCTCGACCTGTGAGAAACCATGTGCAACAAAATGAGCTTTGAACTTCTCAATACTGCCATCCGCAACATGCTTTATCTTGTAAAGCCATTTGGAAGTCACAACTGACTTCCCCTCTGGTCTCGGAACCACTTCCCACATCCCATTCTTCACGATGGAGTTGTATTCCTCCATCATGGCATCTCTCCATGCCTGGTGTGCGGAAGCCTCCTCATAAGTATCAGGAACGGTGTCACGCAAACTAGTCACCTGTGCAATATAGCTGGAAAATCTCTCAGGTGCCCTGCTTTCTCTGACGTCCCTCTTGGGCGGTCCAACTGACTCCTTTGCTTCCTTCATCAACTCCTTAAGCCAACTTGGCTTTCTCTTCTTGGAGGAAGCATCCCGTCACAGACTCTCCTCAACCTACTCATCAGACATCTGTCTCCCTGAAGAAGTCCCAACAACCTGAGAACTTGTCCCTGGTGAACCTGTACCTGTACCACTAGAACTCGAATCACCTGAAGGTGTCATCTGTGAACCTGTCCCTGTACCAGAAGTACCTGTAGACTAAGCCCCTGTAACTGAAGAACCTGTAATCTGTGACTCAGTCACACCTGAAACCGGTGACCTTGAACTCTGACTCGCTGAATTCCGAGCTGTCACCTGTGTAGTACCTTGTTGATCCTCCATCTCGGAATCAAGAGACCTCCTGAAGGCTTTGTCCTCCTCAAACTTCACCTCCCTTCTCACCACAACTTTCCTCTAAGCAGGAAGGTATATGCAAAAAGCCTTCGATGTCTCATCATAACCAACAAAAATACCACGCTCACCTGTAGCCTCCAACTTTGTCCTCTTCTCAGAAGGGACATGAGGGTATGTAAGGCAACCAAAACTACGAAAGTGACCTATCTCAGGCACTTTCCCTGTGAATGTCTCCTCAGGAGTTTTACTCCCCAATGCACGGTGCGGACTCTTGTTGACAACATAAACAACAGTACTACATGCCTCTGCCCATAGAAATAAATGAAGACTCTGATCATGCAGCATGGCTCTAGCTGCACCCACTATAGAACGGTTCTTCCTTTCAGCCACTCCATTCTGCTGTGGAGTATAAGGAACAGTCAACTGCCTCTTTATCCCCTCCTGTTGACAATACTAATCAAATGCACTAGAAGTATACTCACCTCCATTGTCTGACCGAAGTACCTTGATTTTCTTTCCTGTCTGGTTCTCCACAAGAGCTTTGAACTCTTGGAACCAAAGCAAGACTTCTTCTGATATCTTGCTTCTAAGGAAATAGATCTAGGTCTTCCTGGAAAAGTCATCTATGAAAGTGACGTAGTACTCATTACCTGTCAAAGAGGCAGAAGACATGGGACCACACATATCCGAATGAACCAACTGAAGCACTCCCTCTGATCTGGAATCACTGCTTGGAAAAGCAGTCTTGGTGTACTTTCCCAAAGCACACCCTCTACACACACCACTCGACTCTGTGCTGAACTCTGGCATACCTGTAGTCATCTCTCTCAGCATCCGCAAAGCTGGACGGTGAAGATGGGCCATCCTCCTGTGCCATAGCGCACAACTCATCACTGCTCTGAGTGTGTGACAGTGCATGATGTGGCTGGAAAAGAAGCTTGTACAGTTTCCCACATGTGATTCCAATCACTCGTGAATCAGATGGACCTGCTGACTTGGGAAAGACGTGAACTTTCCCATCAAGGACACCGAAGTTACATTATCAACGACAGAGTCTAGATAGGTTATCCCTCCTTGAGGGTCAGAGCAATATTTTATTTAAAACACACAGTTGAAAGATCATTTATCTCATCTGAAACCTAAATACTGAAATTTTGGCATCATCTCATGCTAGCATCTAGATCAAAATACTTTGGTTGGAAGTTGCGCCACTTCTGATGTAATAAATCATTAGGTCTTGCATTATTAGTGCTAGATCTCAACATATTTCATCAGTAAAGATATTTATACAAAATTTATACTCTAAATTCTGAATGTAGGGCCATTTTCCAACTGTATAATCTCTCTTTTCTGATAATGCAAAAGCTTTCTTAATATTATAAAATATATGTTCTAAAAGACACATTTGAACACAGATCATCTTACATATTGCTGAGTTATATGTTAAACTATTCTATGGAGAAATATGCAAGAGACAAGAGAAAGATTGAACCAGAGATGTATTATCAATAATGTTCACCAAGTTACATAAAGTGGTGTTATATATATATATATAGCAAGTTCCACTATTACTGTTACATAAAGTGGTGTTGTGTGTGTATATATATATATATATATATATATATATATATATATATAAAGTTCCATTATTCCTGTTAGTAACTGCTTATGTAATTTACCTAACTTCATTAATACATTAACATAAGTGTTATTTGTTACGTATATTTCCACTTTATGACATTATTATTTTAGTACATAAATTAAATATCTTTAGATAAAATAACCATTACATAAACATTACAATGCCTAACACCTCTTAATGTTTATGTCATTTTCTATAACTCCTAACATCTCTCGTTTTTTTTCGAACTTATCCTTGTTGAGTGCTTTGATAAAAATTTATACCACGTGGTCTTGGGACCTACAATGACTAAGTTCTATCTCTTTATTCTGCATTTGTTCTCTGATATAGTGATGCTGAATTTCGACATGTTTTGTTTTCGAATGATAAATTAGATTCTTTGTCATCTTGTTGGCACTTTGGTTGTCACAGTGTAAAGTTTTTGGCTGCATTTGTGGAAGCTTCAAATCACATAAAATTCTACATAGCTACTACACTGCTTCGCATGTTGCTTCGATGGCTGCTTTGTATTTTGCTTCTGCTGTTGAAAGAACTGCATAGGATAAAGAACAACCAAAACACCCCGTCTTTCTGGCGTTTTTTAACACAAAATCTTGCCTGAAAATTGCAATTTTGCAATTTTAGCAATAACAAATTCGCGATCTAGACTAATTGCCGGATTTTGGAACTCACCCAAATCGTCGAAATTGCGATTTGAGCAGTGAAAAATGCAGCTTCAGCGATTGTTACTTTGTCGGATTCCGGCAGTCGTGGGCGTTTTAGTTGTTCCATATACTGCTCCTTGAAAGAACTACCGAAGGTTGCTTTTTACTTGCCCATGAAACCACTCCACTACCAAGAGTAAAACCATAACCTGTTGTAGATTTCCTTTCATCTGTATCACTTCTTAGTTTGCGTCTGAAAAAAACCTTTCGACATGAAGTTATCATTCTTCTCAAGTACAATACCAAACTGTAAGGTACCTTTGATATACCTAAGTACTCCCTTTGCTACATTCCAATGTGTTGTCTCCTTGGGACAATTTAAAAACCTTGATAACATATCAACTGCAAAAGTTATGTTTGGTCGGGTTGTGGTAAGATAGATCAATCCTTCTACACGTTGACGATAAAATAATTCATTAACCACCTTAGATATATAAATTATAATCTTTTGAAACTTTAAGTTTACCTCCATTGTTGTTTTGTTGGGAGTACATTTTTCCATTCTGAACTTGTTCAACAATTTTGAAGCATACTTTGCCTGTGAGATGAAAATCTTGTTTGGTTGCTGCCAAACTTCAATACCCAAGTAATAGTGTAATAATCCCAAGTCAGTCGTATCAAATGATTTAAAAAGACTGTCTTTTTCTTCCTGAATGAAGTCAATACTGCTACTGTTAAGAATTAAGTCATCAACATATACAACGATAATGATAATTTCTTTACCTTTTTCTTTCATATGCAAGTTAGGAGCAGAATCATTTCTCTTGAAACCTCTTGATTTAAGATATGTATTAATCTTTTCATACCATGCTTGAGGGGCTTGTTTTAATGCAGACAAAGCAAGATTTACTTGTTTTGGGGACTTTGACCTTGACATTGTCTTTGAGATTGCTTTACGCCACAATCACCGCGGCTCTGAAACCATGTTAAACTATGCTATGGAGAAATATGCAAAAGACAAGAGAGGGATTGAACAAGACTTGTGGAAACTTACCCAACTTGCCCAGACTCGTGGAAATTTACCAAACTCATTGAAACTCACTGGTACTCATGAGTTTGACCCCTGCCAGGCAAATGAATGATAAAATAAATTTATTGCCCTTTATATTTCCCTTTTTACCCTTTTACTTTTTATACTATCACTGATAGTTTGGGGATGTTTGAGAGGGGTTCCAACCTCATAAGACCTCATATGAAGAAAATATAATTCCAACATTTTGGTACAGAATTCGATAATGACCTGTTCTTCATAAACTTTGCTTGGAAAGCAGTGATGCCAAGATTGGGAATGAAGGTACGCCTTGGTAATGCGACACACCTACATAGAACAGAGCCCGCTTAGGATGAAACTACCATCTAGGCATATTGAACAATATGTTCCAGAACCAACCTCTTTACCAACCAATTTGATAAACGAATTGGAGGTGGGTGTTTATGTGAACAATAGTTGAATTATCGAACTTGGTATTATTTAATGGATTGCAAGCTATTTGAAATTTTGATTTATGTTTCAGTTTTGAGACAAATTTCAGGTGCCAAATTTTATATTATTATGATATTTGATGAGCGTAATTGATGGATAAATTGTTGTTTTATAGATTTATGGATGGAAATGTCATTCTTTTTTCCTGCACAAAATTTTCTGTATTGAGTTTATTTTCTATTTACTGAGTTTTGCCAAGTCTTGAACTGAGTTTTGCCGAGTTGCTGAGATTTTCTGAGTCCCAAGATGACTGACTTTTTTCCAAGTCCGAACCTCACAACCTTGATCTATATAGCAATGCCATCCCTATAAGGTTGGAAGGGTGGCCGAGGCAATCCTGCAGATTTTATTGTTTCATTTTCAACCGTTGGAGGATCCAGTAGGCTCCAAATGTTTGATCGTGGATTAACAGGCCCTGTATTGGACTATTCTGATCTTGTACAATAGTAAATAATGCAATTTACTCAGTGTTATTCACTAATAATAAATAGGTTTGTTGAGTCGCCCCTAGCTTTATAACTTGCATATCAACTGGAGCTTGAGAGTGGCAAGAACCTAAAGAGCATCTCGGCTAGCAATCACAATGATGATGATTGTGTATCCTTTGACTTTATGTCATAAGGCTAGGGCCACAAAGGTTTGTGGCAGCAATGGGATTGGAATATTGGTGATACATGTTTGTATGAGGAGGTTGAGTTGACCATAGTTATAAAAATTGCAATTAATCCAGAACTTTAAAGTTTAGAGTGATAAGCACTTTGGAGAGAATTGCCACCGGAAATCTATGGGGACTTGGAAACCTTAGCCTGGACATTAACTGGTCATGGTGAGAGGTTTACAATGATATTAGTAAATGTTGAAAAACTTTGGCAGAAGTTTCTGGTCAGTTCTGCCCTTTTATGTGTCTTTCTTTTCCCATCTTCCAAATTTCTTTAGAATAACTAACTAAACTTACTTAAATAAACTCACTTCGCCTGATTGACTTGTGATTAAAAAGGTATAGACTCAACATAAAAGAAAAAAACGCTGGATATTGAAGAGTATGCACATTATTGTGAGAGTGCTTCAGAAATCCGATTTGAGCATGAGGGAACTTGTAAGTGGTGACAAAAATTGTTAACTCGAAGTTTTGTCAAACTCGTGCATGTATCTGAATCATGATGCAGTGTTTACTATATTTGACTTTGGCAATGAAAAATCTATCATCTATGCATGAAGTTGGGACTTGGTATTTTCTGATATCACATATAGTGATTTATGTATAACTATCCATTTTGATGTCAGTTTACTGAGAACTCGGACTTTCAAGTTGTAAATTTGATATTAAGACATGCTATAATTCTTGTTTTAGCTGTCATTTTAGTATTGATTTACTGAAAATCAATCAATGCTTGTATCTAGAATTGTCAGCCTATTTTATTGTTTTGATTTGTCATGGTGCTGTTTTTCTAGAAGTACTTTATGCTTCTCATGTTTATTTACTACACACAATGCTTATCTGTCATCTATATCTTATAATTCATGTATTTTGCCCCACCTTGTACCTGCCATGTTGAAATTGTAAAACCAATCAACCCAAAACCACACCTGGAATCGATAACCCAATAGCATATACCTTGTTAGTTTTTGTAGATCGGACAGGTACTTCCACATAGGCTGTGTCTAGCATGTAGAAGTGGTCCGAAAATTCATTCTTTAGGTGAGAATTTTATAAAGTGACTTCTATTATTTTTAATGACTAAAGTGACATTTTATAATATTCGAGTGACTTAAGTGATTTAAGTGATCTCAATGAGAGATTAAGTCACAACCATCGATCTAGTGAGGCCAAGATCTAATCTTGACCGTTGAGATCTGAAGGTAGCTGAAGAGTCATTAATGAATTTATAAAAGAGGCCTAAGGAGAGTGGAGAGATGCACATTGAATGAGAAATTTTTGAGAGCTGAGAAGAGAGGAAAGAGTATTGCAGCAACAGAAAGGGGCACAAATCCCAATGAAGAAAGGGGGGTGCATTTCCCAAGATAGCTATTGCACAGAAATCGAGGAAGAGGAAGATTCCAGCAGCTTGGGCATGCAAATCGATGCAATTCTGGTACTGTCCGTACAACAGAGAAATTCTGTCAGTACATCTGCATTAGAGAGGGGTTTTGAGGGCTGTACAGGCCATACCATCTCTGCAAGCTGGGCTGTACAGGTTGTGGTCTGTTGGGGACTGATTTGTCATGGTTTTCATGGCAAGTTCAGCTGGTAAGAAGGCCGTACAACGTACAACAGAATTTGGCATGATTTCCCAGGTTGGCACAGGTTTCTAGGTGTGATTTAAAGCTGTAATAAATGCTGTAAATTTCCAGATTTCTTCTGTGGGCAGATCAATAAAATATGTTTCATTGACTGGTTTTTCCCTTCGGGTTATTTCCAGGGGCATTGGCCAGAAAATCACTGTCAAATGTGTGTTTACAGTTTGTTTTCAGCTGCAAATTTTCAGTTCTTAGTCAGTTGTATTTCTGCTCATAATTCCATTTGAATGTTTGTGGTTTTAACCAATGTTTTAAAACTCGGACTTGGACTCGGAATCGGTCAAGGGTTAACTCGGACTCGGACTCGGACTCGGAATCGGTAATGACTCGGCCGATTTGAATTTAATGACTCGGATTACTCAAAAAATACATAAAATATTAAATTTTAAATAAAAAACAATATTTTAAAGATTTTAATCCATGCTTGCAAAGCATTAGAGACAAAATATCCAACGTCTACTCATGCATATACCATATAAGTGTGAATATATCCAAATAGCATTGAGTGTATTGTGCAATACATATCTAGAACAAAAAACATAATCAATGAGGCCTAAATGGCTTGTAGAGTCTAAAAAACAACATGCTATGATGCCAGTACATCATATGTCAATGATCATACATCTCTTTTTGTTTAGCCTTCTCCTCTTCAAATTCATCAAATTGTTGTTGCAACTCCAACCTAATCTCACCAATAAACTCTAAATCAGCTTCCCATGGGGCAATGTTTCCTCTAACAACAACCAACTATTGTCTAAATCTATTAATGCCCCCTTCTTTAATCCATCTCTTGCAACACTTGCAATACATTTTCCCTTCAATGACATCAGCATGGATCCATGCCTGATCTTTTCCTTTTGGGGCCAATCTAGAATCTAAATGCAAAGCAAATCTAAACATGCAAAGAAAAAAGAAAAAAAATCTTATTATTTTGGCAGCAAACAATAGAAAACATGACTGATATTTGTCAATTTAATGAGAAAAAAAGAAACAATGGCTAGCTGGAAGCTAACATACATCTAGGTAACAGAAAATCAGTCTCCAACAGTCCAACTCCTCCAATCATGTTGATTGTTCTTCACTGTTGGACGGTCCTCCAAGCCTCCATGAATCCAAACAACAATAATGCCAAATGCTCACAAACATCTTACAACAAAAGTGTGAGGCAAATAGAGGGGTAGGGGGTCATCTTATGGCCTCAGGTTATGGTTAGAATTAGAAAAATCTTAAAAATAAAAAATAAACATGTTATTTTGGAGTCTACAATCTTGTGGGTGTCTGCCATAGCTGACTCAGTTGACTCGGGTTGCAACTCGGTCAACTCGGCCGACTCTGCCAACTCGGACCCTAACTCGGTCGACTCGGACGCAACTTGGCCGACTAAGTATAAAATCGGCCACCCGAGCTGAGTTGCAGGCCGAGTCAGCGCGACCGGGGGTCAACTTGGCCAACTCGGACTTGGACTCGGACTCGGCTGGTTTTTAAAACAGTGGTTTTAACATGAATTAATGGTGAATAATTATTGGAGACTGAAATCTAGTTGTTGGCCAAGTGTTTGATGAAATCTCAACATGGTATTAGAGCTGGGACTCTAAGAAAGTGAACAGTGAAAACAATTATTTGACACAAGGGGCAGCAAGGGTATTGCTGAGTTATTTCACCCTAAGTCACCTGGTTTGAGTTCGTGTTCGAATTGACCTCAAAATTCGACAAAAATTTGGCATTACGTTTGAGTCATAAAATTATACATTAGCTGCTTGTTGGGATAACGATTAATGTTGGAGAAGGAATTTCAGCTCAAGTCTGATTTAATTATTCTAGAGTGGTGTAGGTGTGATTAATCGTTATCCAAAATTCAGTGTGCCCACTGCCCACACATACTTGAACTCGGGAGACTAGAGTCGTGAGTCGGGAATACCTTGGAGACTCCGACTCAGGAGTCTGCGCCTGCATCAAGTAAACATTGCCCTTAATGATAACCAAAACTCAGAAAATACACGTTGAGTAAACCACTGCACCATCGGTGCTTTGTGACTCACGGATTCATGACCATCGATGGCTTCCAAACTTCACGATGGCCTACATGACGGTGGCTTCAATTTCACTCTCAATGAGCAATGATAGGTTCACAAGTCATTGACAGAATCGCATTGAGCAACGATGATGGCTTCAATTTCATGACGACGATTTCAATTTCTGGAAGCAATGACGTAATTTTGGTAGGGTTTGCTCGCAGGCCGTCGACCACAAAAAATTGGCAATTTTCGAATGTCAAGGCAAAAAAACGCTGAATCCGATGACTTAGATTTCACCTAGCAGATTTGGGCTTGTTGTTGGTTGGTCAGTGAGTATGTCTTTAACTTTTGGCTTGCGGTATGAGGATAGGCTGGAGGGTGCATCAAATTTCATCCTTTGGAACAAGAGGATCAATTTGTTGTTGGAGGAATTTGAATTACGGGATATTCATATAACCAAGGAAGTTGTCACGATTCCCACTGATCCTGATCCATTGGCTGAATATAACAAGAAGAATGTGAAGGCAAAACGTATTCTTCTTGATGCAATGAAAGACCACATTATGCCTCATGTGACCGGTAAAAAGAATGTCTTTGATATGTGGACAACTTTGATGAAGCTGTACCAGAGCAATAATCAAAACCGGAAAATGGTTTTGAGGGAGAAATTGAGAGACACTAAGATAACCAAGACTGACAATGTTACATCATACCTTACCAACTAAGTAACATAACACTTCCAAATAGGGCCCATGTCCCGTATTCCACGTCTCGGACACGACACTTGCCCTAATACGTGTTTGACACCAAAATTTTTGTGTCTCGAAATCTGGATACTTTCCAGCACGTGCCAAAAACGTGTCCTGGTTTCTAGACATGTGTCCTGTCAAAAAGGGTATAGAGGAAAGAGCTATGACAATAATGCTAATTTTGACTTGGAGTAGCAGGATGATGATTGACAGTGGCTAGTACCATTGATGAGCTATGATATTCTTCCCTGTGGCTATTTAGTATTTTTATTTTGTATCTAGTAGTAATGTAGATACTAGACTTAGTACTCAGTAGTATCGACTCTATTTTGTATTTGTCGGTGGCATTCTCTCGATATCTATGTAATACATTTTGATTTTTGTGGTTTAATCAGAAATATCAAATATGCAGTTTATGGTTCANGTGCCTCGTGTCATGTGACTTACCTTACCAAGATTTCATAGGTATGTGATGAGTTGGGTGTTGTTGGTGTGACAATGGATGATACTGAGTTGGTTAGAACTGCCTGTGAATGGTTTCTCGCAACCATGGCAGGACTTTGTGTGTGCGATCGTTGCCAGAGAGAACATGCCTACATGGACTAGACTTTGTGATGATTTCATACAGGAGGTGAAATAGCTCTAGCCACATAGATCAGTATCATGGGGATGATGAAGATAATGGTGCTCTTACAGGGAAGGGAAAGCAAAGGCCCAAGAAAGGCCCCGGTGGTGGGTCTAGCTCGAAAGGTGAACAAAAGGACATGAGCAAAATGAAATGCGTTGCTTGTCACAAGAATGAGCCACTATGCAAGTCAATGTCCAAACAAAAAGAAGATGGGCAAGGAGGAGACACAGACAACAACAATCATTTGAGATTGAGGACTTTGCCAAGAAGTTTGAGAAGGAATTTTCTTTGGTCTCTTGTCTTTCAGGCAATGGTATTGCAGGGTTTGAGGACATTGGAGCATGGGTTGTGGGCAGTGGTTCATCTCACCATATGACGGGAATGAGGTAGGTGTTCCTTAGTATTTCAGTGATAGAGTCAGACTGCTATGCGGATAGTGGATTCGACACCATGCATGTAGTGAAGGGAGTTGGATTTGCGAGATTCTAGCTAGAGTCAACAAGATCTCTAGAGGTGGCGGAGGTGTTGTTTGTACCGAAGCTGAAGTTAGTTTGTTCTGAGTATCAGCTTTGGAGGATGAGGGATATAGCGTGGATAGGTACTTATATATCCAGCGGAAGCTACTCTGGACACAACACGAGTTCTTGGTGTTAGACAAGGGAGATTGTACAGGTTGCTGGGATAGCCTATGGTTGGGTCCAAGGGGGATCTTGGATTCAGGGTCCGTACCAGTGTCTATGACAAATGGTTGTGAGGCTTCTTCCAGTACTGTCAGGAGACTTAGCTGGTATGAGATGACTCAGTTGGATGCTCAGGAGTTTGAGGAGACTCCTTGGAGCATGGTTTAGAGGGACAGGTCTTCAACACAGGATCTGGTGTAGATGGCTGAGGAGCCTTCTGGTTTAGAGGGAGCAGCTACAGCAGCAGATGGATTGATGAGGTTGGAGACAGATCTAGGTGGAGGTTCCAAAAGTATCTTCCTCGTTAAGAGGGAGTGTTAATAGGTACTTCTACAATAGGCTATGTGTTTAGTATGTAGAAGTGGTCCGTAAAGTGACTCTCTAGGTGAGAACTTTGTAAAGTGACTTCTATTATTTCTAATGACTAAAGTGACTTTTTACAATATTTGAATGACTTAAGTGATTTAAGTCATCTCAATGATAGATGAAGACACAACTGTAGATCTAGTGAGGCCAAGATCTAATATTGACTGTTGAGATCTGGAGTTAGCTGAAGAGTCGTGAATAAATTTATAAAAGAGAACTAAGGAGAGTGGGGAGACACACATTGAATGAGAAATTTTTGAGAGCTGAGGAGAAGAGAGGAAAGAGTATTGCAGCAAGAGAAAGGGGGTGCAAATCTTAATGGGGGAAGGAGGGCGCATTTCCCAAGACAACCATTTAACAGAACTCGAGGAAGAGGAAGATTCCAGTAGCTTGGGCATGCAAATCGATGCAATTCTGGTACTGTCCATAAAGCAGTGAAATTTTGTCGTACAGCCGTATTAGAGAGAGGTTTTGAGGGCCGTACAGGCTGTGCCATCTCTGCAAGCTGGGCCGTACAGGTCGTGGTCTGTTGGGGACTGATTTGGCATGGTTTGCATGGTAAGTTCAGCTGGTAAGAAGGCTGTACAGTGTACAGCAGTTTTTGGCACAATTTCCCAGGTTGGCACGGATTTCTAGGTGTGATTTAAAGCTGTAATAAATGCTGTAAAGTTCCAAATTTCTTTTGTGGGCAGATTAATAAAATTTCTCTCATTTACTTGTTTTTCCTTCGGAGTTTTTCCAGGGGCATTTCCCATAAAATCAGTGTCAAATGTGTGTGATGAATGTGTGTTTACTGTTCGTTTTCTGCTACAAATTTCAGTTGTATTTCTGCTCATAATTCCATTTGAATGCTTGTGGTTTTAAGATGCATTAATGGTGAATAATTATTGGAGACTGAAATCTAGTTGTTGGCTAAGTGTTTGACGAAATATCAACATACCTGAACCCCTACAACCCCGACTAGATTTCTTGTGAAAAATATTGAAACATTGCAACCTTGGTCAGTGAACTATAATCATATGTGCAAGGTGCTTAGTTTTCGTAGCACTCTTTAGTAAGGTGCCAGAGCTATTTATGAAGTTGTTTTAAGCCTTAATCTGTAAGCATTTTAATCTCTCTTAGCAGGACTGGTCATATAGGTCAAGGGTATTTGATAATATGGAATTGGACTTTTGCCATTTGGGCTTGTGAATGACAATAGGACATGGCTTAGTTTTGTGGCACTCTTTGCTAAGGTGCCAGAGATATTTATGAAGTTCTCTTAATCCTTAATAATAAGCATTTTAATTTGTCTTAGTAGGACTGGTCATATAGGTAGGTTAAGGGTATTTGATAATACATGGAATTGATTTTTGTCATTTGGGCTTGTGCATGACAATAGGAGTCTCACCAAAAGGACAGGCCCATGTTCTGAAGGTGTTGTTAAGATTCCATATGCTAAGCTAGATATCATTAGTATTCAATTCAATTTCACAACAGTAGCATATGCAGGATCATTGAAAGAAACACAATCACAAGATAGACACATATTTATCTTGGGAAATCCTGTAGGGGAAGAAAACCCAACAAAACTTCCTCTATATAGATATGTCTCTCTCTCTCTCTCCTATGCGCAACACACAAGAAGTTGAATTGTCAGCATTAGCATGAATACTTTTAAAATTTGCAGACTAACATAAACAAATGACAAGTGCAATAAACAACATCAATCACATCAACACATTGAACACAAGAGTTTTCATTGGGGAAACCTTTAAAGGACAAAAACCCCAAAAGCATTAGTAATTCATCTCGTAAATGAGATGACTGAGTTTTTCAAAAGATTCACAAACCCTAACTGGGTTGTTCCACAATTTATAGAAGATCAATTATCAATTTCATAAAAAATGCCCAATTAGGGATTTTTCAAATTTAGGGTTTGTAGCCCTAATTCTCTCTCTTGCCCAGCAATTTGGAGGCTGCCCAGAGTTGACTGTACGACTGCCCGTACCTGTTCCGTACTGCCCGATTTGCCCTGTTTTCCTTTCATGCTGCCCAACCTGTCCTATTTTCCTTGTTCGTTGCCCTTTTCTTTTGCTCGAGATCTGTTGGCCAGATCTGTGGGCTGCCTATGGTTTTTTGGGTTTGTCTATTGACAGCCCGAGGCCCTAAGGGCCTGCTAGCAACAACTGTAGCAGTATGCTAGCAGCTTGCAACCCTCACGGGTTGGCCTAAGGGCTACCTGAGGGTCTGTGGTTGCCATAGTACCCTCATGGGTATGCCTTACAGGTTGCCTGCGGGTCTATAGCAGACCCTAACCCTCACGGGTTGCTGCCTGAGGGATAGGGAGAGGGGCTGAGCCCTGCCTGAAAAGGGAGATGGGGCAACCCAAAGAGAATGGGGCTGCCTGTAAGACTTTGGGCTGCTGCCCGTGAATGTAAGTGACTGCCTGACGATGGAAGGGGGCTGATCGTGAAGAAGAAAGATTCTACAAAAGAGTTTAGGGTAAAAACCCTAAGACAAAAAACTGATGGAAGAATGAAGCAGTTGGAACCCTAGCTTAGGTTTTATGAAAAACAAATGTGTATGCCCTAGCTAGACTCATCCATGCTAGGGCATCACATCAAACTTCCTTTTCTTTAGTCACTTGTGAAATCTTCAATTTGGAGCAACTGTACCTGTGAGAGAAAGTGTGTGTAATAATGAAATTGATTGATCTTCTTTTATATCCTTTGAGTCACCTGTAAGTGGACCAAAATTAGAAAGATAAAAAATATTAATATTTTATTCTTTTTTGATTTTGACTTATGCCTTTAGTGGTACTAAAGGTCTTTTTGCACTTTCACTTTTACACCTTAGTGGTACTAAGGGTCTTCATGTATTTTTGACTTTTGCTTTAGACTTCTTCAAGTGCCCCTGTGGTCATCACATGTGGTCAACGTGGTCTTTCATCACCACTCAAAGTACATCATCATAAGCAGAGAAAATTGCTAATGCTTTTATCTCACACTGTGTGACACCAAGATCGGGTACTAGGGTGTCTTAACCAAGGGTAGCTAAGCCTTGGAGAAGATCGCAAAGCCCATTGATCAAGGGTCAAAGTGTTACACATGCCTAGACCTGGTCTAGGGCTTATAGTGTCTTCCTGGTAATAGATCAGGTGCCTCAGCCATAGGTTGCATAATTTGACACTAGGTCAAATACTTGGTAAGAGACCAAGCGCCTCCATTCTCCCGGAGAATGGCCCTCAGCCCCGGGCTAAGTCTTGGTAACTGACCAGGTGCTTCCATTCAAAGGAATGGCTACTAAGAACTAGGCTGAGTCTACTAGTACTAGACTGGTCCACATCGTGGTCCCGGGCCAGATGTCACCATTCAACAGAATGGTCACTCAACACAAGGTTGAGTCCCCCCAATGCAGAGCTGGGTCCATATCATGGTCAAGGACCAGATATCATCATTCAACAGAATGATCACTCAACTCTAGGTTGAGTCCACATCGTGGTCCCGGACTAGATCCCCCCATTCTCCTAAGAGAATGGCTCTCGATGCTGCTCAGAAAAATCAACACAAGTGAGTGTGTGTGTTCAAATGAGGAGCACACCACGTCTATTTATACTTTATCTTCCACTTGACTTTTTCCTTAACTAGGTCGGCCCCAACAAACTAATTGGGCCGACTTACCTAGGAAGACACAAAACAATATAATATTACTTTCTGGAGGGTTCTATTGACCCGACTTACAACAGAGGTTTTACCTCATGACTCTATGATGACCAAATACAATAATAACATCCCGACGAAGGAATAAAACATCTCCGATAGATTACAACAATAAAATACAATTAGAATATTCTTCGAAGTTACAATGTTTCAACAGGTGTTCCCCATTCAGAGTACAAGGTTTTACATTTTCTATTCTCTATGGGGATGAGTAGTATTTTAATTTAAGTTATATTAGCAGTGTTCAAAAGGTTTAAAAACTCCAAAATTTTTTACTAGGAGATTGGGAAAGTTGTCAAAAAAAGGCATCGTTTTTTTGGGAAATATATATCCTCATAATTGTTCATATCATATAATATTATTATTGTTCTCTCTCTTGCTGTATGAGGTGGGAATATTTGAGACTCTTTTGTAAATGAAAAGAAAGAAAACACACATTCTTTTAGGGGATTCCTTTTGTATCAACGAAGCTTGCAATGAAGTTTGTTTTTCTAAATTTATTTATTGAAAGGACTTTCTATTATCAAGAAATCATTATTTTATAGCTATTTTAAATATATCGCAGGGTTGAAAAAAAAAGCTTCAGGCTTACTGCTTACAGACTCACACATACACCTATCCTGGCAGAAGTAAACACAGTGAAAATTGGTTATATTTGTCTAAGAAATATTTCTTTTGAGTCTTCAAAATTCTCAGCGGTCATTTTACTAGCATCATAAATATATTTAGTAGGATGATTCTCACAGTCAAAATGATTAGGGATAAATTGTGTAACTAGATTGAAGTTGTTTTATTCAGTGCTAAACCAACTTATGTCTTAGTTTCATTGGGAAATTAAGGCATAGTAGCAAGATTCGAGTATGATAAGGACAAAATACGTAACTAAAAAATCAAGTACGGCTAAAATACGACAGTAGGCATCTTATAAATACAAAACATGCATTTTTAATTTTAAAAAAAAACTTGTACATTCATTATTCATTGAAAACAACTTTCAAATATATATTTCAAATTTGAAAGATAGCATATCGTAGCATATAACAATGTTTAGGATGTCATCATTCACATTTAGATCTTCAAAGAAAAGATATGAATAATAAAAAAAACAAATAATGCATAGTAAAATCTGCATTAGTTTTCACTTTTACATTGCTGTGATATTGTTATTTTTCTGAAATTTATATTTTTTTTAAATAATCATATAAATCTTTTAATGAAAATTTGTATGTATAACTTGGATGTGAGCCTAAACTTTTAAAGAAAATTAAGTAACCTTAACTCCTTAACGTTCAAGTGGTTTAACTTGGTAAATGGTAAAACCAACTTTTAAAGAAAATTAAGTAACCTTAACTCTTTAACTTTTAAGTTGCTTAACTTGGTAAATGGTAAAACCGAAAAAGTAAAACTTGAAATGGTAAAGAGTACATAAAAAAACGTAAAACATTAAAAATTTAAAATGTGATTTTTTAATGAGTGTTTTTATAAATAAATAAATAAATTGGCCATAGTAGAATTTGGTCAAGGTTTCTTGAATGTATCGTATCCGAACTACATCGAATATTCGCCATAATTTAAACATGGCCCGAATTTCTGTACGAAAGTGTTAATATGGTCGAATCTTGCAACTCTGAATTAAGGTACTTGATTTTCCAAATGTATTTAATAGGTCATGTTGCTGGTTCTTTTTGTTTCACTCATGACGAAACTCTGCTATATTTTAGGACTACCTTTATGGTTTTCTTGTTTCTCAATGACATTGAGTGCCATTGTTTATTGTTGATTCTGAATTTTCACAGTTGAAAAAATCAGTTTTGTAATTTCTTGTTTGTCTTATCAGATGTTTTATCTGATTCTCATTTGCCCCAATTACAATTTCAGCTGCTTGTCTGTGTTTACCCTTGCAGGCAGTCATGGCTAGTGATTTTTCTATCGCACAATTTCGTTTTTTGGAGCGCTTGCTAGTGGTTCATGGACATTGGTGCTATAAAAGAATTGCACAGATGGTATGGATTCTTAATGTTGACAGGAAATAGATAATGTTAATATCTCGGAGTTTGTAGTAAATATATTACCTTCTTTTTGTTTTCTGTCTTATTGGTGATGATAATTTCGTTTGTGTTTTTTTCATTAAGAAATTGTTTAATCTAACCTTCATCATTTGTCTAAATGGTGCAGATCTGCTATTTTTTTTACAAAAATATATCTTTTGGGCTTACACTCTTTTACTTCGAAGCATATACAAGTTTCTCCGGACAGGCTATATATGATGATTGGTACATGTTGCTTTTCAATGTTATTTTGACATCACTGCCAGTCATATCTTTGGGGGTTTTTGAGCAGGACGTGTCATCTGAAGTATGTTTGCAGGTACAAAAATCATATTCTATTTGGTAGTTTTTTTATAGAACTCTGAAGTATTTTATTCTGTTTACTTGTCATTGCTTTTGAGTTAAGCATGTATAAAACTTCTCTACTTATATGGACCCATATATCCCTGTTCTAATACTGTCAAATATGGAGCCCCTCTCTTATTATTATTTCTCTGCGTTGTGCTGTAGTTCCCTGCACTCTATCAGCAGGGTGCAAGGAATATATTCTTCAACTGGTACCGTGTACTTGGATGGGTGGCAAATGGAGTTTATGTATCTCTTATTACATTCTTTTTTAATATTGGTATCTTCAAAGATCAAGCATTTCGTCTTGGAGGGCAGACACCGGATATGGCAATTGTAGGAACGACCATGTTCACGTGTATCATCTGGACTGTCAACTGCCAGATTGCACTAGCTATTAGTCATTTTACATGGATACAACACTTTTTTATTTGGGGAAGTATTATTGTCTGGTACATTGTGTTGTTCATATATGGAATGATGTCTCCCATCATCTCAACGACTGCATTCCGAATCCTAACTGAAGCACTTGGGCCTGCTCCTATTTACTGGTTCACTACATTTTTTATTGTCGTTGCTTGTCTTCTTCCATACTTTATACACTCTTCCTTTCAGAGAGCATTCAACCCCATGGATCACCATATTATTCAAGAAATTAAGTTTTTAAAGAAAGATGTCAATGATTTTAAGATGTGGTCAAGAGAGCGGGCAAAAGCCAAGCAAAGGACTAAAATTGGATTTTCAGCTAGAGTAGATGCAAAGATCCGACATTTGAAGGAAAGGTTGCACAAAAAGCGTTCAGCTTTGTCCAGCCCTGATCGAGTAGACGCATAATTTGCATGAAGTTACTATCAGAGTAGACGCAAAGATCTGGCATTCAAATCAAAGGTTGCATGAAAGCAGTTGGCCTTGTTCTGCCTTGTTACAGGAAGCCTACATTTTCCATGAAGCTACAAATTTCTACATATGTGTTTGTAGAGTTGCAGATGTATACCATATATGTTCTGCTATTGGGTTTTCTTGTCATTATTTCATTCATTTAGCCAACATCTCAAGAATTGTATTATTTCACAATGCAACTTTTGTACCATTACTGATGCAGCAGCATCTCGTTGGAATTCAAAGGCCTGTTTTGTATTTCAAAATATTTTAATTTTGAAGTACAGCAGGCAATTCTTCAAGAACAAGGTTCAATCTGCAAACTGATTTTGTAATTGTAAAAGAGCTCATTGAGTAGCTTTCTTAATTTTTCAGAAATCATTAGAATTTCTGCAGTATGTTTGCCATCTAGATGACTCTTTAAACTCAAAAGACTTCTTTGTACTATTGCTGCATTAGTTCTCAATTTGTATGAGTCATGACATATAGCTTGATGACATAAGCTGTGGTTCCTTTTGGAGCATACCACTGGGAGAGGCAGATTATTGTCTTTGAAAGAGCCAAATACTCCCAAAGCACAATGAGGTGTAACTGTATCCATATAAATAGTTGGATCTGTTAAACACTTAACCCCCAGTTGTGCTTGCACTACTGGAGGTTTAAGATCCAGCAAGGTTGCATCAGGCTGGTTCCATTATACGTCGATATAGACACATTGATCTGAGTTCCTTCCAGAGCTAGGAGAATCCAAGACTGCTATTTTGAGCAGTATGCCTTCTTCCAAGGGTTCGAAATCTAGAGGCCTACATGATAGTGATATTCATACATTCATGTTCATTGTAAAATAGCTAGCCTAGCGAGACTATTTTTTGTTTTCTTACAAGAAGATATATTGATGCCCTTTTGCTTCAAAATTAGTCTTACATGTTTTTGCTTTTTCAGGGTCCCTAACATAGGGGGGTCGGTCTCTAAAATTATTAAAAAAAAAGAAAAATAGGAAAAATAGGAACCCCATAAAATTATAAAGAAAAAAGAAAAATAGGAAAAATATGAACCCCAAAATATAAACATATCAATTCCTCATCCCATCACCATTTGCATACTAGCATCCTTATATTCCCGAAGAGTTTAGTGTAATGTAAATGTAATCGTTATAGCCAAGCATATCATATCATATCAATGTTTGTTTCTTTTTATTTGTTTCTATTTCGATTTATAATGACCATTTAGTGTGAAAGCCTAAAATTTAAGGTGAACCATTTTTTTAAGGAAAAAAATTTAAAAAATCGAGTGGGGTGGGGGCGTGTGGGAGCCCCCCATTTTCAGGAAACTCCTAGACTCGCGTTTCCCCTATTTTTGCAGAGAGGGGGGCACTGGGAAGCGCAGGGGGTGAGCCCCCGACCTTGGGAGGTGCGTCCCCGTAGAATACTGCATTTTTTGGGCATGTCTATAATTAGTAGTTTCTATGCATGGCATGAATGAGTTAAATGTTATGTTTCCGAGCAAGTAGTGATGGTGTGGTTCAAAGTCTTGGTGTCGAGAACAATCTTGAGTGGGTTGTTGGTTATCCCAGTGTGTCATGTGGCAACTTGTTGGAAGGTTTCCTTTTGCACGAGATTATAAAATTGTCTTATTCCAAAACCCTAATTCGAATTGCTAGGTTTAGTGGTCATTCTTACCAAGCTTGACTTTCCAAACCTTGGTTCCATATGCTAACTTTGACCACTCCAAAACCTAGTTTGATCTCTTGGGTATATTTGACATTTTTCATGGTTTGTTAAAAGCCTGAAAACTTGATTTTGACTTTGGAAGATGTTTTTAAAAGAAAAAACGTAAAAATTTTATCTTAAAACAATAGAAAAGTCAAACAACGAAGGAAAAACCATTCCAAAAGCTAAAAAGAGATCATGCCTAGTGTGCATGTTGAAATTTTGCCTGAATGATCTTTCTTTCCCTTTTCTCAAGCAATTAGGACGGATTGAGGTTCTATATATACATACTTTAGGATGAGAGGAAGGGTTGGATATTATTTTCTCTAGACAATTTGTGGTAGTAAATAACTTTTCACTCTTCCATCTTGAGGACCTCAGATTGCTACCTCCATTGCAAGCGAAAGATCCATGGCAACCCGTCACCTATGACTCCCTATGATACAATCAATCTCTTGGGTAATATGTGATTTGACACAATTATGCTTTGTTCTAGCTCTTTAAATCTCTTGGTTATTGATTAAATTATTTGTAGTTATATGGCAGTTTATAACTTTATAGTGCACTTATTTGGAATTTTCTTCAGCCAAGGCTCAGCCACTCCACTCATTTCCATTAATTCGTTGTTGCAACTATCTCTAGGATTTGATCCCAACCACTTCTAATTATTATATAAAACTTACCCTTGCTTTTGACCGTTTACAAACAACCCAATAGTGGGTTGTGTGTGTTGGTCATTTTGAAATTTGTGCAGATTTATTGATTAGATGGCACCATACTCTTTTTAGGAACACTCTCTTGAGACTATAAAACATTAATAAGAACAGAGAGACATCTAGCAGTGATAGGGCTAGGTGGCTCAGAATTATTAGGTAGGTCTATTGGTGTAGATTTGTGGGATAACAAGATCCCACTGTAATGCCAAGGAGAGTGGTTTTTCCATGCATAGCCAATTTGAGAGGGAAAGCCTTTTGCTGCCATTCTGTGTACAACCACGCGCTGTTTAAAAAACGATGACCTCCTGATGATGCAAAGAAAGCTATTCAGGGTTTATTTTTAATAAAACTATTGTTAAACCTGGGATATTGACTGGCAATATATCCCATCAGATTCGACTTTTAAGACAGTAAAATGGTTGCATTGTGATATTGTTTTCGTTGTTTTATGATACTTTAAACTTTGTAGGATACTGAATTTTCACTTCCACCATGCATGCTGATGAATATCATTATTAGGTTTATTTGTACAAAAATCCTAGAATTGTGCTCACCATGAAGAAATGTTTGCTTCTTATGTTGTGACTATGGAAACACTTCTATTACAAACACAGGGCAGTGACAAATGCTTCTCCTATTTGAAACGCATCAAGCATGCTTATCGCTACTGAATTTTGGAATAGTTTCCATCAAAATTATTATCTAAATTGCTGCTAGAAGAGTTTATTTTAGATTTTTTTCATTTCTTTTTCATGGAATAACTAGTTGGTTGCAATTTTGGTGGTAATTTAGGTGATTAAGTGACATCCATTCGTAATGATCAGCATGACCACTGCACAAACATCTTTAAGCATGTCCACATCATCTCTATTTCGACCCTCAAACGTCCATAATTGTTTAATCACTTTAGCATCAGGGAAAATTTAATCACTTTAGCATCAAGGAAAATTTTAAGGATCCGTAATTTTCTCAGTGTAAAAACCTTCGGGAATCTTACTACCGCTTACATTTTCAAGCATAAAATGTTTGACGATTTTTATTTTAAATATTCAAATTTCTAAGGACTATTTAGTTTTTGGACAATTTTGGTGAATTTTAGAGTAAAAAAATATCCCATGAAATTTGGGCGAATGATTATTGAAAAAATAAATAAATTGGTGAATTTTTTTGTGAAAAAAAAGAACCAAAAAATGGACCATGGGCTAAATTTCACTCCTAAAACTTTCCTTGTTTAACATCCACCTGGGCCCAAACAAGTGTCCAAAATTGCAATTGTAGAAACATCCCTTTAAATGTCTAAAATCGAGAACCTAGACATGTCCAAATTTGTGACTAAAGAAACACTTCTATGTGAAGCCTTTGAAATGTCTAAAATTGGGAACTTATAAAAGTCCAATTTTGTGACTATGGAAACACTTCTATTGGGAACTTATAAAAGTCCAATTTGTCCTATAATGGTCCAAATTTGTAACTACGGAAACACTTGTATTTTAGACTTGAGGAGCATCCAAATTTGTTGTTAGAAAAACATGATTGCAGAGCAATAACATTAAACAATAAACAAGATGCAAATATTAAAACACATTACAAGAGAGACACTTATATAATGTGGTTCACCCAAGACGGGCTACATCTACAAAGAAATTGCCATTCCTTTATCATTATTTCGTCCAACAAAATGAAGGGATACAACCTGTAGCAACCTCGTTGCACTTCCTTTTCACTCTCTCATAGTTTCTCTTTCACAGTCAGAAAGATTGCTTTTTACAATGCTACAATACAATACACAACCATATTACACTACCTTCCTTTTATAAAGGAAATACCATGGGAAAATACCACAGGCTGTCCAAAACCATGGGCATGTAAATCACCCATTATTGACCAAGTCATGACTTTTAAATTACAACATTTTACGAGGCATTTTCCCCTAAATTTTCGATAAGGGGGCGTTGCCCTCGAATCCCCTCGCCAAGGGGGGGCATAGTCGTCGCCCCCTTGGACCCCCTTGATGACTATAGTGGGGGGAAAGCCCCCCGACATCCTCGATAAGGTGCTGGGATCTAAATACAACTGAAATAACATATCTACATCAGGAAGATCAGGCTCCACAACCAACATCTGTGATCAAGGAAACACCCTTATTTGAGCCATGAGAAGGTTGTTGCGACCAACTTTACATTAACAATAGTGTACCCACTAGCATCTATAAATGTTTGCAATCATGTCTTTGTGAATGACCATATTTGTGCCCCCTTTAATGTCCTAAATGAAGTCCACAAGGGGTTGGAATTGACTATGTATTAATGCCCTATATGTGGTATTAATTGTGACCGTGCTAATGTTCAATTAAAATTGCTATTTGATCATTAAACATATCTCAATTGCAACTAGATTAATGTCCAAATAGGTTTAATTTTTAGGTCTCAATCACAATTGCAATTGGCGCCCCAAAAATAGATAGGAGACAATGATTTGTTATTTTCCATAGGTTTAGATTTAATTTTTAAGTCTCAACCATAATTGCAATTGGCGCCCCAAAAATAGATAGGAGACAATGATTTGCTATCTTCCATAGGTTTAGATTTAATTTATGAAAAATTAAAAGATTTAAATTAATGATTTTTTTTAATTGGAATCAACATGTGTGCTAAATAACAATAAAAGATGTTTTTCATGAGTTGAGTTAATTAACCGAGACAATTACCTTAGAACAAATTATACATAATTTTTTAAAATTTAGATTATTTAAAGTTCATCACAATAAAAAGAACAAAAATACCAAATCTAATGAAGGTAATACACACACACACATATATATATACACATGAAAAGGTCTTTAGGAAATCCAATGGATGCTTCTCACATTTATGTGTGACATCCTTAGTATGTCTATCGACTTAGATTAGTGTGCTTCACCCACAAAGATTGGAACTAGACATCTATAAGCATGGAACTAGCCAAATGCCCAACAACATTGATGACCATTGGCTGATTTAACCCATTGTTTGTTTTTTCCTTTTTCTTTTGAAGGAAACCCTTGTGAGAAACATAAGGGACACATCTCCACATTTCTGGATGGCATCCCTACCAATTTATAAAATTGTTGTCATAAACTTGTGTGCCTCACCTAAGGGGATTTGAACTAGGGATCTAGGGTTATGGAATTGACCAAATGCCCAAAGAAATTGGTGAAAACTAATTGAACTAAATCCTTTGGCATATATCTTGTAAAATACACGAATTTACAAAATAATCCAACAATCACAGATATAAAATCACATAATGACAAAATGTAGTGTAAACAACTAAATAAATATTAAGAGGTAAACCTACAATTGAGTTTGCTACACTATGGTTTAGCGGCTACTTAGAGAGGCAGTTAACAATGACCTAGGTTTAAATCTTTCTCAGGATAGTATTCCTTTGTGTGGGGTTTGTCAGACGTGTCTATTAATCTTGGGATTTGGTGCCAATTATTGATTATTGTAATTGCAGTGGTGTGGTACCCACAACTTCATTCTTCTATTAAATGTAGGAGGGTGGGACATGCTTAATTCTTGGTTTACCATCCATAAAAATATGACCTCCCATTAAAAAACCCCATCATCGTTCTCTTGATTCTCCTAATAATTAGAGTCAATGGAACAAAAATTGCTCCCTTTTTATGCTTGTTGACCATAATTATCATGTATAATAATTACAATATGTGTGTATCATGAAACCCAAATGTTAACAAACATGACTTGTTCCGAAACATAAAGCAATAATAAAATATTATTAATCTCATCATTAAATAATGTGTTATTCAATTATTTACATTTTATCAAATATTATTAATCATTCAAAATGCCATTTAGCAATATTATCTCTTCCATAACCAAACATTGAAAAACTTCACTACATCTCCAAAGATTATGTGCTCTCCATTAGCTATGAATAATTCTAATTTTGGTCTATTTGTATGATTGTACTTCAATATTTTACACCCCTCCCTTGGGGAACAATGCACGAAAAAGTTAGAGCCCCATGGTAACCTATGGTTTTTGGCCATATAATACCCATGTCTTTGGATATAAAAGCTATAGTAATTTTTTGCTGTTTTGCTTGGTGTAAGTGTCACGACACACAAGGTGAAGGTTGGGCCAAAGATTTAGTATTGGATTTGGGTTTTGGTAATTTTAGTTGGGTGGGCGAGATTATATGTAATTATTGTACACGTTCAATTGCATAAAAGAAAAAATGAATTTATAATATGACATAAATGTTGAACAATAATATATGTTGACGATTTAGGTGGTTCTCTAAGCCGATCATCTTGGAGAGAATTTTAGCACTAAATTTTCTTAGTTTTTTACAATCCTAAACTTTTGACATGTTTTTAAAATTTTCTCATATATTTTCAAAATTTCACTACTTGATAAAAAGTATACATATTAGTGGACAAATTCTTTTTTCTAACAAGCTAAAGAAGATCCAAAATAAAGAAACAAGAAAACGTTATGGTCTCCACAAGCTCCCTAACTTAATTTTGTTTGACACAACATCACACTCAATGATAATTTCATATCGGGGTTAGGGTAGTTGCATCTTAGGGTTTAGACATTATATAAATGGTAGTTTCTTGTCTTGTTATGGTATTTTTGGGAATAATCATAGCAAACATATCTCTACTTAGAGATAGCTACTACCATTCTAGTAATTGTACTTGCACAATGTTTTTCACAATTGTTTCATTAATAGAAATTGATTTCCGCAACTCTACATTTTGTTTTTATGGCATCTTTCATTTCTCTCTCAACATAATTCAGATCAATTGAGGTCCTTCAAGGATATATTAGTAAGTCGTAGATTAAAAAATGAGCATGACCCATTTTAATGTGTTCCACCTACAACCTTCAAATCAACATGAAAATGTAACTAGACCAAACCATGGAATTAGCTATAAGCATATTACTAACTCAATAATGGTTAACATGTATAATTTCACCTATGTGGGAGCATCTCTTTAGTATTCTCCTCATCGCCATCTTTCATCATTCTTATGCTTATCAATTTGATGATAACGATTAATTTATCCAATAGGACTGCCTCTGTGTGGCATTTCCAAAAGAGGTTTCTTACACAACAATAAAAATATGTTAATTATATCATAAAAACTAATTGTTAAAATTCACGGGAGAAGTATTCCGCATGTGCATTTCCACAAAAGTTTTCTTACATAACGATAAAAATATGTTAATTATATCATGAAAACTAAATGTTAAAATTCATGGAAGAAGTTTCCTGTGTAAAAACCCAGTGAAAATATTTTTTTAGTAAATACACAGTGAAAATATTTTTTTTGTTTACTAAAAGGGAGTGGACGGACATTAAAACCCATTCACTATGGCAATGGGACAATCTAAAAATAAATATTAGCCTTCAATACAAGTAGTTAAAGCTCAAAATAAATCAAAATCCACACATTGCAAATAATGAGACATAACAATGGTCATGATATCAAAAGACTATTTCCAAAAAAAAGCATAAATTATGAAACCCATTTTTGTACTAGGACTAGGATAGATTGAAGTATTCTATAAATCTTACACATTTATCTCTCACAAATTAGGGTAATCATATTTCTATTGGTTGTGTAAGTTTCATTTTTGATACTATCTACACTATTTCTTGATAACTCTTTTCCTTTACATGTACATGTATTGAGGATTATGGAAGTCTTAGGGGATGATAGATTATCCTCTTTTGAGATTTATACTTTTGCAAGATACATTATATAAATTGAGCATATGGTTTTAGTTTGGAGATTCTCTAAAATGATGGAAACGTTGACTTTTTTCTCCAAGGAAAACCTCATGGGATCCATCCTTCTTCCTTGGAATATATGAATGGAGGGAAACTCAATTACCAACCACAATAATGGTTGGTAGCCTCAAGGAACTCGATCAAATTTGAAATTGTGACCTATGATCTCCTTGTTGGCAACATGGATTTGGAGACGATTTAACTGATTGAGCTAACCCTTAGAACTTGATGGAAATCTTAACTTTTATAGAGGCAATGATTTCAAAAGTCTTTCATTAGTTTTTTTCACTATATAAAAGTAACAATTAAGGTTTAATGTATCAAAAAATGACTACGTCCTTATTCGTACATCTTCCAATACATCAACATAACATATTTAGTAGAGTTAAAAAAGAGACAGGGATTTGACATGTCATACATGCAACATTTTTCAATACTTGTTGATGTAATTGCAAATTCGGAATGTATTCACTTGTATGATGTCTGGGATATCAGTCGATTATTAACTTCGGAGTATTAGTAGATCATGAAGAATGATGTCTGGGATGTTGTCCCAAGACTAGAGGGGAAGTCTGTTGTGGCTTCCAAGTGGATCTACAAGATCAAGCATGTTGCAAATGGCATCATAGAGAAATATAAAGCAAGGTTTGTGGCTCGTGGATTCTCCCATAAAGAAGGAATACATTATGAAGAAACTTTTGCACCTGTATCCAGATACACTTCCATTAGATCAATACTTGCTCTGGATGTAGTAATGAAATGGAAGATACACCAGATGGATGTCAAGACTGCTTTCTTGAATGGTGTAGTGGAAGAGGAAGTGTATGTGGAGCAGNCTGTAAATTGAAGAAAGCCATGTACGGTTTGAAAGAGGCACCCAGGACATGGTATGACAGAATTGACAGCTTCCTATCCAGTTTGGGATTTACCAAGAGTAAAGCAGATTCCAGCCTCTACTACAAGGTTGAAGAAGGAAACCCAGTGATACTCCTATTATATGTAGATGACCTGTTTGTAACAGATGAGGATGAGTTGATTGATGATACGAAGAGGAAGCTTGCTGCCGAGTTTGAGATGAAGGACTTGGGTATGCTGCACGCACTACTTTCTAGGCATGGAGGTGTGGAAAAATGCAGATGGAATCTCCCTGAGACAGGGAAGTATGAAGTAGAGATCCTGAAGAGGTTCAGGATGATGGATTGCAAGGCCATGACCACACCTATGGCATCGAACCTGAAGCTGTTGAGTGATGATTCATCAGAATCGGTTGATGCTACGATGTATCATCAAATGATTGGGTCCTTGATGCACCTGATGAATACGAGACTAGATATTTTCTTTGCTGTGAACACATTGAGCCAATTCCCGACGGATCTAAGACATGTTCACCTGATTGATGCAAAGCATATTATGGGGTACTTGAAGGGTACAGTTGAGTATGGGCTCAAGTATGAGGTGAATCAAAAGATTAACCTGTAGGGTTATGTGGATTTTGATTGGGCAAGCAGTGCCATTGATAGAAAGAGCACTTCGGGGTGCTGCTTCAGTATGGGATCAGGTGTGATCTCTTGGTTTAGCAGGAAGCAATCTTGTGTGGCACTGAGTACAGCCGAAGTAGAGTATGTCACAGCTTGTTCGACTAGTTGTGAGGCAGTGTGGTTGAGGGAGATACTATATGATTTGTTTGATCTCTAGTTGGATGCTACTTGTATATATTGCGACAACCAGAGTTGTGTGAAGTTTTCGGAGAACCCGGTGTTCCATGACAAGTCGAAGTATATCGAGATCAAATACCACTATATCAAGGATATGGTGCAGAGGGGAGTAGTGAAGCTCTAGTATGTTGCGATGGACAAACATATAGATGATGTGTTGACCAAGCCATTATCTAGAGTGAAGTTTGAGTACTTCTGAGAGAAGCTTGTTGTTCTCCACATAGAGGTTCCTTCCAAGGGGAAGTGATGAGTCTGTGAGCCTTTATGACATGGTAGTAGGCGGGGCCTCCCATGATCAGATATAAGTGCTGGGCCATTCTGACATGGGGGCAGGCTGGGCCCTCCCATGGTCAAATATAAGTGCTGGGCCATTTTGACATTAGGGCAGGCTGGGCCCTCCCATGGTCAAATATAAGTGTTGGGCCATTCTGACATGGGGGCAGGCTGGTCCCTCCCATGGTCAGATGTAAGGGTTGGGCCATTCTGACATGGGGGGAGGCTGGGACCTACCATGTTCAAATTTAAGGGAGGGGCCATTCTGACATGGGGGCAGGTTGGGCCCTACCATGGTCAGATGTGAGGGCTGGGCCATTCTGACATGGGGGCAGGCTGGGCCCTCCCATGGTCAGATGTAAAAGCTGGGCCATTCTGACATGGGGGCAAGATGGGCCTTTCTGGCATGGTGATAGGCTGGACCTTCCATGGTAAGATATAAGTATTGGGTGGGCCTTCATGATGTAGGTGGGAGGCTGGGCCTCCCATGGTCGTATGTAAGCACTGAAGAAGATGAAGACCTACATGGAAGCTAGGCCTACAACCAACATGAAAAAGGGCTAGCTCTGTAGAACTTCCTGTGACGAGTAGAATTGAGAGATAGCACCATTTGATCGAGATAGCAGAAGCATTGATGATGATCCAACTTTGATGACGATCCAGTGATGATCCAGCTTTGATGACGATCCAGTGATGGTCCAGCTTTGATGATGATCCATTGACGATGATGATCCAGCTTTGATGATGATCAAGTGATGATCGAGCTTTGATGATGATCCAATGATGATCTAGTAGTGATGATGATCTAGCTTTGATGATGATCTAGTGATGAAGACTTGTGCTGATGAATTGTGTCTAGAGAATACCTTCCTAGTTAAGATGGAGTGTTGATGTAATTGTAACTTTGGAATGTATTCACTTGTATATTTCATATATTGTATTTCATTGGTCCCTGATGTTCATATCTGGAGAATTATTAATGTAATCAAGTCATGTAAAGTCATAAAGGTTAACCCTCCTTGTTGATCTGGGGCAAAGTCCCCACAGTTGTGGGGCACTAGGGTTATTAGACTCTCCTAGAGAAGTCGAACCTGGTAAGTGATTGTCAAGTCGGAAACTAGTATGTAAGGCTAAAATTGAGGCATCCAATTTGAATAAATATATGTGAAGGGTAGCTATCTTTGACTTCCAATTGTGTAGGTCCAGTATGTGCCTTATAGGTTCCAAATTGAACGCATCCGTGGTTTTGTTATCCTATCATGTCTAGATAATGAATTGTGACTTCGACCTTGAGTGGTGTTACGTACCAGACCTACTACAATATCCCAACGAGGTTGAGGATATAGAAAGGGGTCATTTTTTTGTTGTTGTATAGGTTAAAGTGGGATATATTGTATGGATATTTGGTTTGGGGGTTGTTTACCCCTCAGATTGGACATGACCAACCCCTTTGGTTTCACTCTTAGAAGTACTTGGCGTAATGGCTTTGCTGACTACCCCTTCAGTTTGATGATTATCTCCACCATGCAAGGATATATTCCCATGGGTTGGTGCTTCATAGCTTCTGGGGGTGACCCACTGGGGTACATGCCCATCTTGGTTATTTGAATTGTATAGGTGCTTGCGCTTTGTAAAGTATTGTTATCTCCCACTAACACACCTTCTTGCACCCACTTGGACCTTTTCCAACTTCCAGATGGCTCCAACCAAGTGTGCCTTTCTTACAACTATTGCACAATAGTTGAACCTACAATTCATTGGAGGAGGGTAGTTGAAGGAATTTTAGCACTTTAGGGTTAGATGGGACATGGAACCCCCCATGGCTCACTAATTTGTCAAGTGAATCCATTTGTTTGATATTTTAGCTTATTTTTATTATTTTTGTACTTTTTGGTGTAAAATTCCTTTGTTATCTTGAATTTACCCTAAAGATAATGTTATTTTATTATTTAGGTTTGTAGGATCAAATTAAAATATTTAGGATGGAATAGAATAAATAAACATCTTATCATTCATTGTAAATAATAAGATACGGGTTCTATTATGAGATTATTCTTTTTTCTCTTGCTTTATGAGCTCTCTTGGTGACATGCACTTCTCTTGGATGACCATTCTTTCTTTATGGTTAATGGTGGATGGATATAGGGCTTCTTTTTGCACATGCTATGGTTGATGCTAGATTTTTTTCATAAACACATGCTCAAGAATGATCATATATCTTTCTTGTCTCATATCTTGGTGAATATTGGTAAGTTAATGCTTCTATGTGGATTGAATGGTAGTGTATTGTTGCGTGTTTTATGAATTAGGGATTTTTATCAATATTCTGTCAATTTTATGTGGATGAAATTCCTTGCATTAGGGTTTCCTTTTTCTTTTAGGGACTTGGACTTATCCATTTTCCTTAGCTAGGCTCACTTACCAAATCCTTGAGGTTTCTATGTGATTCCCTAGCTTGTGAGTGCTAAAGGGATACTTGTTAGATTTTATGCTTTAATTCAAATTGATTAGGATTTTTATATGAAAGAATAACAATCACAAAAAGATACACAAAATACACAAGATACACAATACATAAGGATTTTCCTCGGGGAAACCATAAAGGAGAAAACCCCACAATCTTCCTCAGAATAGTTTCGTCACTAATACAATATCACAATATGGAAAAACCCAAGAATAAGAAGTCTTTTGCAACTCTCTCTCTTTCTCCTATAACGAACTTGCCCTCTCTCCCCTGATGCACACTTGAGAGTGAGTGAGTGTGTATCTAAATGAGGGAGGGCACCTCCCTATTTATGCGCATCATGTGACTGACCTAAAACCTAACTGGTCTGACCTCTTAACTTAGCAGGGACGACTTCACTTAGGTAGACTCAAAAATAATTTTTACTGTATATATTTTGGGGACTATTGCCCCGACTTACAATGGAGGTTTTACCTCAACGACCAAACATAATAATGACATTTCAACTGGAGGAAAAACATCCCCGATGGGGGTAAAAAAAAATACAATAATAATATACAACATAATATATTCCGTAGTTACATTTACAACACCACTCCCTCTTAACTACGAAGGTATTATCTCGCCACAATCATCAAAACATTTGGTCAAGTCATCATCGCTGGATCATCATCATCACTGCTACTGTAGTCCTCATCTTGTCGATCATTGATTAGTGACATTTGTTAGATCTATCCATCATAGGAAGTTTCTACAGAGCCAACCTTGTTTCATTCTAGATGTAGGCCTGACCATCATCTAGGTATTCATCATATCCATGAGCAATCCATCATGCACGTACAACGCAGGACCATACATTACATTGCCACTGCAATCACTTGTGTCTCCTACTGTCGTCTCGTTGCATCCAGATCATCTCATCATCGCACACAGAGAGTATTCCAGATGCAAACTTCTTGTCCAACATATCACCTTTGTTCTACCAGCATGGGAGCACGCCACGATGCCTTACGTTTGTTGGAGTGATTTTTGTCGACCCAGGTTCAGATCCTTATTCGTCAATAAATCCCAAGATATCGACCTGATAGAGGAGAACTCTGTCAGAAACACATACGACGTAGATGAAATATCACCCAAGATATCTTATGGGAACTTCTAGAACCGGGTTCATTAGAGGAAATTTCAACTCAAAATGGGCCTCCTAATAAAAATAATAAAATAATAGTTAAAATAATAAAACAATATCTATTAATTTTGGAGGAAGAAAAGAAAAAACTATTTTTTTGTTCATATTTTCGACATATCTCCCTGTGATTTTACTCAAATTTCGATTGGGAGAGCTCGTTGGATGCGAAATTAAATTCCACATCCAACGAGTACCCACTCAACATACTTTTAATGGACCTTGATACCCCAAAAACAATAAATACCTGAAAAAACATGATGATGACATGCATCCAGGGAGCTCTCCAAATCGAAGTTTGAGTAAAAACACAGGGAGATATGTCAAAAATACGAACAAAAAAAGTAGTTTTTTTATGATACCTATCCCCAAATTTATATTAAAAAATTGTTTAAGACCTATATGATATTTCAAATTTAAAGCAATTTCATTGGCTAACACATGCTAGCATGGAATTTGAATTAGTGTTAAAAGGCCCATTTTGAGTTGAAATTTCCTCTAATGTCTGGAGTTAATGGGGGGGTTTCCTTATCATATTCTTATCAGGTCGACTGAAACTCGGGAATTACACTCCCGTTCTCATATATTCATCAAGATAATAACCTTCAGACCCGTCGACATATATGACATAATATAATATAAAGCATTAACACATATTAACTAATATTCCATACGATCATATGAACATATGTGCAACACATATATATCTAAGTTATTTCACAATAGATCGACTCGACACATTCATATCAGTTTATTCACATCAAACATGCATTCGACAGAAACACAAATATCAAACACACACACAGAGACAATATATAATGTGGAAACCCATCCGGGAAAAACCACAAAGGTGCTTTTCATCTGGCATGAGAAATGGTTTGGCACCTTTGGTTTGCTCACTCAACTTGCAGATTCTTCTTTAGATATTATTTATAATTCATGTATTCTTCTCTTTCCTCATGCTCTTTGGTTTTAGTCTCCATCTCTTTCTCTCTTTTCTCTTTGAATGAATAATCTCATTGAGCGATCCACACACAACTTTGATCGACACTTTTATAAGTGTTTTACATTTATGATCCAACTGTTGACTAACTCTCAACGCTCAGTTAACAGGTTGTCTTTCAAATTTAACACATCCTATTACATATAAAAATAGGCACTATCGACCCAAAGTACAATAATGTTTTATTACTAAAAACAAGCTTTTAGTCTAACTAAATCTTTACCAAAATTAATTCGAACTCTGCTTTTCGACTTACTTTATTCGTCTTCCTTCGTGGCTCCTTCCATCATATATTTTACTCATCTTGCGACCATAATATTCATATTTCTGATCATTATTATGTCCAACTTTTCCTAGGGCCAACAGGCCCCCAACACTCACCTGTGGCCTATCCCAAGCCACATTAGTCAGAAACCTTCGTTATTGTGACTTTTATTTGAAAATATTGAAAGAATTTCACAAACTATTATGTTTCCTATCACACTTCCTCCTGTACCATCTTCAAATTTTCCAGAAGTTCAAAACTGATATGTTACGAAGTTGTCATTCCTGTCAAATCCAACGCTTGTCGTACCTTTTCATAAACAGATTAAATAATACCTGTTACCTTCTCTGCTTCTGCTTGTAGTTTTGCGTCACAGTCCATTCTTTTCTATTTTTATGTGCACAGTCTAGCTACTTGTTCGTGTAATTTCTTCATATCTGCAGCCTTAGCCATATTTTTTATTGTCAACATGTTTTTCACTTCATTATTTAGTTGGGTAAAGTCTTCCTCAACAACATGTAATTTCTCCATTACATGCTCCAACTCTGTGTCATCGATAAAGGTTTCCCACGTCTGAGAAACTCGTTCGACTGCTTCAACACATAGTACTTCTACCTCTTCCATCCTTTGCACAACCTCAGTGGCTACCTTTTTTCTCTCTTCTAGTACCTCTAGTGGTGTACTAGGAATCATTCTAGATTCCAACTCCGCGACTTTCTTGTGGAGGTTCTCAACATTTTCACCTAGTTGGAAGACTTTCGCTTCTACAAACATTTTTGTTGTGATGCCTTCATCCTTGAAGTTGCTACAATTCAATGTGATAGATGCTTCCAGTCGTTGTCTCTCATCTTTCCAGGTCTTATATTTAATCTCAATCTCCTTAATTGTTTGCTTGGGTGACAATATGATTTTCGTGGATGTTTTTAGCTATCCATATATGACCCATTCCCTTGATTTCATTTCTTCGACTGCAACCCGCTAAATAACATGTAATTGATACATCAGTACTACAGAATAATTAACTGCGACATGGACAATATCCTTGACCATGGTATTGAGTTTTGGACTTCCCAGGTCAATTGCTTGACCAACTACTTGACTATTTTTTTGTTCGAGCGTTGACAAAGTTTCGACAGGTCGCACTTCAGATGGGATAGCTTGGTCCAACGACATAGTCAAGTATGGAGGTTGGTCAACCGCTACACGAACTTCTTTCACTATAGTAAAAAGCGTTTGTAGTAAATCAATAATGCTTGTTGGATTTATTCTCTCTTCCCATCTTTCTATCACTAGACCTAGGTTCAGTCCCTTCTGCTCAACACAACAAATCTCAAGATATCGTCCCGACAGAGCAGAGCTCAGCCGATAGAACCTGTGACGCAGATGTCGTCTCACCCGAGATATATCTCGTTTATGGGTAAATTCCAGAACCAGGTTTCTGCAGTTGTGTGGGAGGGTGTTTTAGTACCTTGGACCTGTGCCAATGTTTCCAATGAAGGTCGGGGAGGGATGGATTATTTTTATGCACGATGCTTCAACAAATAAACTACGACCCAAACTTTCTTTATACAACTTAAGTAAATAAATAGTAGGCATGCAACATAAACATATTCGTTAATATAACACGACCATCAAACATTTATCCAATTGCAAGCATAGTAATCAACCAATCATTCAACACAATAATCACACATACATTTAAGCTACTTCAACGTTCACGCATAAAAAAAATGTAACTTGGAAACCCATCCAGGAAAAAACTACAAGGTGCTCTTCATCTAGCATGAGGGAATAGATGCACCTTTGGTTTGCACACAAAGCTGCAGACTCTTCTTAAGATCTTTCTCTTCTATCTTTACAGAATTTTCCTTCCTCTCATCCTCTCTGATATTATCTCTTTCTCTTTCTACTCTAGTTCTCTAAGTGATCCACACACAACCTGGATCGACTCAACCTTCCCTACTCATCTACGCACTCAACTGCAGAACCTCTACTCTTATGCACTTAGCGATACATTCATTAACCAGAACGCCTACCTCAATTCTAGCCTAGGTGTATTACTAAGAGCTTAATCAAATACAATACAAGACAGAAGCAAAACACTGCTCGAGACTACTTAGGTGTTATTAATGGCTAACCAATACACAACTTGGGTTCCTTTTTTTATATCCCAATTACATACTCGATATAGTTCCCATATATGCTCATTACAGACTCAATACTGAGTCGATACAAACTCTTACAGACTCATTACAGACTCTTCTTCTGTCGCTATCTCAGCTGACTTACTATATCTAGCCGACATGATGACTTTCCTATTCTAGAAACACATAATGGGAGGTGCTATTGGCCTGACTTACAAAGATACCTTCATGCATATGGTTTCCACCCGCTCTGACCGAGCTCATACCCACAGTCGTTAAGGATTTCCACTTTCTCAACAATATCCCTTACCGTCATTTTTCGGCCATTACGCTATTCGCATGCATGCTTCTGTTGATATTCTATTATGCCATATCGTGTTCCCTTCCATTATTTTGACGTGGCTTACTCATCTGACGCAACTTACTCTTCCAAAGCCTTCTCTTTGTCTTCTTCTTCTCTTTTACTTATTCTACCACAACATCCTCTCACTTTTCCTTGATGTGATTCCTCGGTCGTAGCTCCTTCATTTTCTCCTTTATTTTCTTTTCCATACTTAGGCAGAATTCTACATGAATTCTTCCTTGATGTCCCTAGTCCCAACAATGCTTCACTTACAAGTTATGTATGCCATTTATCGATATTGCTGAATATTTGATTTGCAATCTCTTCCATGTGATCTGGAAGCAAGTTATAATCATCATTTGTAAGGCCAACAATACCAGTTGATCTATCAGCTTTCGTCTGCTTGCGACTCGCCTCATATTTTTTCTGAGCGCTTTCTTTTATCACCCAACTCTGTATCTGCTGGTGTCACACTGGATTCATCGTGACTATTAAAGGGATATATCCTTGGGATTTATACTAGTGGATCGTCTCTATGATCTTCATTTTGTTTTTTCAAAAGGTCATCCTGTCGCGGTGCTTCTTCTATAGAGAGTTGGTCCTCTGTGACAAGTACCTGCCATTCTTCAAGCCAGTCTTGGATAATGGCTTCAATTATTCATTGGTTAACTGAAATTGTGTTTCTAACCATTGGTTCAAGGGGTCTTTTCGGGGATACAAAAATATATGGTGTGCCTCGACCAAAAATATTATAATATTCCAAAACCAATTGACGATTTCATCCGTTATTCACGTCTGATTCTTAACTAAATTATGGAATTCTTTGGGTTGTATATAGAAATCAATATTATTATCCTTCTGTCTCTATGGGTTTTCCTTGTCGAACCCGATATTTTGATATCTGGCTCCTCTTCATGGCATGAGGGTATGTAGTCCTTGATATTCTGGTGTTTCTGGCCGTGCGACAAATGAGATTAGAATTAACATGCAAGAGTAATTAAAGGGGTTACCTTTATCTTATGCATCGATGACATCATCTGGTAACTCATTCAAAAAATATGTTGACCAATTCATCTATACTCCACCTGCGCACTTCTCTGCCGTAATGATTGTACCTGCTGTACACTGGTTTGGTCACATCTTACATAACAATTTTCTGGATATGATCTTAGCTGCAAACCGAACAACAATGTAATTTAGGGAGGCGATATAAAAGCATCTCTTATCTCGTTTCAAACCATATTTCTCCTTCATTTTGTTGGCCAAAGTTGTATCTTGGTCCTTTCCAGTGAAAAAATGGTGTTGGGTCGACTCCTGACAGGGGGAGTCCCGTGATCGATGCTACCAACTCGACATCAAATGAGATTTTCCTATCAAGCCATAGAAATCCACTGTGAAAGCACATCAGCAGTTATTTTACGCATGCATCAAATTTTGTTGTGCGACCAAAATGCAACATGTGCATCAACGATAACATACTTGATTTATCCAATCCTCTGGCCCACTCCATTGGAACAATGTGAATATGAACATCCTCCTTTTCCTCGAGAGTAGCCATATATATGTCCATGGAAAGTTTGTAGAACTTATGTAGGTAGTGGTCAATGAATCCCAATTTATTCAATTTTGGGATAATATTTGCGGTCACTTGAACTCCTTTAGGAATGGACGGTGAGACCAACTGATACTTTGCATTCTTACCGATTGTAACCTTTGGTCCTTCAGATGGAATTAGTGGAACATAGCTTGGAAACATGGATTCCAACCCTATAGCTTCATCTTCAAGTGGAGGTGTTATTTGGTTCTTGCGACCAGTTCCATGGCCAGATCATTTCCTTCTTGATGTGCTAGATGGGTCTGGTCATAAAACAAATGTAGGTATTACTGGTGGTAGTGAAACGTGTACTGCAGTTATTGGCATATGTGAACCAAATTTTGAATTGTCCTCCATAATTGGTGTAGGTGAGGGAATCTAAAGATCTGATTCTTGAACGGTACTTGTACTTGAGATGGAAATAACCATGCTTTGTGAAAATAACTTTAGGTCAATAGTTGCATACAAACAATTCAATGCAAGAGTCAGTTCATTGGATGCAATGAAGCGGTGAAGCCTCGACGGGAAGATGAAATATTTTTACTCCTTCGATCAATCGGTCATTCACACTGTCTTGCAATAAATGGAAAGGTGGCAGTGATTTCCATCACATGGGGTAATATTTCTAACCATTTCAAGGAAACCACCAACTAAAATGTCATTCACCTGTCAGTTCAATGATAGTTATTTTGCATTAATGGCATATGTGACAAAAAGGTAAGCCACTAAAATATTCCACTACCTCACATTAGTTTCCAGCCAACTATTATCGACGACAAAATTCCATCATGTGACAACAATTACTCTTTTATGATAGACATATAGCCTACGAAAAAATTCTCCTCTTGTGACAGACAGATAGTCTACGGCAATTTTCTTCTTTTCACGACAGACGTAGAGTCTGTGAAACTTTTCTTCTTTTTGCGACTTAAAATCTCATGTGCGACAAACCTATGGTCCATGACAACATTTTATACTTTGTGATATCAATTATTCTGTGTACAAAACACTCATAAGTTTGTAAAAAAACACTCATAATCTTTTGAAAAACACTCATAAACTGACAGAAATAACATTTATAAATGGTGCGGCAACAACACTCATAATTTATTTTTGAACTATCAGTTGACCGATGTGCAACTATCATGATAAGGCTTTAGCTGAATTCCATTCACTAATCCTTTGAATGGAGTACCATCTCATTTCTACAATTGCACTGCTCCTTCAATGATATGAATGACAATGTATGGTCCCAACCAACATGTTCTAAGCTTGCTAGGAAGCTTTAAAAACTTGCTGTCACGGTGGAGAACTAAATCTCCAATCTGAAATTACTTATGGTTGATATTCCGGTCGTACCATGCTTTCTGTCGCGATTTCTTGACACTTTGATGATATCCCGAGATGAATATGTATTATTCTAATTGTACAAGCTACATCAATATTTCTTCGACTGCACCAACATCAATAATTTTAGTAATCACAACTATTCTTCAACTGGTCACAAAATATTCCGTGGCATAACAACCTCTTGTCCATAAACCAGTTGAAATGGAATTTGACCTGTTAACTTTTTATAGGTGGTGCGATATGCCCATAATACTGCAGGGATTTTATGATCCCAATCATATCTTTGAACATTACATATATTTGTTAATATGTTCTCCAAAATATTATTAAATGCCTTGACAACACCATTTTCTTATGGATGGTACGACGTTGTCATTTGGTGCTGAATTTGAAATTCTTCAGTTTGTTTGTCAATCAATTGATTGAAAAAACGCATGCCTTGATCACTTATCAAAATATTCAGACGTCCAAATCAGGTTATGAAGTGTTTGAATAGAAATATTGTAGCAATCACAATAGTAAAATCCTTTGCTAGTGCTGCTTCAACCCACTTGGTCAAGTAATCTGTCACAGTGATAATGTGATGTGCACCCAATCTTTTTCCTGGTGGATTAATAGGTCCAAAAAAATCAACAACCCATTTGTCAAAAGCCTGTAAATTTATCTATGGTATGAGCGGAATTTCATCTCGTCGTGACAACTTTCCAGTTCTTTGGTAGATATCACAGCTGCAACTATAATATTGAGCATCCACATGCAATGTAGGACACCACAATATTGCTTGTAATATCTTATGCACTGCGGATTTTCCTACATAATGTCCTATTGCATCACCAGCATGTGCTTCAATCAATATCATTGGCTGCTCGTGTTCCAAGACATAGCGACGAAGATTTTCATCTGGTCCCACTTTGTATAACTGTCATGCAATCAATTAGAAGTCTGTAGCTTTGACAACTGATTGTTTCTTCTGTTCAATATTGAATCCTTCCGACACATATCCCGTACTCAATAAATGTATAATATCTCTATAGTGATCATCAAACATATTGATTGTAAATAATTATGCATCCGGAGTACTATCTTTGATATTACCAAGATCTTCTCCACTTTCTAGTCTTAATAGATTGCCAGGTCCTAAATTTAGTCGACTTGGTTTAACAATGATCTAAAAATCAAATTCCTGGAAGAGGAGAATCCATTAAAAAGTATCCCCCTCAACACTAGCTTATTGACCAGATAATTCAATGCTGAATGATCTATGTACATCTTGAAATGTCCTCCCAGCATATAGTGTCAAAATTTTTGAAGAGCATATACAATATCTAGTCCTTCTCTTTCTATCATGGTATGGTTCTTCTCCGCTGTTGATAATTTTCTATTGGAAAATGTGATGGGGTGATTGATAGACCCTTCACATGGATGTGCAAATATAACACCCAACGCGACAGATGACACATCAACATGGATGTGAAAATCTTTCTTCCAATCTAGAAAACTTAGTATGGGTTTGTAACCATCTTATTTTTCAGGACATCCAAGCCCTCTTGGCACTGCTCACTCCACTGAAAATTAGCATCCTTCTTCAATAATTTCTCCATAGGAGTAGTCAATTTTGCATATCCTCTGATAAATTTACGATAGTACCCCGTATGCCCCAATGTAGTTCTCAATTTCTTTGCTGTCGAGGGTGGTGGTAAGTAAAAAATGACCACGATATTTGAAGGATCCATTAGTATTCCATCGCGACAAGGCACACGACCCAAAAAGTTTCCAAAAAGAGCACAAAAAATGCATTTCTTCAAATTAAGGGAAATTTGGAACGGTCAACATCGATCCAACATCATTCGAAGACTTTCAATATGATATTTTATAATCCCAAATATTGTTGAGTCGTCAAAATAGACTTCAAGGAATTTATGAATAAAATATTTAAACACAGTGACAACTATCCTAGACAAGATAGTAGGAGAATTCTTAAGTCCAAAAGGAATTACAGTATACTGGAAACATCCCCATTCCATCGCAAAGGTTGTCTTGTGTCGATCTTCCTTTGGAATTCTGATTTGATGGTAACCAAAGAACCCATCAATAAAGGAATATATTTCTTGTCCCCTGACACTCTAAAATACTTCATGTGTAAATGGTTTTGGAAATGGGTGGTGCAGGAAGGCATCATTCAACTTTCTTAGGTCGACATAGATACACACTTCACCAACAATTTTCTTATCTTGTACTACCATAGGGATAATCCATTCAGATTCCTCAACATGTTTTATAATTCCTGCTTCTAACATTTTGTCTAATTATGTTTTAACTTTTTCTTTGTACCTTGGATTGAGCTGATAAGGTTGTTGTTTAACAAGTTTTGGGTCAGGATTCAATAGAATCTTCATTTCTCTAAGATCTCCAACAATTCCCTTCATTTCAAAAAACTTAGTGGGGAACAGATCCCGAAACTCATGTAGTAGGTATGTAATCTTTCCAATGGTCTCATCATCCCAAAAATCACCGATCTTAGCAAACTTCAGGTTCTCTGAAGAACCAATATTCACCTTCTTTATTTTCAAAGGATTCAAAAAATTGTCGCTAGACTAACCTTATCATTCAACTACGCGAGTACCTTCAGACTCATGAATATTTATGTTGCGTGGATCATCATCATGAGGTTCTGCTGTTATATTATAGAATTCCATCTAATGATGGACTGACGTACTCCTCTAATAAAAATTTGCTGTTGACACAGGAATATGTTCAAATATATTAGTGTTGATTACCTGTAGACCAACATCAATTGATGGATGATCATCAACGAATTCAAATGTATGTGTGAAACTGGCATCCAACTCTTCCCACTTTACTATCCCTCGTCGTAGCTCGACCGATGTACACCAGTTCCTTAGTATTATGTCCAAAGTATGTATAAAATGGTGGACCCATTCTTGTTGCGACAACATCTTCCATGTTGCGCGACAATGTTCAATGTATTTTACAAGATTAGTCAATCCTATATATTTTGAACCATTATAAAGCATCTTTTCTCCAAACTTAACTTCCAGCAGTCTTCAACATTGTGGCCATTCTGAAATAATCTGCTTGTGTGTAACCCACCATCTTGCGGTTGTAGCCTTCAATACAAAATACATGGATAGCAAGCATTGAGGTTCTGTTAATTTATCTTCAAATTATGTAAGAAAAGATTCAAGGTTAGGAAATCCTCGATAGGTAGGAAGATCACATACCTTGGTACCTACTTGTCACACTAATTTTGTAATTCTAGCGCATTTTCGCATTGATACATCGTGAAGTCGGTTCTACCAATTCTCCAAAGCTTCTCTTGAATCTAATGAGAAGGAACTAATACTTCGCCAACTAAGATTTCCATCAGTTGTCGTATTTACATAATCGTTCATCGTAGAGGTAATATTGTATATATATGGTCCATATATCCATCTTGTTCTTCATTGTTTAATTTCTCAACATACCTTTGGCCTTCTAGAGGATCAAGTGGTGCGACCACCCTTAGCTCTTCATCTTCAAATGTTAGTATCATATTTTAAAAATCTTTAATAGTATGGTTATCAATGGCCCAGTAGAACCCGGAAGCACAGGGTATGGAATCGTGTAATCAACAATGTCTATTACTTCAAAGTTTGCATAAGTCTTGAGTTCTTCTATCTCTACTGGAACCTATGTCAGTAGACCAATAGGAAACACCTTCGACTGATTGGATAATATTAGCTAGACAAGAGACCACACTAGTCTCAGATTTCCCATACTTTACTAGGTTTGTCTAGTAAGAATTTTAACATCAGAACCCAAGTCCAAGATAATATAGTCCATGTCGTAATCTCCTATTTGGGTAGTCATTCTTAGTCCACGACTAGTTTTTAATATTTTCCCAATGTGATTAATCATCCTTTCTGGTTGCATGTCTTCTTGACGTTATTCTATTAAAGAGGAAAATTATTCTACAACATCTTTATATGTTATTAATGATAGACATTAAAGAATTCTTTCAGTTTACTAACCTTTTCTGTCAATTTCTTTTGGAATAACTACTCGAATATTTGAGGCATGTCCTTCAATTTGTACAGTAGCAACAGTAGATGCTTGATTCCCATCGACAAAATCATGTTGATCATCCAATAATACTTCTTTTTCCTTCTTGAAATCAAATGACATCTTCTTTTGTTGTGCCATTCACACTCTCGGTTGTCCATATGGTGCTTCTTTATATACTCTAGTCGCAACAACTCCTCTTGTCGTGATGACAATATTAGTCTCTCTTGGTTGAATGAAGATATTCTATATATTTGGATTATCATTTTGAGGCGGGTTCTGATTTCCCATATTTCTATTTTGAAACTTTGCAATCAACTGTTCTTCAACAATGCGATCCAGTGCTTTACAACATGAGCATGTCGACATAGGATTAGTGCAATCTATGGAAAAATGTTCAGAATGTCCAAAATTATAACAAATGACTTGGACTCTTCCATGAGCAAATCCTCCTCCTCATACTCAACCTATAAAAAGTACACCTCCTCTAGGTTGAGGATATTGTTCTTGTGGGTACTCTGCTTTAGGATATCAAGCCTAAGGAAGTTGTGCTTGAGCTCGCTCAACTTGCATCTATTTGCCACTCTTCATCAAGTAGGTGTCGACTGTCTTCTCTTGCAACAACTGATATGATTTACAATATTCATCATCATGTCCTACTGATCGACATAATTTTTAATATAAACTAGCTAGTGCACTTACTATTTTCTGTAAATATAGACATTCTTCTGATCGATGTCCTCTAGTCTGACAAATTCCACACCAAGGAATCCCTTGTGTATTTATCAGATTCGGTGTGCCAGATGCAGGATATTTCATGAAGGCTGGACATGAATATTTATGGTGGCATTTAGTTCTACATTGGACACTAGAGTTCTTCATGTATTTATTTCCCTTTCTTGATATCCTATGGTTGTAATGTGATATTAGCAAGATGTGACTGTATCTACATCATTGCTACACTAGTTTCTCCGACAGGTGAGGCCTCCAACTTCATGGCGAGCTCAAGACCCTCTCATTAGAGGAAATTTGGGGTCTAAAATGGGCCTCCTAAGAAAAAAAAGAAGAAGAAGCCACATCACACTACAAATATGCCATGTCAGATTAAATCTAATGAAAATCTAATGAAATTCAACCTAAATCATCTCATTAATGGTAGTTTACAACTATATTGAGTTAATGTAGAGTTAAGAGATATTGGTTAAAAATATTAATGAAATATTTAGATTTTGAATCGATAGCGGGAGTTCCTTGAATAATATTCCCACTATTACTGTGAGTATTAGTTACAAAACCACTGAGCGATGTGTTTCTAGATCTTAACTTTAGTGATGTATGCGGGGTCACGGGTATGTCGTAATCTTTATTTGGATTCGATACCTCTTCTTCTTCTTCTTCGTAAGAGTCTCTGTTAATATGTGGTGCCGATTCGTAGTCTTCTCTTTTGGTCACATTGCAACGTCCTCTCTTCATTGCAGTCCTTCTTCTCTTTCCCAAACTAAATCTTCTTCCACTTCTCAGGAGACCTCCTTCTTGCTCAGTTTCACTATCAACTGGAAAAATATCAGTTTATTCTCGTCCATTTTGATCACAATATTTCTTGAAACACTACCCCAGTTCTCTGTGCATAAATATTTACTCTTCAGTCTCCATTCTTAGGATCCCTTTCTCACACACCAACATATTGATCCATAGCTTTAAATATTCCAGATATCGACCTTGAGGTCCTTGGAAATATTTTCTTTCTACTTCGTTGTATGCCTTTATTGTGTTAACTCCAATTTCTGTGATATATCCCTCCAAAATACTATCAACCTAGAAGTCGAAAACCATCAATATAGGATTAGTGGTTCTCTTCATCCTTTAGATCAACTGAGGATTCCACTTTGTCAGTTCTCCACTTTGGAAAATTTTCTTCTAGGTTGCTAGCTTCAACAACCACTGATGCAATACAATGGACAATTCGCTAAAGAAAATTTCATGGATGTTTGTGTAAAGGTATCGTTCCAACCATTATGTCGAACTCAGTCGCGACCCTTTATTTTCTTATTATGAATGTAGTGCTTTATAATCTTCCTAATCTTGAATTTCAGGTTTCATCGGGTACCAAAACATATCCCCATCAAGATGATTCAAGGTCACGACAATGAAACCATTTGTTGGGGTGATTTTTGTTAGCAACACCTGCGACGTAGATGAAGTATCACTCGAGATATATAATGGGAACTTCCAGAACTAGGTTTTTTCAGTTAGTGAGGGGGATTTCCTTATCATATTCTTATCAGGTTGACTGAAACCAGGGAATTACACTCTTGCTCTCATATATTCATTCAAGCAATAACTTTCATACCCATCGACATATATAATAGAATTAAATATAAATAATTAACACATATTAACACATATTAACTAATATTCCATATGATCATATGAACATATGTGCAACGGATATATATATAAAGTTATTTCACGATAGGTCGAATCAACACATTCGTATCATTTCATTCACATCAAATATGCCTTTGACCAAAACACAAATATCAAACACACATAGAGACAATATATAATGTGGAAACCCATCCGAGAAAAACCACAAAGGTGCTCTTCATCAGGCATTTGAAATGGTTTGGCACCTTTGGTCTACGCACTAACCTTGCAGACTCTTCTTTAGATATTATTTATAGTTCATGTATTCTTCTCTTTCCTCATGCTCTTTGGTTTTAGTCTCGGTCTCTTTCTCTCTTTTCTCTTTGAATGAATAATCTCATTGAGCGATCCGCACACAACTTGGATCGACACTTTTATAATATTTTTACATATCTTGATCCAACCATCGACTAACTCTCAACTATCAGTTGACAGGTTGTCTTTCCAATTTAACTCATCCTATTACATCTAAAAAAAGCCACTATCGACCCAAATTACAATCATGTTTTATTACCAAAGAAAGATTTTAGTGTAATTAAATCTTTACCAAAATTAAGTCGAACTCTGATTTCTGGCTCGCTTTATTCCTCTTCCTTCATGGATCTTTCTGTCACAACGTTTACTCATCTTACGACCATAATATTCATGTTTTCGATCATTATTCTGTCTAACTTTTCCTAGGGCCAACAATGTCCCAAGGACTACCTACGTCTACCACCATGCGAGAATCACCCAGGAGCACACCACATGCATTACGTCTCTGCATGGTCGTCTCATGTTCTACCAATATAGGAGCATGCTAATATGGATTACGTGCTAAGTACTACCTGTGTTTACCACTATGCGAGAATCGCCTAGGAACACACCAAGTGTCTTGTGACTGGTGGAAATATCATCGTCTTTATAATGGGAGCATGCTAGGATGTATTACATCCCAAGGAATACCTACATCTACCACCATGCGAGAACCATCTCCAGCATGGGAGCACACTAGGATGCATTACATGCCAAGGAATACCCACGTCTACCACCATACGAACTCTCATTGATCCATGAGTATCTTCCATGTCTTATCAATAAATAAGTCTTCAAATAAAAAAATAAATCTTGTCGGGGTAAATAACTTGTCAGCAGCTTTCTGTCAATGCTCATTTCACGCGAAACAACCTTCGGATGCAGAAGTTATCAATGTTTAAAATTTCGGCAAAAAGGTTCAAAATGACAAAAAAAAAGTATGTGAGAAAAATGTTAATGTAATGGTTTATTAAAAAATTGGTTGGAGTCTATGGATATTGAACCCAAGACCTCCATATCACACAACGTCTTCACAATGTTCCTCTAGTCAAAGCACCTACACTTGTTCTTGTACAACTATAGTGCGGAGGTGGTATATGAGTTTAAACATATTTTAATTTTTAGAAAGGGTAAGCCCTCGACCCCTCTTGGAACCATATGCAACACCATAAGCCAACATTATATTATAACATATTACGGTACCATAAATCTATGCCATCGAACTTTTTCCAACGTAGGAAATCTTATCCGCCGAACCATATGTTAAAGGCTATGCCACATAACCATAACGACATATCGCAAACCATAGTTCTTATCCTTATATCCAAACGTTTCAACAAAACATGAACCATAGTTCTTATCTATATATCCAAACAGTTCAACAAAATGCGAACCATAGTTCTTATCCATATATCCAAACGATTCAACAAAACACGTGGTAAAGGGAGGCATGGTTCCTCCACACACGCCCAAGACCACCATAAAAAACCATGAGAAATTGAACTCACAGGAAGAGTTTTTGACCATTTGTAGGCACAGATCTGAAGGTGAAGGTACATGGAATTTATGTGCATAGTTCAGTGACAAATTTATTTTTAAGTTTGAGTCGAATCAAGGCTAAAGAAGGGGTGCATGGTTCCTCCACACACGCCCAAAACCACCATAAAAAACCATGAGAAATTGAACTCACAGGAAGAGTTTTTGACCATTTGTAGGCACAGATCTGAAGGTGAAGGTACATGGAATTTATGTGCACAGTTCCTGAGGTGGGAAAAAGTACATTCAGTACATATACATACAACATAGATAGAGGTTGTCTTGTTTTGCATTCCAGAGGAGGCCTTAGACAAACCTAGTAGAGTTTATACTCATTTTTTTTGAACTTTCGAGAGGATCGTAGTGGTGTTGTCCGTTTTTGTTTGTGACTAACATAAAACAGAAGTGGTTTCCAAAACCCATTATTGTAAGCTTTGAAGACTTAATAAGATCGACCTTCCCATTGGAAGTGGTCTGGAAACGTAGCCCATGAGAGGTGAACTCTGTTATCAGTTCTTGTCTACCATTTTCATGGTTTGTTTTCTCTTTATTTTCTTATGTGTGGATATTTAAGAATTTAAATTTCATTTTTTAAAGCCTGTTTATGAGTATTTAACATATAAATTTCACATGCAAATTTTGGTTAGAAAAGATCCTGAAATTTTAGATAAATTTTGGTATCAAATCTTAATAACCATTGCATTATGAGTTTATGTTAACAAGATAGGATCCACGATAAAGCATGGTGAAGGAGAACTTGAAGAGTTTGATCTAGAGATTGGTTCAAGAAGAGGGAAAATGTCTTCACCAAAAGGAGATGAAGCTTCTTCTATACTATATGAAGGGGAATTTTTGAAAGCTTTAATGAGAATGCAACCGATGGTGGATGAGCTCTGTTGGCAGGGGTTTTGGGAAGTGAGTTGCACAGCATCGCGGCAGCTACACAACCTCACGTGGTACCGTGCAAGGCCAGATTAGCACGATGGGCAGAAGAATAACCATTTTGAATATTTTATATGTTATTTGACCAAGTTTTGTTGTAATAGGTCACTAGTGGTTATAAGTTAGTTAGAAGTGGACCCTCAATGTAATGGTGCAAGCCTATTTATAGATCTAGTTTTGCAAGTACATAGACCATCGAAACACGACAGACTAAGAATAGGAGAATTGCATCAGAGGATAGTTGGGCATAAGATCTAGTGCGATCTGGTTTTGTGAAGATTTTCCTGTGTATCTACGTTTTCTTGATGTATGCAGTCTCCGATTTTGGATAAGAATTGTGTAATGTCATTCCTTTGCGCAAGATTAATATGATATGGAAATTGTGGCACAAGTATCGTCTGTTTTCACTGTTGCGATCTAATTTGTTGTGATGTTGCGATATGTTCTGTTATGATATAATGTTGCTATGATTTAATCTTTTTTTTTGTTTGTTTGTTTGTTATATCGATGTGATTTGCTTTTCTACTATATCAATGCGATCTGGTTTTCTACTACTGTCTGTTCCACTATGAATCGATGTGTTTTATAGACAATGCTTTGGTATTAGTAATATGGTGATAACTGTAAGATGCTATAATGATTGCATAAGTTCTGAATACACTCTGCAAGTTGAGGAAATGGTGTAAAGTTGACTGCAAGCTCTGGATCTAGAATTTATGGTGTCCTTTCGTCGGATCCCCATATCCTCCATCCCCACTGCCGAAAACTCGGTTCTGACAGCTCTCCCTTGAACGCCTCGGGTGAGACCTTGTCTGCTCCGCAGACATTGCTAGTTAGGGTAAAACCTGTCTGGGGCGGTGCTCAGGGAGATCGCGCTGGTTGGGTGTCGACAGAGTGGGAACCCCGGTTGACGAGGATTTGTTGGTGGGTTTCTCCAACAAATGGATCCGTTTCTGGGACCTGAGTTTCTATTAAGAGGAGGATATGTTTTGGCATCCGACTCAACCAGAGATTGAAGGGTGGTTTGATCTAAAGTTGCGGGAGTTTTATGAAGCTGAAAATCGGAATCTGAAGTTGTCGACGGGCCACTAGATAGACAAGTATATCCACAATGGTCCTCATGAATGGTTCTTTTGTGATTTTCCTGTCCTCTTGCAGGAATGGTTGGAAAAGTTCACTAAGAAGAAGACAAACTTTCAAGGAGGAGAGCCGACATCCTGGATCCCAGAGTTGATCTGGGAGTTACAAGAAACCAATAATAAGGAATCGCGGGTAGTTGAAGTGTGGTTGGATAGTATCTTAGAGGGATACATCATCGATTTTGCAGTCGACACCAATAAGTCTTTTAGCGAAGAAGAAAGAGAGTTCTTCAGTGGACCTCGAGGAAGGTTCTTGTTGTCGCTGCAGCTGTCCATTAAGCAACAGGTCTGTGAAAAAGGTATTAGGAAGTTGGACCAAGAGTAATAGTGGAACTCTGGTGTGAGGAGGATGTAGGAACCACAACGGAAGGGGGGAAATGCATGAAAATGTAAGAGGTAGATGGACCTGAGTTCTGGTGAGAATGTGAAGGTCGCCGAGGAAACAAGTGGTTATACAAGGGGAGGAGAAAGGTTTCGAGAGAAGAGGTAGAGGATAGGGGAAGGTCCTACCGTGATTGAAGTGCAATACCGTGAAAAATAATGACATGATACAAAGAAACCTTTTTGTGACGACGAGGATGACCAGGCCCAGGTTACTCCTTAAAGGAAAATAGGATCGAACCCCAGCAGTAACGTGCCCACACCTCTGCACACTACTCCACCTCAAGGAAAAAATACACACTCTGCATCAACTTGCCCAACGTGTCAGCACCAGTCTAGTAATAGAGCATCAACAGGAGGAAGAAGGCCTAGGATGGTGGGCGACGAAATGAAGTTACCATAAATGGGAATGTCACCGATGATCCAAAGCAGTACTGGTTCTTATGTGAGGTGATCTGGACCGCTTGAAAAACTGTCGATGATGATGTTAAGAAAATTCAGCTGGCCACTACTTTGAGGGGTCATGCACTGGAATGGTTCATGAGATTCATGTGGATCCCTCAGGGAAGTACCACGAAGAAATTGGATGAGATCCAAACATGGTTATTTGAAGAATTTAAGAAGCCAAAATCTGAGGCTCAGTATATTACTGAATTAAAGGAGATCAAACAGTTCCCCAATGAGATGATTTGGGACTTTGATCAGCGGTTTAAGACATTGATGGTTTGGGTTAGTTTTCAGATGAGCGATGTTTAGCAAAAGGAATGGTTCATCTCTGCACTTGTCCTGCATATCAGAAAACCGCTAATGTAGCAAAAGATTGCGACACAGAGCAAGGCTTTGGAGACCGCGATGAAATTGGAGGCCTCACCAGTGGGAGAATCTATGATCGGAATGAACTAGATTCAAGCACAGTTGGTCAATTTGACGCTCCAACTGCAATATATTAAAAAGGCTAAGGAAGATCGTGATGATCTTTGGTGCACCTGTTGCCATGCAGGCGGACATACCAAGGACATCTGTCCGACGTTTGAGAACTATTTGCTGTCAGGAGCCCCGAATCCGTTGAGCTGTGCTGGTGTACCATGGTGTCGCATATGTCAGGTCTATGGGCATCAACATGAGAATTGTGGTTACATGTAGAAGATGGTTACCAAGGTAGACAATTTGTACTGTACATTTTGTCGGTTAGTCGGACATGATGACAAAAAATATCGAGCTTATGATTTGCTCCAGGAAAGGATGTATGATTCATACTTTGTGAAAGGTGAGGACCCCCAGATAGTGCATGCATAGACACAAGTAGTACAACCAGTAGCACAAGTACCTTATACACCACCACCTCCATTGCAGTTTGTCCCCGTGCAACCATAGTAGCAGTTTATAGCGCAACCGCAGTTTTCTCCACAACTGCAAATGGTGGTACAACCGTAGTATAACCAGGCACCACGACCATAGTATAATCAGCTGCAATATGCTCAAACCACCCACTATGTCTAGTAGCAATAAATCCCATCGCAACAACAGATGACCCAACTGTAGTTTCAGCAAGGAGGAGTCCGAGGAGGATTCCGCAGAGGGTTCAAAGGTCGAGGAGGAGGAGGAGGTCATGAATCAGTCCAGTGCTACACTTGTGGGGTATTTGGACATTATCAGAGGGAGTGCCCTCATGCGTAATGTAAATACTGTGCAACCATCGATCATAATGTTGAAATCCACTCTCAGTTGATTGTGAAATGGTAGGAAAGAAATATTACTCAGTTACAGAATGTGCAGAATCTGAATCAACCTGCATTCCAAGTACAGAACCAACCGATGATGTTGAACCAGGTCCCACCGCAGACTCAGACCCAGATCCCGCCTAAAACTCAGAACCAACCAATGAATCAACCATTAATCGAAATCCTCCATTGAACTTGAATCAAGGATCGATAGTTGCCAGTATTTAGGCCGAGCCGTGGATGAAGGATGTTGACGTTGGGATCGTCACTCGCGCTGGTGCAAAAAATGGAGACGATGGACCACAACTGTAAGTTCGACTCGCTGGTAAGAAAAAGGTTGCATTTGATATTGCGACAAAGAAAGATACCTTCTTTGACACAAAGAATGCGATCGACCAAAATCCAGGTAAGTTACCAATTTTTGATATGCCATTTGCTTTTGATCCATCCATAGAGGCAGGACCATCATGGTAGCATGGTACCTTGCGGAAGTTATTTTAAGAGTTGTCTATCACTGGCACGGGACTCTAACGCCATTGTCAAGCTTGAAACATTATTGCACCACCTGGATAAGATAGTGAAGGATTCTGCTGTGAATTCCTTGCAAAAATGGAAGATAAGGAAGGAGATGAGGATGAATATCCAGATTAGAGATTATGAGGTTGACTCAGTCATTATGGATCTTGGATCAGATGTAAACATTATGACCAAGAAAACCTAGAAAATGATGGGAAATCCAACACTGGGATGGTCACTGGTACAACTGCGATTAGCAGATCAGGCGAAGTTTCATCCCATTGGTTGCGTTTCAAACTTGATTGTCGACATTGAAGGTATGAAAATGCATGCTGAATTTGATGTGATAGAAGTTGTAGAAGATGGTGGTTCCTATCCTATACTGTTAGGGATTGGATGGGCTAATGATAGTATGGCAGTTATCAACTTCAAAAAATGAGTTATGACATTTGAAAATCAAGATGTCAGGGTCATTGCTCCTATGGACCCTCAGGAAGGATGATGATATATTGAATCTATAAAGGATGAAGTCGAGAGAAGTTTGGATCATGCTTATAACCTCTCTGAGGACTATATCCATCCTACCGTCGATGGCGAACTTGAATGGCGCATCGCAAGTTCCACGTCCTCTAACTTTGAAGATGCTCCAGAAAATTGGTAGGGTTGCATGAAGTATCATTCAGGAAATGCGGGTTGATTACATAGTCTCTCTGACATGTTGCGACTGAGACTGTCGAGTTTCCCATTTATGAAGGACTGCCCGGACTATTAGAGTTCTTTTAGGAATTTGAAGAGAAAGTTTTTGAACTGCAAAGGATACTGGCTCTTGATGTAGCACTGAAGGCTACTCCGACTCGATGGCAGGCGACACACAAATAGATGATCCATGACTGGGAACAGTGCCGTAGATTGATGATGGCCCGCTTTGGCGATGTAGAGGTCTATCATGCTGGGAGATATGACGGAAGGAATGATCCCACCGGTCATTTAATTGAGTGTCAAACTTTATGGGCATCGTGACCTCAAGATTAATGGGTCCACGCTTTTATTCACACTCGAGAAGAAATGCCGAGATCTTGGTATGTGGCGGCAGAGTTGCGTAGAACTATCACCACTTGGGAGTAGTTGTCCGGTTGTTTTACGTAGACATTTAGTTTTCAGGACATTAACCCAGAGGTATGCAATGATTTACAAATCATCCATGACGTTGTACTCAAGGTCACTCCTGTCACCAATCCAGTTGCTCCACATGCACATTGTTCAATCCAATCCATGATGGCCTGCTACAACTCGGGGGAACCTGAAGATGATGATGAGTTGTGAAATGTTAATATTCCAGAGTCCAGAGGTAGCCATGATGTCACAGCCCCCGACATACTGATGGACTCAATGACTCAGTCGTTGAAGATCCGAAAAGTTAAAATTGGGTCGGTAGAGAACCCAAAATTTGCCAATGTTGGAGACTACTTGGACGAGGAGACCACGGCCAAGATCACAGACCTGCTACATGAATTCCAAGACCTTTTTCCGACATGGTTTTCAGAAATGAAGGGAATTTTAGGAGACCCAGGGGAGATGAAAATTATGTTGAAACCAGATGCCAAGTCGGTACGACAGAGGCTGTATCGACTGAATCCACGATACAAGGACCGTGTGAAGGTCAAAATTGACCAGATGTTTGATGCTGGGATCATCGAGCCCATGGAAGAATCCAAGAGGATAAGTCCTATGGTGGTCCAGGATAAAAAGACAGGGGAAATCCACATTTGCGTCGACCTAAGGAAGTTAAATGATGCATGTGTACATGATCCATTCCCGACCCCTTTTACAGACAAAGTTCTTGATGGTGTAGGTGGCCAAGAGATGTATTCTTTCATGGATGGCTTCTAGGGATACCACCAGATCCAAATTGTGAAGGAGGATCACCATAACACCACGTTTGTCACTAAGTGGGGATGTTTTCAATATACAGTCATGCCATTTGGGCTAAAGAATGCACCAGTCATATTCTCTCACGTAGTTGTTACTGTCTTTAAATATTTTATTCAGACGTTCCTATAGGTGTATATGGATGATTGGACTGTATATGGACTAATTAGGAACCATCTGGACAACCTACAGCTGATGCTAGAAAGGTGTCGACAGCATTAGATCGCCTTGAAATATAAAAAGTGTATTTTTTGTGCACCATTTGGCATGCTACTGGGGCACATTGTCTGCAAAGAAGGTCTATTGGTCGATCCAGCAAAGATCGCGCTAATCCTCAGTTTTCCACCACCCAGTAATGTCAAGATGCTTTGGGCCACACTGGGGCATACCAGATACTATCGCAAGTTTATCAAAGGATACACTGCGATTAATTCCCCCATGGAGAAACTACTAAAAAAGGATGTAGCCTATGAATGGACTCAAGAATTTCAAGGAAGTTTTGACACTTTGAAATCCAAGATGGCCTCTGCGCCCATACTGGATTTTCCGCATTGGGATAAGGAGTTCCATGTGCACATTGACGCTTCTTCTATCGTACTGGTGTTTTTTCTTGCGCAACTAGGTGAGGGAGACCTAGATCACCCGATCGTATATGCCAGTAGAAAGCTGTCTTTTGCTGAGAGAAATTATACAATGACGGAAATGGAAGGCTTGGTGATGGTTTATGCACTGCAAAAGTTCCGGTACTACTTGTTGGGCGGACATTTCAAGATGGTCATTGATCATTTTGATTTGCAATACCTGATCAATAAGCCTGTGTTGGGGGGGAAGATATTTCAATGGATGTTACTCTTCCAGGAGATTGATTTTGAAAGAATTGTAAAGCCATGGAGGTTGAATGCTAGCCCCGATCATCTGTCTCATGTCGAGAATGGGGGATAACCGACCAATATTGATGATGGATTTCCTGATGTGCAACTGTTCCTTGTTGACATCGTAGATGATCACTATGCACCAATTATTCAGTTTTTGGCCATTGGTGTTGCCCCAGAGGACATGTCGAATGGCCAAAATAAACAACTAGTCGTAAAGGCTTATGATTTTCAATTATTACGGGACAGTTATATAAGCTTGGACTAGTTGAAATCTTGCGACGGTGTATTTTACCACATGAGCAGGGTCCCATTCTTGAAGAAGCACATGCAAGAATTGCAGGAGGTCACTATGGAAGTTGGGATACTACATGAAAGGTGTTGCACACCGAACTATGGTGGCCTACGTTGCATAACGATGCCGCAGACTATGCGAGGAGCTGCGACGTCTGCCAGCTTGTCAGCAAACCATCGCGGTGGGATGAGATGCCATTGGTACTGTAGGTGAATCTGCAACCATTTGATAAATGGGTTGTGGATTTTGTAGGTCCTATTAATCCACCAGGGAAACGGACTGGTGCGCAATACATCATCACTGCAACCGACTATCTCACTAGGTGGGCGAAAGCTGCACCAGTTGTGGATTGTACTGCTGCAACGACATCAAGGTTCATCTTTGAAAACATCGTGACATGGTTTGGGTGTCCTCGGATCTTGATGAGTCACCAGGGAAGTCACTTCATCAATCGAATTGTGAAAGCGCTAACTGAGGAGTTGTAGGTGAAACATAAGAGGAGTACACCATACCATACATAGGCGAATGGGACAGTCGAAGCATTCAACAAAATCTTGGAAACAGTGTTGACAAAGGTATGTAATGCTAACCGTGATGACTGGGACCTAAAAATTCTAGCGGTGCTATGGTCTTATCACACCTACTTGTAAACAACTAACCGGGAAGACACCATTTAAGCTGGTCTATGGGAAATAGGAAGTCATTCCCATGGAGTATAATATTGTTCCCAGTTTGTGCATTGCCGCAACGACGGGCATGGATGATGCAAAAGTGTTAGAAGAACAAATTACACAGTTGATCCAACTTAAAAAGACCGTTTGGTGCTGGCTTCCACCAACAGGTTGTGAAGGATCGACATAAGGCGTGGCATGATCGCCACATTAAGAAAAAATAGTTAGCAATAGGAGATTTGGTGCTGTTATAAAATAGTAAGTTCATCAAGCATCCGGGTAAGTTACGAATGCACTGTTTAGGTCCCTATCTTGTTCATTCCATTACTCTTGGTTGTGCATTTCAATTACAACAATTAGATGGTGCATTCTTACCGACACTTGTTAATGGGAGTCGCTTAAATCCCTTTAGGTTGGGGCCGGCGATGCACACTGATTGAGGCGCTTAAAAAAAAATGTAGATTTGAGTGCAGAACAGGAAGGTGAGCCCCAGGGGAGAGGCTATGCATGTTTAAATTTTGTAAGCGATGATTGGTTGACCACTTGCGATAGTTGGAGGGTTGTGGGATGGTCAAATTAGGTAACAAATGTAAGTAGTTAAAACAATTGGCTGGTGGCGCTTGTTGAAGCGACCCGCATTAATGAGTGATCCGATCGTTAGAGAAGTAAGATCATTGGCAGATTTGGCGTCATTAATACCAGATTTAGTAATAACATTGATGCTAGATTTGGAAATGATGAATTTTGGATTGGAGGTGGCTATAAAACAACGCACATAATGCATAAGGATGGAATTATTCTGTCGAGCGAGCAGAGTGAGAAGCAAAGAAGGAATTGTACAGAACGGTGAGTGAAGTGTAGTGTTGAGCTGTTGAGTGCATTCTTAGTTTTAAAGGGTTGAGGCAAGGTATGCTGAGAGACCTCAATTCCATTGATATTTCAAGTGAGTACGAGTCCCCTATTCAGCCCATGACTATGGAAGAAGAGATTATGAGTATGCCAGTCAGTTCATCATCCATTCCCAAGCGAAAGCGGCAAGCTTAGTGGCCTAGTCCTACGTCGCCGCAGAAGAGGCAGACTCACACCTCGGCGAGAGTGCAAGGAGAAGGAACTACACAGACTGGGCCATCGATCTCGGGAGCTATTGAGTCCAGGACACATCGAGGTGTCTCTGTACATGAAATTTTGGGATATGTAGCTCCTACGAGTATGGGAGCCAAGCCAAGGTTGCCGTCAAAGAATCAGAAGTACCCACCAAAATTTCCGCTGCTACTGGAGGGGATGAAGTGTTCGATCGACATCATCCCATTGTTAATCAGGTTGAAATTTGAAGACCACAACCTACTATTACTCAAATATGTCAGGGATGATCCCTATGAGTCATTCCCAATGGGGCCTGGTGCCCCAATTCGATGAATTCCTCAACCGTGGGCGAGTGGGTTAGATCAATCGGGATTTTTGGGGCTCATCAATATGCCTCATTGTGGGTAGTTGAATGAAGCCCATGCGTGCGTGAAGAAGATGTTGGATTGATTTCATGGAGGGACACTTTGGTTGAATATTCTGATTGCAATTACTGTAGATTTGATTGCAAGCATCACAGGCTTGCCGAAGACCGGGGAAGATTCGGCGCAGTATATCCGTGGGAGAGATACTCACAAAAATCTTTCAAAACAGCTGAAGGAGCGCTTTGTTTTACAGCATGATAGCTGTGCTTATCGCATCGATAACATTAAATCACAGGTGGTGTGCATTGGAGCAAGGATTCTGGTGAGCAAAGTCATCCAGGGAAACCGACTAGTATAGTGCAATTCGGGTGTTGTTGCCTGCATCCAGAAGTGTGCCGAGGGGGTGCAAATGAATTGGTATTTGTTTTTGTTGAATTAGCTGCTAGAATACGTGCTTGCTGCTCAGACGAGGCGGTCATTTTCATATAGTTGGTTGCCGATCCTTATTGCGCTAGTTGTATGGATGGAACCGGAAGACTATCAACCAATGGCGGTTGATGCGGAAAAGGTGTGCCGGGTGCAAGATATCAAAATTTATGGTTGGTTGAAGAGCCCAACCAACAGATGGACTGTGCCATCCAATTTTGGGTTTATTGGGAAGCACTGCAAGCCACGGTTGTTTCCGTTCCTTGAGTCTCTCCTTACGCCACGACCAAGTATCACTGGATCCTTCGGTTTTCCATCGGGCCCCACTCTATCTACATTCTGGCGCAGAGGGACCCCGACAAGCAGTGGTTGCCTTTTCCATACAAAGTCACGATAGAGGAATTGGATTCCATCATCCAAGAGTGGTTGACAGAGTGGCACAACCCGGTGAGTCAGGAGGAATTATCTGAAGAACAGCCACTGGATTCCCCAGAAGAACCTGCCCCAAAGGACTTGAGCACTCATGACTCAGACAAGGAGTCATCAACTGACCCCAAGGATGCAGCACATCGCATGCAGGAGGAGACTCACACCAAGTGGCTCGAGGAATATGAAGCAGGTAGTGGTACCAAGCCGGGAATGGATGATCAACTGCATCGGCTTATCAAAGCGGTCACTAACTTATCCGCGGATGCGACAAAGGCGATCAGGGATTCCAACCATGAAGAATTCGGTGTGGTAAAAGATCGATTATATTCAATTTTTGACATTATTTCTAGGCAAACATCTATGTGCCCCAAACTGTAGGACATCCCATCGATTAGCAATGAGCCCCAGGCTAGGAACGTGCAAGTTCCCCCAATTGCAATCGACTCGGGCAATGAGGAAGTTCAACAGTTGTTGCGACCGACCGAGAGCGTGGATTTGGACTTGAACAAGTTGTCCGCCATGGATTTAGTGGAGTTGCAACACATTTCCACCCTGGAATTGGTGGAATGATAGAAAGAACTGACTGAGGGCTATTTCTAGTCCTAGAGCGTCACAGAGAAGCTGCAAAAATGGGCAGATGAGCTACATTAGGTCTGGGTGCAGCTGGTAGAAGAAAAAGTTTGAGAAATCGATGCCTGAAAGGCGATACAGGATGAGCTGCAGCAAAAGGATGCTGAGGATATTATGGAATATAAAAAGGTGCAAGACCTCCTAATTGTTGAATAGGCGCAGATGTGTTCCAAGTGCGATGAAGTCGAGCAGGCAATTTCTGAAGCCTGCCAGCATATTTTTGAGAACACGGCCAAACTCACCCCAACTGAAAAGGAAAAATGATTGGGGAAAAATATTGTTCAACTTTAGGATAATAACCTGATGCTCCAGGCTCTGGTATACTCGACGACGCCACCGTAGCATGTTGTGGAAAGGAAATCCTCCATTGAATACATTGCAACTAAGTTTGAAAGCATGGAGAAGGAGGCCAAAACCATTATGGAACGACAATGCTGTTTTGGCAGAGCGTTGTCCAGGGTAAGCATCTTGATCAGTTGACCACGCAAGTGAAATAAGCTGAAGTTCAACTGAAAACCTTGAAGACATCATTGAGGGCCATGCCACTGATGGTTCAGATCACATGGGACAAAGAACTGAAGGATTTACAGTAGAGAGCCGCCCATGCAGAGGAACGCTAACAAAAGCGCCGCGCTCAACTTTTAATTTCAGGAAATCGGTGGACAGTTGGATGTTAAAGCAGTCACCACGCTATAGGCAGTACATGAGCATCGACAAACGGTTGACATCAAGGCATAGGAAGAGCACCTAGTGAAGCAGAATTTGACTAATTGTCAAAGTACTGCCGACAAATTCCAACTGCATGTTCGAGAGATTGCAAAACAATTTGAAGATTTCAAGGCGCAGACGTCGGCACACACCCTGTCAACCTGACGTGGCTCGGGGATGAGCCACAAGACTGTGTTTGGGGCCTGTTGGCAGGGGTTTCGGTAAGTGAGTTGCGCAGCATCGCGGCAGCTACGCAACCTCACACGGTACCGCGCAAGGACAAATTAGCGTGATGGGTGAAAGAATATCCGCTTTGAATATTTTATATGTTATTTGACCAAGTTTTGTTGTAATAGGTCAGTAGCAGTTGTAAGTTATTTAGAAGTGGACCCTCAATGTAATGGCGCAAGCCTATTTATAGATCTAGTTTTGCAAGTATATAGACCATTGAAACACGATGAACTAAGAATAGGAGAATCGCATCAGAGGATAGTTGGGCATAAGATCTAGTGCGATCTGGTTTTGTGAATATTTTTTGGTGTATCTGCATTTTCCTGATGTATGTAGTCTCTGATTTTGGAGAAGAATTCTGTAATGTGATTCCTTTGCGCAAGATTAATATGATATGGTAATTGTGGCACAAGTCTCATCTGTTTTTACTATTGCAATCTAATCTATTGTGATGTTGCGATCTATTCTGTTATGATATAGTGTTACTATGATTTAATCTACTTTTCTGTTATATTGATGCGATCTGCTTTTCTACTATATCAATGCGATCTATTTTTATACTACTGTCTAATGCACTATGAATCGATGTGTTTTACAGACAATGCTGTGGTATTAGTAATATGGTGATAAATGTAATATGCTATAATGATTGGATAAGTTCTGAATACACTTTGCAAGTTGAGGAAATGGTGTAAAGTCGACTGCAAGCTCTGGATCTAGAAATTATGGTGTCCTTTCATTGGATCCCCATATCCTCCGTCCCCACTGCCAGAAACTTGGTTTCAACAACTCTCCCTTGAACGCCTCGGTTGAGACCTCATCTACTTTGTAGACGTTGCTAGGTAGGGTAAAACCTGTCTGGGCCAGTGCTTAGGGAGATCACACTGGTTGGGCTTTGACAGAGTGGGAAACCCTGTCGACGAGGCTCTGTTGGTGGGTTTCACCAACAAGCTCTATCCATATCGAAAGAAAGGTTGACAAGGAGGTCCATCTCATGCTGAAGGTAAAAAATAAGGAGGTGGTGAGGTACCTCCTAAAACTCCACCATCTTCTCCATATTATCTTGATTGTTCGTTGCATTCTCCATTTGAAAAGAAAAAATTAAAGATTTCTTTTAATGTGCCTTAATTAAATTTAGATATTAAGTTTGAATTACGAATGTATAATGGAGAGCTTAATGCTGAGAAATTGGACAATTGGATCCGTCAAATTGAAGTTTAATGTAGGATTCAAAATTTTACTAAAGATAAAATTAAAATTCAGTTGGATTCTTTTTGACTTGGAGGGACCGCTCTCATCTGGTGGGAGAGCAGATCTCAAGAGGATCTTGCAACAAAAGGTAAAATCATATTCTCTTGGTATGAGTTCATATCAACATTAAAAAAAGTGTTATCCATGAGGGTACATGCAACAAGCTACGATGGAATGGAAAAATCCGAGGCAAGGTAAGGGACATAGCGTGCAATAATGCACACAAGAATTCAGAAAAAAGGGCATTGGTACTTGGTATACCTCTCTACACACAGGAAACTGTTCCCAACTATATAGGAGGATTGCATAGTTATTTATGTCATATGATATTAATGTTTAATCGGACTAAACTTTTTAAGGTATGTTTTCAAGGAACTCACATAGAGATGAAGGGGAATAATACTAAAGAGAACTTTTCCAAGAAACCTTTCAAATTGGATGGAAACAAGTTTAATGGTAAGGGGAAAGGTGAAAATACAACTATTGTGAAGAAGGAGGGAGATAAAACTACTTGTACTCATTGTTAGAAGAAAGTTCATGATGCTTCCAAATGTTGGAAACTTCATCCGGAGCTCAATCCTAAGAAGTTTCAGATTAAAGAAGACAAAAATACTACTAAAACATCAATCCAACATGATTTGGGATCATATTTAGGGGATGAAACTAAGGTGATTGTTACAAGCATTCAAGGTAAAATTAATTCTTGGTCTGTTTCAAGAAATGAACATGTCATTGATGAAAGAAAGAGGAGTGAGTTATTTTATATTAGAGTAATATCCAAACGTACAAAAATTGATACTCTTTTTTTATAGTGGGTCACAAGCAACCTCATTTTAGAATAAATTGTTAAGAAATTACAGTTGGAAACTAAGTTACACCTTAAACCATATCCAGTTGGATGGGTATTTGATAATGCACAATTGCAAGTCACAAAACAGTGTAGAATTAGGTTTTCCATCACTTCTAGATTTGTTCATGAGGTAGATATAGATGTGTTTCTATTGGATATCTATGGTATTGTGTTGGGTATTCCATATCTGTATGATAGGAATGCTATCTTTTACAAGGAAGATAACATGTATAAGCTCAATAAGGATGTTATTGAATATATAATTCTCGTATGAAAACTAATCTTTCTTTAGTGTCTGCAAGTCAAATGAAGAGGTTTATAAATGCAAGTAAGAACTTTTTTCTTATCAACTAGAAGAAAAAGATGTTGAAAAAGCTGAATCATTTGAAAGTTTTGATCCTAAACTTAGAAGGGAATTGATAACGGTGGTATCTGATTATGATATTTTGTTTCAAACCTAAAGGATTACCTCCTAAAAGGGAAATTCAACATGAAATTCATTTACAATGATGCACCTCTTCCTAATATTGGTATGTACAAGTCTTCCATTATTGAGAATGCAGAGATAAACAAATAGGTTCAGGAATTGATTGAGAGAGGGGATATACGACCAAGTTCCTCTTCATGTAGTTCACCAATTTTTTTGGTTCCAAATAAAGATGGCACATGGCATATGTGCATTGATTACATGGCATTGAATATAATCACAATAAGGAACATGTATCCTCTTCCTTGAGTTGATGATATTTTATATCAGATTAAGAATGCAATCTTTTTCACTAAGTTAGACTTATGAAATGGCTATCATCAAATCCGTATTCATGATAATGATATTTAGAAGACTAATTTGAAAACTAAACAAGGATTGTATGAATGGATGGTAATTCCCTTTGGGCTTTGTAATGCACCCACAACATTTATGAGGGCGATGAATGATGTGTTTAGGCCCTTCATTGGGGACTTCGTTATATTCTACTTAAATGATATTTTGATTTTCAGTCGAACTTGGGAAGAGCATGCCAAGCATGTTAAACATGTATTGGATGTACTTGTAATGGAACAAGTATACCTAAAGATGTCCAAATGTGAATTTGTAAAGAAATCTTTAGTTTATCCAAGTTACATTGTAGGGGGTGGTGAATTGAAGATTGATCCCTCTAAAGTGGAGGTCATTGTAAAATGGCCTAATCCAAATAATGTAACAGATGTAAGAAGCTTCTTGGTAGCAACCCAATACTGGAGGAAGTTCATTGCAGAGTTCTCCTTCATAGATTCCCCTTTACATGCTTTGACAAGCATGGACAAAGTATTTCAGTGGGAAAGAAAGGAACAAAAAGCTTCCGACACATTGAAAGAAAATGTAAGCACATATCTATCACTTGCACTGCCGCATCTACAACAACATTTGAGATAGAAATTGATGCTAGTGGCTATGCAATGGGGGAAATGATTGATGCAACATAAAAAAACAATATGCTATCATTATGAAACTTTCTGTAAAACAATAATCAACTTTCCAACCTATGATAATGAGTTGTATGCATTAGTACAAAGTGTTAAAAAGCAGAAACATTACCTAATGGGTAAATAAACAATCATACATACTGATCATCATCCACCACAATATTTACAATATAAAACTTATCTACAACAATCAAGGCATTTCAGGTGGATGGGTTTTCTACAACAATTTAATTTGGTTATTAAGTATAAGAAAGTAATTCAGAACAAAGTTGTATATATGTTATCCATACCTCCAACACCAACTTCTATTGTCATTCAACAAATTCCTCTAGTACATGCAAGTTATGTTGAAAAATATACTAAGGATGAATACTTTAAAGAAGTATATTAATCACTAAGGCATGACTATAAGAATGAAGAATTGAACTATCATATCAATGACAAGGTGCTGTATCATCTTGGTAAAATTTGTATTCCACAAAGTGAAAGAGTTCATGTGATAAGAGAAGCTCATACTACTCTCATTTCAGGATATTTTGGAGTAGGTAAAACTCTAGAACAATTACAAAAATTTTGTTATTGGCCTCAATTGAATGATACGATGTCAAAATATGTAAGAGTTGTGTTATGTGTGCAACAAGTAAATCGAGTAACACAAATTTAGGTTGTACACTCCACTTCTAGTTTTTTCTCTTCCATGGGAAAGTGTTTCAATGGATTTTTTAGGAGGCTTACCAATGTCTAGAAAGGGGCATCGTTATCTATATGTTTTTGAGGATTGATTCAGTAAAATGTGTATACTCATGCCTTGTAAAAAGCATATCACAACTAATATGACTACTCATTTTTTCTTTCAAAATGTATGGGTCCATTTTGGACTTCCTACTTCTATTATTTCTGATCGAGATTCCCACTTTCTTGGGAAATTTTGGTCATATTTATGGGAACTTTTGGACACAAAGTTGAAGAAAAGCACAACATTTCATACACAAACCAATGGACAAATTGAAGTGGTCAACCAGACCCTTTTACATATTCTTCGAGGGTATTGTACTAAGCATCCTAAACTTTGGGATGAACAGTTGCATTATGTTCAACATGCCTACAACATAGCTATACACTCTTTAACAGAGAAGTCTCTATTTGTGACATGTTTTGGGTACTTTCCAAAGTCTCCTTTAGACTTTGTTTTTGGGAAAGATACAGTGGAATGTGGACAGGTTGATGCAGATAAATATTAGAAGTTTATTCACCATATCCAATTAATTCATTAAGCAATGCATGAACAATTGGAATCAAGTCAGTCCAAGAACGAAGAACGACATGTCAAGCATCAAATAAATCATCATTCCATATTGGAGGTTGAGTATGGATTCATATCAACAAATACCGACTCCAAGGTGAAGGTAAAAAGTTGAAACTTTATCAGGTATGGACCTTTTACAATTTTGGATAAATTTGGTAATAATGCTTTTTGGTTAGAATTTACTCCTTAGATGTAAATGTATTCAATTGTTAATGTGGAAAACATGAAATTATACGAACCACCTATGATTATAGACCAAGATGTACAGGTTCAAGCACCTTATGTGGACGAGTTTGATCCTGAATATCTCAATGAACATTAGGAAGATGTAATACTTGATAAGAAGGTCATATATTCATGAAGAGGAGACATGTAATTTATTTGTGTGGGGGATGAAAGAAATGCATCCAAGCAAATCATGGTGGCTATAGATCGAAAGAGCGAGGGAGATGTACCCTCACCTATTTTCTAAATCATTCCATGATTTTGGTGGACCAAAACCTTCCTAGTGGGAAGGTTTGATCCAAGAGAATATTCCATGATTGATAAATAAATAATTCTTCAAATAGAAAAATAAATATTACCAGGGTAAATATATCCTCAACATATTTATGTCAACGCTTGTTTCACGTGAAACGACCTTCAGATGCATAAGTTATCAGTGTTTGATATTTTGGCAAACAATTGAAAATGAAAAAAAAACGAGTATATGGGAAAAATGTTAATGTAATGGTTTATTAAAAATTTGGTTGGAGTCTATGGGGATCGAACCCAAGGCCTCCATATTTCCTAAAGTCTTCACATTGTTCCACTAGCCAGAGCTCGTGCACTTGTTCCTTGTAATATATAGTGTGGAGGTGGTATACAAGTTTGAACTTGTTTTAATTTGAAAAGGGGGGGTGGGGTGGGTTCGAGGGCTTAGCCCTCGAATATAAGGTCAACACTGAGACTCCCCTCGGAACCATAGGTGATTCCATAAGCCAAAATTATATTATACCATATTACATTACCATAAATCTATGCCACCCATCCTTTTATAATGTAGGAAATATTATCCATCGAACCATATGTTAAAGGATTTGGCACATAACCATAATCATCGCCACATATCGAAAACCATATTTCTTATCCATATATCCAAACGGTTCAACAAAACACGTGGGAAGGAAAGAGGCCCATGGATTTGACCCTGAGACCTCCACCTCTGGATGCCATCATTTTCTCCAATGGGACACAACCCTAATGATGCATAAAAAATGACAAAAAATATTTTTAAGTTTGATTCAAATTAATTCTGAAGAACGGGTGCGTTCCTCCTCCATGTGCGCCCAAAACCACTATAAAAAAGAACAACAAATTGAACCCGTAGGTAGAATTTTTGATGATTTGAAGGCACATATACCGCTGTGAAGGTAGATGGAATTTACGTGCACAGTTATCGAGGTAGGAAAAGTACAGTTCATTTAGATCCTTATAGTGTAGGTAGGGGTTGTCTCGTTTTGTGTGCCAGAGGAGGCCTTAGGAAAACCTGGTCGAGTTTATACTCATTTTTCTCAAAATTTCAAGAGGATCGTAGTGTTGTTGTCTATTTTTGTTGGTGATTGAGAACAAATAGAATTGGTTCCAGAAAACCATTATTGTAAGCTTTGAAGATGTAATAAGATCGACCTTCCCATTGGAACTGTCGCAAAGATGTATCCCATGAGGGGTGAACTCCGTTCTCATTTCTTGTCTATCATTTTGATGGGTTTTTTTTTTTTTTTTTTTCCATTTATGTGTGGATATTTAAGCTTTTAAATTTTAGTATTCAAAACCCATTTATGAGTATTTAAAATATAAATTTCACATGCCAATTTTGGTTAAAAAAGATCCTAAAATTTCAGATCACTCACTCTAGTGCATCTGCATCTTTCGTTCTGTCGCCATCTCCAGCATGGGAGAATGCCAAGACACATTACGTCCTAAGGACTACCTGCGTCGACCACCATGTGAGATCTCACTCTAGTGCATCTACGTCTTTCAATATCTCATCATCTCCATCACGGGAGCATACCAGGACACATTTTGTCCCAAGGAGTACTTGCGTCTACCACCATGTGAGAAGTCATCACTCCCTCTTTCTAGGCACCTCAATCTGGATGAAACAAAGTCTCTCTTTGAAGTACTCAAACTTCACTTTGGCCAATGGATTGGTCAACACATTGACTATCTGCTCGTCTATCGCCATGTACTAGAGATTCACTGCTCCTCTTTGCAACATATCCTAGATATAGTGATACTTGATCTCAATATGCTTTGACTTATCATGGAACACCAGGTTCTTTGAAAACTTCATGCAAATCTAGTTGTCACAAAAGACACACGTCGCTTCTATCTCGATATGAAACAAATTAGAGAGTAGCTTCTGAAGCCATATTGCCTCACAACTAGCTGAACAGGATGCAACATGCTCTCCTTTAGATCTAGTCAGTACCACACATGTCTGCTTTCAGCTAAACAAGGAGGTCATATCGGATCCCAAAGTGAACCAACATCTCGAATTTCTCTTCCTATGAGTGGTGCTTCCTTCCCAATATGAATCAACATAACCGTGCAGGTTAATCCTCTAATTCACTTCATACTTGATCCCATAGTCAACTGTACCCTTCAGGTACCTCAATACATGCTTTGTAACAATTAGGTGAACATGTCTTGAATCCCTCAGGAATTAAATTGGGGTGTTCACAACAAAGAATATGCTTGGCCTCATGTTCATAAGGTACATCAACAGACCAATCATCTAAGGATACATCGTGGCATCAACTGACTTTGATGAAGCATCACACAGTAGCTTCAAGTTTGATTCCATATGTGTGGCCATCACCTTACAATCCAACATTTTGAATCTCTTCAGAATGTCCACAACATACTTTCCTTGTCCAAGGAAGATACCATCCGCACTTAGCCATACCTCCATTCCTAAGAAGTAATGCATCATCCCTAGGTATTTCATCTCAAACTTAGTGACAAGCCTCCTCTTTTAATTTGTAACGAGTTCATTCTTACCTATAAGAAACTTTTCATTGACATATAGGAGGAGTATCATTGGTCTTCCACCTTCAAACTTGAAGTATTGGAATCTTCTTTACTCTTGGTAAATCCTAAGCTCACCAGGAAGCTACCCATCTTGCCGTACCATGTCCTGAATTACTGCTTCAATCCATACAAGGATTTCTTTAACTTGCACACATGAGTTTGTCTATCATGTGTTCAAATACTAGTGATTTCTCCATGCACACCTTCTCTTCAACTACACCATTCAAGAATGCTATCTTGACGTCGATCTGGTGTACCTTACATTTCATTACTGCAGCCAGTACATGTATGGATATGATGGAAGTGTATATTTCTACATGTACAAATATCTCCTCATAGTCTATTCCTTGTTTATGGTAGAAGACACATGCCACAAACCTTGCCTTGTGTTTTTCAATGATACCATCCACAACATGCTTGACCTTGTAGATACACTTTGAAGTTACAACAAAATTCCCTTCTGGTCTCAGAATTATCTCCCAGACATCTTTATTCATTAATCAATTGGTACTCCTTGATCATGGATATTTCCATTCTTTATTTTCATATGCTTCTTCATATTTGGAAGGTTATTTAACATTGATGTCACATAGTAGGGCCACATAGCTATTGTGTGGTTTGCGTATCTTTCTTTCTCTATGCATCCCCTCTGGAGCGCCACACCTCTCTTCATCTTGTATTAGTTCTTGTGCCCATGCTAATATTGTTTTCTAGGAGTTCTTCTCATGAAGTGGTTCTATAGGTTCTTGTGTTTCTTCCATGTCATCATCTTCACGGTCTTCTAGAGTTGCCTCTTCCATTTCCATATCTCGAACTTTGGTTTCTTCAGGTTCTTCAATTTCTTCAGTAGGTAGTTTTCTTGACTTGCTGTATGATCATCCTTCATCGAATGTTACATATATCCTAATGTAAATATTCTTAAATCCTAGGAAGTATATTCTGTAGGCCTTTAAAGTGTCGCTGTATCCTACGAATATTCCCTTCCTTCTTAAAGGATCTAGCTTGGCCCTATTTTCCTTTGGTATGTGTATGTACATTGGGAAGCCAAATTTCTTGAGATGGATGACTTCTGGTTTCACTTGAGAAATATTCTTCGGGAGTCTTGTTGTCTAATACTTAGTGAGGTGCACCGTTTTGTACATACACAACTATTCTTGCTGCTTCTTCCCATAGGTGCATTGGAATATCTTGGTCATGTAGATTTCGCTGCTTCCATTATTGTTTTGTTATTTTGTTATGCAATGCCATTCTATTGAGGATTGTAGGGAGTTATCAACTCCCTCTTAATCCCATATTCTCTTCAAATGTCTTTGAGTTATTCTGAGGTGAGTTCTCCACCATTATTTGAACGTAGAGTCTTGATATTTCAGTGTGATTTTCAGCCAAGGCTTTGAATTCCTTGAACTTGTTGAATACCTCAATTTTACGTTTCAAGAAATATATCCAAGTTTTATGGGAGAAGTCATCTATAAAGGAAACATAGTATACATACCCGCTTAGTGAGATGGATGACATGGGCCCACATACATATGAGTGCAATATCTATAGTATTATTTTTTCTTTGCTTTCACTACTCGTAAACACCTTCCTTACATTCTTTCCTTGCACACATCCCTTGCAAACGCCTTCATGTTTTTTTCTGGATTTCTGGAAGTCTTGAAACCATTTTGATTGCAATAGGTAGTGCCCTATAGTGCACATGTGAAATCCTTCTATTTCATAGTTTAGTTGGTTCTATTGAGTCATGAACCAATTATTTTTCAAGTTGTCCCTTCAACTTGTACAAGCCTCCCTCTTTCTCTCCAATTATTGTTGCATCATCTATTGTATTTCCTTTTGGACACATTTGGCCATCAACAAATGAAACTCTTATTCCTTTTGTATCTAGTACAGATATGGAGAGAATATTCTTCTTCAATCCCAAAACATATATAACATGTTTCATCTTCAATGATTTTATAGAGTCTAGCTTGTAGGAATCTTTTGCACTTCCTTTTATGGGGTATTGATAGTCATCCCCAAGTTTCACCTTGTGAGGTGACTCATGCTCAGATAGATTGACGAATGATTCTTTGTATCCCATCATGTGCTTGGATGTTCCACTATCTATAAGCCAATCATTTCTTCCATGTGAGATGGTTCCTATGAGTGATGAGATTAAGACATATTCTTCATCACTTGAAGAATCAACTCTTTATTCTCTGAATCGTTTCTTTGCTGGTTCATCATATTCAATGACGTGAGAATGATGCATTTTCTTGTAGGACTTATTGTTGGAGGATCCTTTGTTCTTAGGACAATATTTCGAGTGGTGTCCCTTCTCATCACATGTGTAGCATCTGATACTCGATATATCTATTCTAGGTTTCTTTTTTCTTTTGTGATGAGGGTCCTCCCTTCTATTGTGATGATAGTCCTCCTTGTTGTTGTGTTTCATTCTGTTGTGTATTGTGAGAGCTTGATATTTAGTTTCTCCAATATTTTCTTCTCTTGTTATGAGCCTAGATTATTCTTGTGTGAATTCTTTCCAATGTTTGCTGAAGGTAATAAATTTGTTTCTGGCATATATTCCTTGAATGAATGAATACCATGATCTTGAGAGATCATTCAAGGTGGTCATAACAATATGTTATTATTATAACTTCTCTTTGACTACTTCGAGTTGTTCCTTGCTTTGGGAAACCCTTATGACTATGATTGCATGGTTTCCGAGTTTTGTATCTTCACATTCTTGATATGGTTCCTTAATGTCATCTTCCGATTGATCTTATTCGATTTGAATAATGTTGAAAAAGTATCGAACATGTCCTTAGGTGTCTTCAAATATGACACATGAGGGTTGAGATGATCCTTAATAGAATATGAAATGACTCTATTGGCCTTGACCAATTTCATCTTGTGGATATCCTTAACTTCATCTCCCTCTAGAGATGGAACCTTCCCACCAATATACTTGTCCAAATAATCTTCTTCAAGGAGCAGGGATATCCTATAATTCCATGGTTAGAAGTTGTCAGCTCCCCCAAGCTTATCATCAATATGGGTGTTACGATACATTTGAAAATGAGAACCTCAAATGGAAATATAAAATATTTAGATCTTACCGATTTGAGATGCCCAACCTAGTTCTGGAGCTAGCTGACCTAGGCTTCCATAGAGAAACACTAATTTTTCAAACTTGGAATCTTGGAATTATTTATGTATATAAAGATGTGCCTCCTTGAGGTGAGTTTCTCAATGAGGCCCTTTACCCAATTCAGTGTAGGGAAAATCCAAAAATCTGATTCCCTAGCTTCTCCTGGCACTAGTGTCTGGGTTAAAAATGAAACTCCTTCAAACTTGATTATGCTTCCTCCAAAAGATGCACCCTGCTAGGGTGAGTTATCCTAGCCGTCTTTTCTTGATGATCTATGGAGAGAATACCTTGAACTAGGAATCCCTTGTTTTCGCTACTGCATAGTGCCTTCTTTCAGAATAGCTTTGATACCATGTTATATTTTCTACTCTAATTAAAATTGATTAGGATATTTATTTGAAAGAATAACAAGCAAAACAAAATACATAAGATGCCCAAGACACAAATATGTTTACGGGGGAAACCATAAAGGAGAAAACCCCAAAAAATTACTTATAAAATTTCTGTCACTAATACAATATCACAATATGGAAAAACCCAAGAATAAAAAGTTTCTGCAACTCTTTCTCTTTCTCCTTGAGTGAACTTGTCCTCTCTCTCCTAATGCATACTTGAGAGTGAGTGAGTGTATATCTAAATGAGGGATGTCACCTCCCTCATTTATACACATCATGTGACTAACCTAAAACCTAACTAGGATGACCGGTTAACCTAGTAGGGATGACTTCACCCAGGGAGACTCAAAAATACATTTTCCTTAATTATTCTGGGGACTATTTCCCCGACTTACAACAGAGGTTTTGCCTCAATGACCAAACATAATAATGACATCCCAATCGGAGGAAAAAAATATCCAAGGGGGTAGAACAAAATACAATAATAATATACAACAAAATATCTTTCGTAGTTACATTTACAAAAAAAATACTTTAAGTGAGGGGCACTAGCCATGATCTCTCAAAGCTCCAAGGATTGAGATGAAATCACAATTCCCTTCTCTTGTTAATATTTTTTTCTCAAATTTTTCAACATTTATTGTATTATAGTTAGGATTCATTCTTAGGCTAGTTATCTGCATTTGTTATCCACCCTAAAAATCAGAAAACCCTAGAAAATACCTAAAAATACAAATAACTCAAATCTTCAAAAACAACCATGATTTTGTTTTCCTGGTACACCTTAAAATTTCTCCCTAGTGGATTTATCCATGGGTATTGAAGGGCACCCACTTTTATGAATAAAATTGGCATAGGCATAAAAACTTCTAACACATGCATTATATCAAACACTTTGAATATCTAGGGATTTAATTATATTTTTCTCATAAACTTTGAAATAAAAACCACCAATTCAAAGACACTTCAAATACTGAAATATTAGTTAAGCACATTGAACACAGATGTTTTGGACAAAAGACTGGGAAAAACCTTGAATAATATTTTTTCATTAAAGAAGAATACTTAGAAATTTTTCAACAATAAATTATTTCATCAACCCTCACTAAAAAAATTCCAAACTTTAATGACAACAACAAAATACCTTGTTTTTTGTGCAAACTAGAAAATGTACTTTATGCTATATGGCCCCCCACGTTTCAGTAAGATCTAAACATTATGATGTACCTTTTTCTTTGAAAACAATGCCCACACATGCATGTAATTATTGTTGTATGAACTGTACAACCATAATTTAATGCACAACACATTTCTTGGGAATTGTTCCCTCACATGTGTGAATCTACTTGCTGTACAATCTGCAACAATGCTCCAAGATGACTTGGGAAATGTACTGCTACTCCTCTTCTTGGAAATCGTGCCACTGCTGCTATGGTATCTCTTCTTTCTCCTTCACATTCTTCTTCTTCCTCTCTGATGGTGAGTGTGTTCACTTTGTCCTTTCCTTCATTGTTTTATACTTTAAATTTGTAACTACCTTCCCTAACTACCCTAATCAAGGGTTAATATTTATTTACAAAATCAAGGGTCATCATTAAAAATAGCTTTTAATAATTAAACACATTAATTATTAAATAGATCACTTAAAGTAATCCACTTTATAAAGTACAAAAAATTAACTCTTTATTTATATAAAGATCACTTTTTACATAAATATATAGAGGACAAAGCCTTAATTCCTTCTCATCACACTCCCACCAAAAATATGAGTAAGGAACTTTAGAGTTATCATTTTCCAACACCCTCTCCTAACGAGGAAGGCCCACAACACCATATTAATCTCTTCCTCTGACTCCTGAAACAACTCCCTCCTTCTCTAGAATCCATCTTGGATACAAGTGAATACTCCATACTGGAACTCTGAAGCCTGAGAATCGACTTGAGCCTCATGTACCTCTCTCACCCCACCCTACCGTCATCCCATAATCGTCATCCTCAAAGCATGACATTGAGTGTTTGCTAATATCATACCGAGAGAAAAGAGAACTTCGTGTATATCCAAGACCTCACCAAGATCTAGTTGGAACCTGATTGTTCCAATGCCTTGTATTGCCACCCATGAATTGTCGATATCCATCTGAACATAGTGCCCTAGTCCCAGCTCTGGGATAATCTAAAAGGACTCATAGACTATAGTAATGTGTTTGGTTGACCCATTGTCAACAGTACAGACATGCTCAAAGGAGGAACTCCCTACACTAGAGTCAATAGATACCAGAGAAAATTATTGCTTGAACTTGGCTACGAAGTCTTCTACTGTTGCAGTTTTTGTTGAATCTTTATTTGTCTTCCCTTTCTTCTTTTCAGGAAACTTATAGGTATAATGTCTTGTATGACCACACTGATAACACTTGACCTGAATCATGTATTTCTTATTTTTATTTGATTTTGTTGCAACTACCATGTCCTATTCCACTTCCTAACTTACCTGACCAGCCTGAGACCCATCCCGGAACTCCACTTGAGTAAAGTCACCCCACAATCTGGAAAAATTAGGAGCTTTTCTCTACCAACAATGCACTTCACAAAGACATCCCACTTCTTGGTGAATCCCTTCAGGGATATCCTCACCAACTCTGAATCAAGAACAATCTCTCCTACAACTGCCAACTCATCCTTGACTTGTGCCACATGAGGTTAGTAGGAGGTTACACCCTCATCCTTATTCATTTTAACAATGTCTAGATTTTCTTTCAGTGCCATCTTACGGTTCTCGTTCTTGGCTTTAAAAATTTGGTTCAAAGTATCCCACATGTCTTTAGCTATTTTATTTTATGCTAAATGATGAATGAGATGGTATTTTACTTCATCTATGATTACTATTTGGGATTTGGATTCAAGAGATTCAAACTCTTCAGGATCATCCTTATCTATTGGTTTAGTCATCTTAGTGTTTGAAAACCCCAAATTTTCCACTCTTTCAATATGACAATAATTCTTAATTTCCATGGGATATAGTCGAATACCCCATCCAAACTATCCTCAAATCGTATGCTCATCATTGGAAAATTTACTTGCAACAAGAACACTTGAAATACAACAAAAACACTTTCTTCTATACTTCTTTCACACTGTGAATACACAAGCTTGATTATACTTCATTATCTCTCTCATACCATGAAGAAATATGGCACACGCATACAATTTCTCACACACACATTTTGTCAAACACTTTGAATATCAAATAAATGCTCCATCTGGAATATCCATGTTATGGCATCCTTGTCATCAAACTTCATGATGTAAATATTGGGGAGTTACATACCCCTTGGAGACCATCCCTAGTCACCTCCATTATTGGAATCAAATCCTCTTCGAATATTCTTATTAATGGAAGTTTGATCAACATGGATACTATCTTTATCTTCTTGAGTACCCTGGGACACATCATCACCTATAGGGAGATTGTATTTTGAATTTTGTATGATATTAGAAATCCTTTTCATATGTTACTCCATATTATTATCCATATGTCCAATAATATTATCCTGTAAATCAACTAGATCAATTGTTTTCCTAGACCCTTTAATAATATCTTCTAACTTGGACACCCAAAAAGATAGTTCTTCACTTTCATCATAGGTTAAGGATGAATCCTCTGGTGGATTGAATGGAGTGTTATTTTTTACACTACATTTTGATGGAATTTAAAACAATATATATATGTATCACACCTTGGTTTCACCTCAAATAGATCGTTATACTAAAAATTATTCAAATTAAAAATGGTGTACCTTTTTCAAACCCTGATTTTCTATCCTACCTTCCAATTGAGGAGAAACTAAAGTTTCAACCCCTATGAATCTAAAATATCATCTCGTGGTATCCTGATATGTCCTCTTTCCAGTTCCATTAGTTTTTTTTAATTTTGATGTTCCAAAAAAAGATGTGACAATTTTCCCAACACTTGTTATTTTTGTCCTTTTCAGAAGAGCGAGAGTGTATGGAATTCCACATGTCCAATTTTTACGCCGAGAGGCGCTCTACAGCCCAGTATGGGGGAGATCTTGTCACGTGATGTCACGTGATGTAACATTACTAACATGTCGGCAGAAAATAATAGTGAAAGTGAATATTGATTCTAATTTTTTGCCGCAGCCTTTGAAGCAATGAATAGGAATTGATATTTGCTTATATAATTATATAAATATGGAGCTATACAAGCATCTGGGTTTTGTAATAGTTTTCCATCTTGATAAAAATTCTGATGTCTGATGGTTGAGAAAAATATCATGGCTGTACAAATATGTAATTTTTCTTGTTGATGAACAGAGAGGAGATAGAATAAACAGGTGATTTCTTGTGTATTTGATGGAAACAAATGTCAATATCTTGCGAACGGATTAGATGAAATTCGTGCTTGGAAGATCAATCAACGCTTTCTTTGAAAATTTTCTCATAATATAGGAAATTCCGTTGTGTGAAAGTATGCATTGACCTTTAAATGGAACCAGACAGAGTGGAGAATAATAGAGAATAGAGTTGAAAAAAATAATATTGTTACTAATTTAGTTGTGTGGAAGTACGCATTGAGCTTTAAATGGTAGAGAACCAGACAGACTGGAGAATAATAAAGATTAAAGTGGAGATAAATAGTATTGTTATCTAAATACTAATGCGGTGAGGAGAAAGTCGAGGAAAATAAAAGAGAAAATCTCGAAAACAGTTTTTGATATCTGAAGAATAATCTATTATTATAATTTGGTCCTTAATAGCTTATTAATAATCAATTATAACTTCTTCAGTACTTCATTCTGTATCAATGAAACATAAAGAGATCTTGAAAGAGCGTCAAAGCATAGGAGGAAATCTGTTGATTTCATTAATTATCAACATGGGATATTCTTTCACTGATAGTTATCGTCTTATCCGTGATGAATTTGAGCATGGAGAAACCTCTCAAAAGAAGAGACCGGTTGTATCTTCGGGCAGGCACAGAAGGCCTCTCCATGGTGGGGTCGTTGCCAAATTAAAGGATCACGTCTACAGAGGTTTTTTAATCGATGACAGTGATTGATTCAAGTTGGGATCTTGCATAAAAATAAGTAGCTGTAGCAGGGATCATCTTTTGTGCAAGTTCAAGGCAGTGTTCATAAGAATCAAAATGCCAAGGCTATCATCATCATCCATCAGATCCGAATATGATACTTTAAACCATGCTCTCATCTTTGATGACGCTAGCTCTCAAGCTGATCCACATGAGCTAGACCATGGTCGAGTTTGTTAACTATGAACTCCCTTCTATGGTTTAATTTGTGTTCAGTGGCATATTGGCGTTTACCTTTCTGTATGCTCTTCAGTTTCATTGGGTCCGAGTTGACTGGCTTTGGTGTTCTTTATAAACTTTGTTATATTTTTTATTATATATCTATAATTGACAGTGCAGCATTGTCAATAATTAAATAAAATTGTGGGAATTGTGAAATTTGTTGGTTACTAAGATTGTATTTTTATTTTTATATATTTTAGAATTTTAGGTGGATTAGTATTTATATTTGTTCTCTATTATAGGAATAAAATGAGAGAATTTGGGGTGGATTAGTATTTATGTTTATTTTTTTATTAGAGGAAAATGAGACAAGTGTACTCTCCAAATTGATATATATATTTTAAAAATAAATAGTAACTAATTCATAGACAAACATTACAAATTATGATTGCGCTCTACAGCCCAGTATGGGGGAGATCTTGTAAAGTTACGTAACGTTATGTAACTTTACGTAACATTATTTTTATTAATTTTTTTTTTTAATTATAGGCCAAAATAAAAGTCGGCCAAAAGAACAACCTAATATGGGGGATATGTTGTAATCTTCCTACCTAACAAAACAATAAAAAAAGTAAAAATTTAATTATCCGTAAAAAAAATGTGGGTCATGAAAAAACACAATATGGAGGAGATGTTGTAATGTTCCTATCTAACAAAATAATAAAAAATAAAAAATTGAATTATCCTCAAAAAAATGTTGGACTTGCACATAAACCATGTGCAAAGTCTTCTAAACAACCCATGGTTTTATTGTACATGATTTATAAACCATGTGCAAGGCCTCCTAAACAACCCATGGTTTTATTGTACATGGTTTAGGAGGGCCTTGCAAATGGTTTTAAGACCATGTGCAAGGCCTCCTAAACAACCCATGGTTGTAGGAGGGCCTTACATGTGGTTTAAAACCATGTATGAGAAAATGTTGTAATGTTTGTTCCTAATAAAATAAAAAATAATAAAAAATATTATATGTGAACCTTAAATAAAAATATGTGTCTTTTGGTTTGAATCAAATCGATGGATACCTAAGAAGAGATTCGATCCCTCTCGGCGCTTGATAGAGCCTAGGATTTGGATCTACGCTGGTTGTATTATGATTGTGAAATTAATACCCAAGGTATTGTGTTCCATATTATTTCTTTTGCGACAAGTCTCACTCAATTTTGATCTTGCATGCTCTCGATATAACTATTTTTTCCAGAACTCCTGTTTTACACTAGTTAGAAACCCTGACTTCCACTAGGTATAACTCCAAGCCTGTAATGATTCAAGACCTAAAACTCATATATTGGTATATATTATAAGTCCCATTTGATTTATATGTATGAAACATCCTATAAAAAAAATTATAGAGAAAATTCCAATATGACTCGTTTTGGAAGCGTCCAAGCTCTGATACCAAATGCTATGCAACTAGTCCAAGAAAGAGCATAAAAATAACATAAATATATCAGAAAAAGTAATCCATTCATTGATAAGGAATAAACAGGATTAATAGAAAGCCTCTTCTAGGGGGAAACCTCCTTATACAATGTACCAAGTACACAAGAAGAGACATGTGGAGATTATTCAAATGAAAAGGTCTCCTTCCTATATATATGAGACAAAGAGGTACAATTACAACTAATGGACCCAAGAAGACATAACTACTATAATAATTCTAATGAAAATTTCCAATATTAGACCTAAATCCGACATAAAAAATTGTTAATGAGCTATAATATATAGGGTAATGTGACAAAATTTAGGTCTTAACATGTCATGTGGTCTAGTGGAGTTTTCTACCAACCTTTCCTCAAGCACAGTTTCATGTATAGGGGGATTCAAAGAAACGTTTGATCAACCCTTACTAAAGAATATAAACAATGACTAGGGTACTTAAAGGAGCATTGAACACACTTCCTCGAGCATAGTTTCTTATCCCGGAGGTGCATGGAGAAGGGTTGTCTGATCCTTCTTCCAACATAGTATTCTCAAATATTAGGAGAATAGGGAATGGTCAATCGAACCTTTTTCCATAACGGTATTCCCATCGTTGGGTATCAAATGGAAGGGTCAACCAATTGTTCCTAGTGCATATTTTTCTCATAAAAGGGGCCCAAGGAAGGGATTACCAACCATTCCTCAAGCATTGAAATATATATTTTTGGGAATCTGGAGAAGCATCGTCTTGATCACTATCTAGTATAGTATTTACATTAAGGAGGTTCACACAAAATACCTAAATAATTATACTTCTAACATAGCATTCTCATATATGACGAGCATGAAGAAGTTGAGTAATCTTACTCAATAATGGTATTCATGTCACTGGGTATTCAATGGAAGGGTTGATCATCCATTCATTTACCATTGTTTTTGTGAAGAAAGGGTTCCAAGGGAAGTGTTAAATAGTCATTCTTCTAGCGTAATAATCTCATCTAGGTGAAATGTAATGTAGCCAAATAGATATTTAGGCACGCTAGTTCAAATTTAACTAGTTTAAGCTAGGAATTTAAAAAATAAGACATTAGTCACCTTAAGGATTCTAAAAAATTTCCCAAGATGGATATTAGGATGTACTCCAGATCATGTAAATACTACAACAACCTTAATAATACTCCCAACTTTTACATCTACAAATTCTTTGGGTGCATCACTACTGGGTAGACTCCTTTGGCTAAACCAAAGGTTTCAAGGCAATGGACCCAAGAATTATATGGAACCAAATGGATTTTGGTGTAGAAATAGAAGTGGATGGTATATATATACCACAAAATTCTATGAAAACAATGATATATAAAATTGAACTCAATTTGACATAGGTTTGGAAGCTAGGACGATAAATTAGAATTTTAGACAACTAAACTAGGATATTTCCAACTCAGCTCTAGGAGCATCTAAGGGTCATGAAATTTTGATTTGAAGGATGTGATAGGTTTGAATACATGTATTATTACTATATAAACTCACATAATGTGATTTGGATTTGTGTAAGCTAGGTTATTACATTAATTCTAAAAACTAGTCAAATTTAAACATCAAACGAGAATAGGAGGAAAAATACAAGAAAACAATTATGCAAAAGGAAGCACACCAATGAATATTATTATTAAATAAGGTATGGATTAAATATAACATATTCAATGATATTATCTACATCGTACTGGATAAACACCATCACCGCCCACTACTACAACTAGCTCATTGAAGAATTACACCCAATTCTTAGAACTTGAATTGCTCGAACTTTAACTCACCATATGGATATCAACTAGGATTGCAATTACATGAAATAGTCAAAATAAAAATAAATGAGGAAGTATAAATTCCATTTATCCATAAGGGTATAGGTGGCCACCCACCTATTCCACTCACTAAAAATAGTTTTTCATTTTGTCAAATTTCTTGTAATTTTCTACAGTTTTTCGGCTCCCAAACTTTCGGGGCAGATTTGAGACCCTAAATGATTTTTTTTGGTGATTCAGGGGACAAATAACCACCATGGAATGAATGTTTCCCCATTAAAAAGGTGCAAATATCATAGATACCTTTCCAACGGGCTATCGATCGTCGTGGACAAAGATCGTATGCAAAAGTAATGACCCCAAGAAGTTGATTGTTCAACTAACCACCTTGGGGACACAAAATTTATGATGATTAATTTCCTAGTGTTAGGGTTAGTTTTTTATTCATAACCAAGGATTTATGATAAATGGGCCTTCGACCTCCTTTTTTATTCATCTTATCACAAGTGAGCGTAGTTTCCACATCTCTTCTGATAGATAAATCTACCACCATTCTAGCTGCTTTTGTTTTACAAGTTTGTTCTGTTTCATTCATTTAATAGAATCCGAATTTACTATATCACTGTGTTTAATTCCATATATCTATGTATTTGAATATATATTCTCTTTAATTTCATTCTCACATAAATCCAGATCAGTGGTAACATATCTTTCCGCTCTTGTGGTTTCTTAGTGCATGTCCCCAACGAGATCTAAATATCGAGAGTTGGGTCTCGAACTAGTTGAGATTGGGGAAAATACCTCTTGGCATCCCAATAATCATTACATGGTGGGAGAAGAAAAGAGATATGACGAATAAATGATGGTTAACTTCCCCCAAATCATTTGAACAATGCCGACGGTAGTAGATGCACCTTCAACGCGTATCCATTTCGGGGATGCGAATCCCTTCAAGGTACATGTTAATGTTGACATCCACTTATTTGAAGGAAATATAAATGCAGATGATTTGGAAAAATGGTTGAGTCTATTAGAGGGTTACTTCTCTGCTAAATTTTTTTTCGATAGTGAAAAGATCACCTTTGCGCTCCTTAAGTCCCTCCCTCATGTCAAAGAATGGTGGGACGGGTACTCTGAGATCCATGTGAGGGATGAATATGAGATATTCAATAAAAAACCCACCTGGTAATATTTTTTTGATTCCATAAAAGAGGAATTATACCCTGTTGGAAACTATGATGACCAATACACGCGATGGGTGACATTGCACCAGGAAAGAGATCAAACAGTGTCAGAGTATACCAATATATTCCATACTCTGCTCTCAAAGATGGGTATTAGAGAATCCAAATGGAACCTGGTTCTAAAGTACCACAGTGGCCTACATAGGTACATTCAGTTGAATATATATTTCCTTGACATATCCTCACTAGGAGTAACTTACCGATATGCCGTCAAGATTGAGCAAAAGTTTAAGCAAAATAATAAGTGAGATTTTGGGTTTGCAAATCAACAATAGAATCCAAGAAAAAGTGGCCCTAATTCAAAACCCAAAGGACAGAGCAAGGATGGCCAAATTATCGACAACCAGTCCAAGCCGTAAACAAAGTAGGGTAATGGAAAATCAAACAAGGACACTGAAAAGTGGTCCAAGTTCCACAAAATACCCTGGCACAACATTGATGAATGTCACTCAAAACAATCATTGTTGGATGAGACAATTTCCCCATATCCAGACTCAGACTCAGACACTAATGCAGAGAAAGAAATGGGTACAAAGATCATTTATGTAGAACCTAGTGCCATGATCGTAACCACAAATATCCAACCATAAGAGTCAAAGGATACAAAGGAAGGGGAGCGCCTATTCTTTTCGCAACTATGGATTCAAGGGACTCCACTACATTTAATTGTTATCAATGGTTATTAGAAGAACCTCATCTTGACCGAGGTCATCAAAATATTAAATATTTCAACGGTTCCACACCCCCAACCCTACAACATTGGTTGGCTGAGCCATGGAAGAGACATCCATGCTAGTAAACAGTGCCGCCTCTCCTACAAAATCAATCCCTTCAAAGATGAGGAAATGTGCAATGTTTCCCTACATGAAGTTTGTGATGTTCTTTTAGGACAACCATATATGTAGAAACATCATGCTGTGTATGAGTCTAGACATCGTAGTGCCATTATTACTTTGGGAAATAAACTCTATAGGATTCCAGAGACACTTTATGCTACCATAGTGTCTCTCATCATAGCGAAGCAGTGCAGGATGGTAATCTCCCAGACAAGAAAATTCATAATATTCATGGTTCATTTTTAGGGTGAAAAAAACATCACAACAACATCCACCACCTCCCCACAAAACCCCTCTACGCAACAGAAACAAGTGGACAAGATCGTGGAAGCATACAAAGACATCTTCACCACACCTGGCAGGGTTCCAATACATTGCTAGGTCAAGCATTCCATTGATTTGATCCTTGGTGTTCCTTTACCTAATGGGCCAATATACATGAATACTCTCATGTAGAATGAAGAAATCAAACACAAGATTCAAGAGTTAATCCAAAAGGGGCACATTCAACCCAAATCCTCACCTTGTGGGAGCCCAATTGTGTTGGTACATAAGAAAGATGGGACATGGCAACTCCATATTGACTACCGATATCTAAACAAGATCACAGTACGGAATTGGTATTCCATTTCCTAGATCGACGACCTCCTCAAGCAGCTTAAGGGGCCAAGTATTTCAGCAAGATTGACTTGAAGTCTGGTTATCATCAAGTGCCAATTGAGCAGGATGATGTCTAGAAGACTACCTTCAAATATCAGGAAGGTATTTTGAGTGGTTGGTCATTCCTTTCTCCTAAATTAATTCTCCAACAACCTTCACGAGGATGATGGATGGAATTCTACAACCATTCACCAATTCCTTTGTGGTTGTATATCTAAATGATATACTCATCTACAGTAGAACATGGGCAAAGAATTTGCAGCATATCCACCAGGTCCTCATCACCCTACGCCAACAAAAGTAATATGACAATATAGAGAAGTGCTCATTTGGAATGAAGAGGGTTCAATATCTGGGATACATTGTGGATGAGCATGGTGTTCATGTAGATCCATCCAAGTTCCAATCCAATCACAATTGGCCGACCCCGATGACTCTCATAGAGTTTCACAACTTCCTAGGCATTGAAAACTTCTATCACATATTTGTGTTGTGATTCTCTAATATTGCTTGGTCCATTGTCCAAGTGACTAAAGGTGGATTTAAGTCAATTTCACTTGGTCCAAGCCACAACAACATTCATTTGAGGAGCTTAATAAGTGCTAACTTTTGGTTCCTGTCCTTACCTTACCATAACTACAATAACCCTTTTATATTGAGATAGATGCTTTAGACTATGCCATTGGTGCGGTCCTCACTCAGCATGGCCATCCAGTGGCATATCATAGTAAGACACTTTTAGATATAGTCCACAAATACCCCACCTATGATACGGAAACATACTCCATTGTCCAAGCCTGCTGCCAATGGAATCATTACATCCTTGGAGAATAAATAGTCATCCACAGTGATCACAAGCCCTTGTAGTTCATGCAAACCCAAGGAAAGTTATAGAATTTATGCCACCACAAATTCCCCACTTACTTGCAGTAGTTCCACCTAAACATTAAATATAAGAAGGGAAGCACCAATCAAGTCGCTGATTGCCTTAGTCAACCTCCATTAGAATCATTAACCATGGTTCTCAACTCTTGCATCCATGGGACCTCTAGGTGGACTCAACTATATGACAATGATATTGAGTTCGCTCCCATCTATCAATCCTTGTCTATAGGTACACTCGTGGTAGAATTTCATCTTTATGAAGGATTTCTATGCCACCTGGGCCATCTGTGTGTTCCTTCAAGCGAGCGTGTGAATATTATTTGGGGAGTGCATTACAGTTGGTTGGCAAGGAATTTTGGCACTGAGAAGACAATGGTAGTCTTGCAGAAGTATTTTATTGGCCCAAAATCTAACAAGATGTCGACCTATATATTAGATCCTTCAATTCCTATGCCATCACGAAACCAACTATCAAAAATAAAGGGTTGTACACCCCCCTTCCCACTCTGAATGGGACATGGGAATACATCTCCATTGATTAAATTCCAGTACTACCTTTAACTAATCATGGTAATGACTATGTTTTTGTGGTCATGGATCACTTCTCTAAGATGTCCATTTTGATAGCTTGCAATAAGAGCATTTGCCGAATCCACTGATAAGATCTTCTTCGAGCATGTTTGGGTTCATTTTGGGTTTCCACAGACTATCATTTCAGATCAGGACAACATGTTCCTGATCACTTTCTGGTCTAGTTTATGGTCATTGATGGATACCAAGGTCACCAAATCGACTGCCTTCCACCCCCACACCGATGGTTCAAAGTATCCCACATGTCTTTAGCTGTTTGATTTATGCTAAATGATGAATGAGATGGTATTTTACTCCATCTAGGATTACTAGTTGGGATTTGGATTCAAGAGATTCAAACTCTTCAGGATCATCCTTATCTGTTGGTTTAGTCATCTTAGTGTTTGAAAACCCCAAATTTTCCACTCTTTCAATACGACAATAATTCTTAATTTCCATGGCATATAGTTGAATACCCCATCCAAACTATCCTCAAATCGTATGCTCATCATTGGAAAATTTACTTGCAACAATAACACCTGAAATACAACAAAAACACTTTCTTCTGTACTTCTTTCACACTGTGAATATACAAGCTTGATTATACTTGATTATCTCTCTCATACCATGAAGAAAGATGGCACGAGCATACAATTTCTCACACACACATTATGTCAAACACTTTGAATATCAAATAAATGCTCCATTTGGAATATACATGTTATGGCATCCTTCCCATCAAACTTCATCATGTCAATATTGGGGAGTTGGATACCCCTTGGAGACCATCCCTAGTTACCTCCATTATTGGAATCAACTCCTCTTGGAATATTCTTATTAATGGAATTTTGATCAACATGGACACTATCTTTATCTTCCTAAGTACCTTGGGACACATCATCACCTATAGGGAGATTGTATTTTAAATTTTGTATGAGATTAGAAATGCTTTTCATATGTTACTCCATATTATTATCCATATGTACAATAATATTATCCTGTAAATCAACTAGATCAATCATTTGCATAGACCCTTTAATCATATCTTCTAACTTGGACACCCGAAAAGATAGTTCTTCACTTTCATCATAGGTCAAGGATGAATCCTCTGGTGGATTGAATGGAGTGTTATTTTTTACACTACATTTTGATGGAATTTTAAACAATATATATAGATATCACACCTTGGTTTCACCTCAAATAGATCGTTATACTAAAAATTATTCAAATTAAAAATGGTGTACCTTTTTCAAACCCTGATTTGAAGACTGATTTTCTATTCGACCTTCCAATTGAGGAAAAACTACAGTTTCGGCCCCTATGAATCTAAAATATCATCTCGTTGGTATCCCAATATGTCCTCTTTCTAGTTCCATTAGTTTTGTTTAATTTTGATGTTCCAAAAAAAGTCGTGACAATTTTCCCAACACTTGCTATTTTTGGCCTTTTCAGAAGAGCGAGTGTATGGAATTCCACATGTCCAATTTTTGTATTATGATTATGAAATTAATACCCAAGGTATTGTGTTCCATATTATTTCTTATGCGACAAGTCTCACTCAATTTGTATCTTGCATGCTCTCGATACAACTATTTTTTCCAGAACTCCTGTTTTAGACTAGTTTTTGGACTAGTCAAAAACCCTCACTTCCACTAGGTATAACTCCAAGCCTGTAATGATTCAAGACCTAAAACTCACACTGCATATATATTGGTATATATTATAAGTCCCATTTTATTTATATGTATGAAACATCCTATAAAAACATTTATAGAGAAAATTCCAATATGACTCGTTTTGGAAGCATCCAAGCTCTAATACCAAATGCTATGCAACTAGTCCAAGAAAGAGCATAAAAATAACATAAAATAGATCAGAACAAGTAATCCATTCCTTAATAAGGAATAAAAGGGATTAATAGAAATCCTCTTCTAGGGGGAAACCTCCTTATACAATGTACCAAGTACACAAGAAGAGACATGTGGATATTATTCAAATGAAAAGGTCTCCTTCCTATATATATGAGACAAAGAGGTACAATTACAACTAATGGACCCAAGAAGACATAACTACTATAATAATTCTAATGAAAATTTCCAATATTAGACCTAAATCCGACATAAAAAATTGTTAATGAGCCATAATATATAGGGTAATGTGACAACATTTAGGTCTTAACATGTCATGTGGTCCAGTGGAGTTTTCTACCAACCTTTACTCAAGCATAGTTTCATGTATAGGGGGATTCAAAGAAAGGTTCGATCAACCCTTACTAAAGAATATAAACAATGACTATGGTAACTTAAAGGAGCATTGAACACACTTCCTAGAGCATAGTTTCTCATCCCGAAGGTGCATGGAGAAGGGTTGTCTGATCCTTATTCCAACATAGTATTCTCAAATATTAGGAGCACAGGGAATGGTCAATCGAACCTTTTTCCATAAAGGTATTCCCATCATTGGGTATCAAATGGAAGGGTCAACCAATTGTTCCTAGTGCATATTTTTCTCATAAAAGGGGCCCAAGGAAGGAATTACTAACCATTCCTCAAGCATTGAAATATATTTTTTGGGAATCTGGAGAAGCATCGTCTGGATCACTATCTAGCATAGTATTTACATTAAAGAGGTTCACGGAAAAGACTTAACTAATTATAATTCTAACATAGTATTCTCATATATGAGGAGCATGAAGAAGTTGAGTAATCTTACTCAATAATGGTATTCATGTCAGTAGGTATTCAATGGAAGGGTTGATCATCCATTCATTTAGACTTATTTTTGTGAAGAAAGGGTTCCAAGGGAAGTGTTAAATAGTCATTCTTCTAGCGTAATAATCTCATCTAGGCGAACTGTAATGTAGCCAAATAGATATTTAGGCACGCTAGTTCAAATTTAACTAGTTTAGGCTAGGAATTTAAAAAATAAGACATTAGTCACCTTAAGGCTTCTAAATTTTTTCCCAAGATGGATATTAGGATCTACTCCAGCTCATGTAAATACTACAACAACCTTAATAATAGTCCAAACTTTTACATCTACACATTCTTTGGGTGCATCACTACTGGGTAGACTTCTTTGGCTAAACCAAAGGTTTCAAGGCGATGGACCCATGAATTATGTGGAACTGAATGGATTTTGGTGTAGAAATAGAAGTGGATGGTCTATATATACCACAAAATAATATGAAAACACTAATATCAAAATGTGAACTCAATTTGATATAGGTTTGGAAGCTAGGATGATAAATTAGAATTTAGGACAACTAAACTAGGAGATTTCCAACTCAGCTCTAGAAGCATCTAAGGGTCATGAAATTATTATTTGAAGGATGATATAGGTTTTATTACATGTATTATTACTATATAAACTCACATAATGTGATTTGGATTTGTGGAAGCTAGGTTATTACATTAATTCTAAAAACTAGTCAAATTTAAACATCAAACGAGAAAAGGAGGAAAAATACAAGAAAACAATTATGCAAAAGGAAGCACACCAATGAATATTATTATTCAATAAGGTATGGATTAAATATAATATATTCAATGATATTATTTACATCGTAATGGATAAACACCATCACCATCCACTACTACAACTATCTCACTGAAGAATTACACCCAACTCTTAGAACTTGAATTGCTCGAACTTTAACTCACCAAATGGATATCAACTGGGATTGCAATTACATGAAATAGTCAAAATAATAATAAATGAGGAATTATACATTCCATTGATCCATATGGGTGTATGTGGCCACCCTCCTATTCCACTGGCTAAAAATAGTTTTTCATTTTGTCAAATTTCTTGTAATTTTCTACAGTTTTTCGGGTCCCAAACTTTCGGGGCAGATTTGAGACGCTAAATGAATTTTTTTGGTGATTTAGGAGGATAAATAACCACCATGGAATGAATGTTTCCCCATTAAAAAGGTGTAAATATCATAGATACCTTTCCAACGGGCTATCGATCGTTGTGGATAAAGATCGTATGCAAAAGTAATGATCCAAAGAAGTTGACTGTTCAACTAACCACCTTGGGGACACAAACTTTATGATTATTAATTTCCTAGTGTTAGTGTTAGTTTTTTATTCCTAACCAAGGATTTATGATAAAAGGCCCTTCGAACTCCTTTTGTATTCATCTTATCACAAGTGAGCGTAGTTGCCACATCTCTTATGATAGATAAATCTACCACCATTCTCGCAACTTTTGTTTTACAGTTTGTTCTGTTTCATTCATTTAATAGAATCCGAATTTATTATATTACTGTGTTTATTTCCATATATCTATTTATTTGAATATATATTCTCTTTAATTTCATTCTCAGATAAATTTGGATTAGTGGTATCATAGCTTTCCGCTCTTGTGGTTTCTCAGTGCATGTCCCCAATGAGATATGAATATTGAGAGTTGGGTCTCGAACTAGTTGAGCTTGGGGAAAATACCCCTTGTCATCCCAATAATCCTTACATGGCGGGAGAAGAGAAGAGATATGACAAATAAATGATGGATAACTTCCCCCAAATTGTTTGAACAATGCCGACGGTAGCAGATGCACCTTCAATGAGTATCCATTTTGGGGGTGCGACTCCCTTCAAGGTACATGTTAACTTTGACATCCCCTTATTTGAAGGAAATATAGATGCAGATGATTTGGAAAAATGGTTGAGTCTGTTAGAGGGTTACTTCTCTGCTAAAAAATGTTCGATAGTGAAAATATCACCTTCGCGCTCCTTAAGTCCCTCCCTCATGTCAAAGAATGGTGGGATGGGTACTTTGAGATTCATGTGAGGGATGAATATGAGATATTCAATAAAAAAACCACTTGTGAATATTTTTTCGATGCCATAAAAGAGGAATTATACACTGTTGGAAACTATGATGACCAATACACACGATGGGTGACATTGCACCAGGAAAGAGATCAAACAGTGTTAGAGTATACCAATATATTCCATACTCTGCTCTCAAAGATTGGTATTAGAGAATCCAAATGGAACTTGGTTCTAAAGTACCATAGTGGCCTACACAGGTACATTCATTTGAATATAGATTTCCTCGACATATCCTCACTAGGATAAACTTATCGATATGCCGCCAAGATTGAGCAAAAGTTTAAGCAAAATAATAAGTGAGACTTTGGGTCTTCAAATCAACAATAGAATCCAAGAAAAAGTGGCCCTAATTCAAAAACCAAAGGACAGAACAAGGATGGCCAAATTATTGACAACCATTCCAAGCCGTAAACAGAGTAGGGTAATGGAAAATCGAACAAGGACAATGAAAAGTGGTGCGAGTTCCACAAAATACCCTGGAACAACACTGATGAATGTCACTCAAAAAAATCATTATTGGATGAGACAATTTCCCCATATCCAGACTCAGACTCAGACACTAATGCAGAGAAAGAAAGGGGTACGAAGATCATTTATGTAGAACCTAGTGCCATGATTTTAACCACAAAGATCCAACCATAGGAGTCAAAGGATACAAAGGAAGGGGAGAGCCTATTCTTTTCACAACTATGGGTTCAGGGGACTCCGCTCCATTTAATTGTTGTTAATGGTTATTAGAGGAACCTCATCTTGACCGAGCTCATCAAAATATTAAATATTTCGACGGTTCCACACCCCCAACCCTACAACATTGGTTGGCTGAGCCATGGAAGAGACATCCACGCCAGTCAACAGTGTCGCCTCTCCTTGAAAATCAATCCCTTCAAAGATGAGGAAATGTGCGATGTTTCCCTACATGAAGTTTGTGATTTTGTTATAGGACAACCATATATGTAGAAACATCATGCTGTGTATGAGTCTAGACATCGTAGTGCCATTATTACTTTTGGAAATAAACTCTACAGGATTCCAGAGACACTTTCTGCTACCGTAGTGTCTCTCATCATAGCAAAGTAGTGCAGGATGGTAATCTCCCAGACAAGGAAATTCATAATATTCATGGTTCATTTTTAGGGTGAAAAAAACATCACAAGAACATCCACCACCTCCACACAAAACCCCTCTATGCAACAGAAACAAGTGGACAAGATCGTGGAAGCATACAAAGACATCTTCACCACACCTGACAGGGTTCCAATACATTGTCAGGTCAAGCATTCCATTGATTTGATCCTTGGTGCGCCTTTACCTAATGGGACAATATACAAGAATTCTCTCTTGTAGAATGAAGAAATCAAACACAAGATTCAAGAGTTAATCCAAAAGGGGCACATTCGACCCAACTCCTCACCTTGTGGGAGCCCAATTGTGTTGGTACATAAGAAAGATGGGACATGGCGAATCCATATTGACTAGTGATATCTAAACAAGATCACAGTATGGAATTGGTATCCCATTCCCCAGATCGACGACCTCCTCCTGCAGCTTAAGGGGCCAAGTATTTCAGCAAGATTGACTTGAAGTCTGGCTATCATCAAGTACCAATTGAGTAGGATGATGTCTAGAAGACTACCTTCAAATGTCGGGAAGGTATTTTGAGTGGTTGGTCATTCCTTTCGCCTAAATTAATTCTCCAACAACCTTCATGAGGATGATGGATGGAATTCTACAACCATACACCAATTCCTTTGTGGTTGTATATCTAAATGATATACTCATCTACAGTAGAACATGGGCAAAGAATTTGCAGCATATCCACCAGGTCCTCATCACCCTACGACAACAAACGTTATATGACAATATAGAGAAGAGCTCATTTGGCATGGAGAGGGTTCAATATCTGGGATACATTGTGGATGAGCATGGTGTTCATGTAGATCCATCCGAGTTCCAATCCATTCACAATTGGTCGAGCCCGATGACTCTCATAGAGTTTCACAACTTCCTAGGCATTGGAAACTTCTATCACATATTTGTGTTGTGATTCTCTAATATTGCTTGGTCCATTATCCAAGTGACTAAAGGCGTATTTAATTCAATTTCACTTGGTCCAAGCCACAACAACATTCATTTGAGGAGCTTAATAAGTGCTAATTTTTGGTGCCCGTACTTACCTTACCATAACTACAACAACCCTTTGATATTGAGATAGATGCTTTAGACTATGCCATTGGTGCGGTCCTCACTCAGCATGGCCATCCAATGGAATATCACAGTAAGACACTTTTAGATATAGTCCACAAATACCCCACCTATGATAAGGAAGCATACTCCATTGTCCAAGCCTGTGTCAATGGAATCATTACATCCTTGGAAAAGAAATAGTCATCCACAGTGATCACAATGCCTTGTAGTTCATGCAAACCCAAGGAAAGTTATAGAATGTCTACCACCACAAATTCCCCACTTACTTGCAGCCGTTCCACCTGAACATTAAATATAAGAAGGGAAGCACCAATCGAGTCGCTGATTGCCTTAGTCAAACTCTAGTAGAATCATTAACCATGGTTCTCAAATCTTGCATCGATGGGACCTTTGGGTGGCCTCAACTATATGATAATGATATTGAGTTCGATCCCATCTATCAATCCTTGTCTATAGGTACACCCATGGTATACTTTCATCTTTATGAAGGATTTCTATGCCACTTGGGTCATCTCTGTGTTCCTTCAAGCGAGCATGTGAAGATGATTTGGGGAGCGAATTATAGTCGGTTGGAAAGGAATTTTTGCACTGAGAAGACAACGGTAGTCTTGCAGAAGTATTTTATTGGTCTAGGCTCTAGCAAGACGTCGATCGATATATTAGATCCTTCAATTCCTTTGCCATCACGAAACCAACTATCAAAAATAAAGGGTTGTACACCCCCCTTCCCACTCTGAATGGGACATGGGAATAGATATCCATTGATTAAATTCCAGGACTACCTTCAACTAATCATGGTAATGAATGTGTTTTTGTGGTCATGGATCACTTCTCTAAGATGTCCATTTTGATAGCTTGCAATAAGAGCATCTGCCGAATCCACTGCTAAGATCTTCTTTGAGCATGTTTGGGTTCATTTTGGGCTTCCACAGACTATCATTTCAGATCAGGACAACATGTTCCTGATCACTTTCTGGTCTAGTTTATGGTCATTGATGGATACCAAGCTCACCAAATCGACTTCCTTCCACCCCCACATCAATGGACAAACATAGGCAGTCAACCAGATGATTGTACAATTATAAACAACCCTTCACATGGGATGAGAGCCTTTCTTATGTTTAACATAGCTATACAAAATCTCTTCATAGCTCTTCCGGTCACATCCCTTTTAAGGCATACTTTTTCCAACCATTGGCCCCAATTGGTGTAGCTCTCCCCCTTGCATCCACATAAGAGGAATATTCCCATGCTCATGTTGAGGTTGATAAGGTGACAATATTTGTTGAATGAATCCAACACATCCTCCATCAGGTCCATGACATTTTGGAAAAGGCCAATACTAAATACAAGCAGTGAGATGACCAACATCGGTTTCCACATAAATTCCAGGTTGGGTATACGGTTTGGTTACATTTGTCCACTTCAATATGGGACATGCATACACCATCACCAAGGAATTCCTTCAAAATAAGCATTCCTCCATTCCTTGGATTCCACCCAGTATTCAATGTGGAGCTCCTTCGACCATATTTTTCACCACTGTTGGACACCTCGGAAGTGGCAGAACAATTGACACCTACAAAGCTTAATCCTGACTACATGGAAAAAGAAACCATTTATCATATCATGGACACATAGGTTAAGGGAACTCGTAAGCAGAATATCCAACTATATCGAGTTGTCAAGGCATGGCATCTCCTCCACCAAGGCAAGTGGCTCACCATGAGTCAAGTTTAACAGAAGTTTCCCCATTTGATGGGGGCACTCAATGAAATGGATACCATTGATTACTGAGGGGGGAGAACTGATCCAGATGGGTGTAGGTGTCCACCCACCTATTCCATTGGCTCAAAACAATTTTTCATTTTTTCATTTTCCTTGTAATTTTCTACGGTTTTTCGGGTCCAAAACTTTTGGGGCCGTTTTGAGGCCGTTTTGAGGCCCTGAATTATGTTTTTTTGGTGATTATGGGGGGGAAATAAATACTATGGAATTCAATTGGCCCCTATCGAAATTTTCAAATCTCGGATAGACCTTTCCAATGGCCTATCAAGCACCCCAAACATAGATCATATGCAAAAGTATGACCTCGAGAAGTTGACTATTCAACTAAGCACCTTGGGGCCACAAACTTTATGATGATTCATATCCTAGGGTTAGGATTTTATGTCTCTCCAAGGATTTATGATAAAATACCCTTTGACTTCCTTTTGTATTCAGGTTGTCATGAGTGAGCATAACCGCCACATCTCTTCTTAGAGTTACAACTACCAATATTTTAGCTACTTTTGTTTTACAATTTGTTATATTTCATTCATTTAATAGAATCTGAGTTTACTGGATCACTGTGCTTATTTACATATATCTGTGTATGTGAATATATATGCTCTTTCATTTCATTCTTGTATAAATCCAGATCATTCATCCTCCTTAGTCTCTAGTTGATTCCTCGATTTCCTTGGTGAATTAAAGGGGCACATCTCCCAACTGGTGACAAGGGGCACATATCCCAAGTATTGAAAAGTTTAGAGATATTCAATTTGAAATTCAAAACTAGCAAAATATGTGAAATGGAATTCTCAACCTCCTTTATAAACTTCCGGTGGTTTTATTGTCAAGTTACATTGGATATGGACCACTTGCTTCATCAATTGCACCCTCACTAGATAAATTTGGACTTGTATCTTTTCAATATTATTTCCTTGCTTTGTTGTCTTTTCTTCTTTAGGATGCTTTTCTTGATTTTAGGAAAAAAGACTAGAAACTTATGCTTTCCTGGATTTTCTACTACTTTCTTGGATTTTCTGCTGCTTTCTTGCTTTTCATTGTTTTGTCTAGTTTCATTTTGTGGGAGACAAATCATGAGGGTACACCAACCTCCTATGTTCCCTCTTGGGATACCTTGGCATTTCCAACTGATATACACATTATTAATAACTAAATATTCAAAACTATAGACTGCATCACTTCTACATGATCTAATTTAACTTATTCAAAACAACCATGGTAAAAAATTATTTCCTAACTAATTTATTTAATTTCCTCCCACCCATGGAAACTAAATCTATTGTTAGAATGCTACCAAAATGGGGACATTTGTTAGTTTTTTTTCAACATTTAAGCTAGCATTATGTTAAGATATTTTCACTGAGAGAATAACAAGCACAACAATCACATAAGCACATCACAAGAGACAAGAGACACAGATTTTAGGAGGGGAAACCATAAATGGAGAAAACCCCTCAACTTCCTCTAAGATAGTATCACCACAAGATGTGATCCCAAAGTAGTAAGATGACCTCCCAACACAATAGCAGCCTTCTGTCTTCTGTCAAGCCAAAGTATTTCCTTCTCCAAAGGTGCGCCACACTTGAGAGAGCAAGTGATGTAATTCACAAGTGATAAATAGAGAGACACACACTCTCTATTTATATTAGTCCATTCACTTAAGTTGCCATTTCACACGTAGGCTCAACCCTAATAATTAATACTCAAGCCTACACCTTAATTAGTGTATAATAACTCAAGTGCCCCAAAACTGTGGGGACTTACCTAATGACTTGATATGACTTGATTACATTATTAATCCTCCCGATCGAAACATCGGGGCATGACCACATGACTCAAATACATAATAGAAACATCCCGGAATAAACATCGGGTCACAATACGTAGAATACATAGAAGAATACATTCTGAAGTTACATATACATCAACACTCCCTCTTAACTAGGAAGGTATTCTTTTGACACAATTTTCAGCACTGGTCTTCTTCTCTGCATCAACTGGATCATCTTCATCTTCAAGTCATCTTCAACTTCAAGTCATCTGGATCTAGATCATCTCTCGATGGCATCATTGGATCTAGATCATCACTCGATCTGGATCAACATCACTGGACTGGATCTAGATCATCACTCGATCTGGATCTCCACTGCTGGATCTGGATCATCACTCGATCTGGATCTCTCAGAGTCATCATAACTGGATCTGGATCATAGCTCGATCTGGATCTCCACTGCTGGATCTGGATCATAGCTCGATCTGGATCTCCACTGGTCATCATCAAGTGTGTACTATCTCGTCATAGGAAGTTCTACAGATCCATCCCTTTTTCATGCTGGTTGTAGGCCTACTCTGCTGTAGGTCTTCGCCCAGCACTTACATCTGATCATATAGTAAACTACAATCACATCAGAAAGGCCCAGCACTCACATTCACCAGCATGATAGGCACAATCAACTACCATCTGTGAAATGGCTCAGCACTTATATTC
>LPNX010214082.1:298692-381752 GCA_001517045.1 Pseudotsuga menziesii
TACATCAACAACATTACAGTCCTCCCCTAAAAAAATTGCTTGTCCTCAAGAAAATGAAATATGGATGATGAAGCATGAGCACTGCCTCCAAAATGATGCTGCAAGACTGCCTCAAGATTCCTATGAATCTATCCTCCATAATAGATGACCCATTTTGTTAATCTTTCCATCAATATCCTCTCGTGTCAAAATTTTCCTTCGACCATTGTGATAAAACTTGATCACAATATCACTTCCATTCGAGTATGGTCCATACTTATCCAATGTATGCTTAATGGCTAGCATCTTCCTATTATGGATAAAATAGTGGGTCTCATGGGGCTCAAAAAACATGCTCTCATAAGCAACGATATATCCATTCTTCATCAAATCCAATGTTGTTCCTACTCCCAAACTGTCACCCTCAAGCACAAGTGATGGAACAAAATAAAGGGAGGAAAACATGGGGAAACACATCATCACTTACTTCATTCCTTTGATATCTTTTCCCGAGCTTCATCCCAAGATGAAACTCCTCTCCTAACTTGGACAAGAATATTTGTCATCAAATGGAGAGATCCTCTATAATGGGCATCAGATCCAATGGCTCTACTTAGCTTGGTCACATATTTGGAAAAGGGCCAAACAAAGGTGGGTCAAATCCTCTTCATGTAGGCACCAACCTTTCCTTGTTCAAGCATAATATCGAGACACATTACCCTAATCCCTCCAAATTCACATTCAAACAATTTATCATGCAATGACTATTTTACCCAAGTGTAAGATGCAACTTCCAAATTGAGACAATGAATCTTGAACATCCTATGAGGAACTAAAGTTCCATCAAAGGAAATAAATACAAACCGACTGAGATATTTGTTGTTTGTTCTCCTCTTGTAAGGATGTGAAGAAATGGGTGCATGAATCATGTCAATGGCCATGAATAGAAATCCATAATTGCCACATTGACAACCAAGAATTGTTTCTTGCATAACTTTTTCTCCCATCCAATTTTTGTGATGGCTAAAGTGGAAATGATCACACTTGGAGAAGATCTTATTCCCGAGCAATTCACGTCGTTTCTGGATCATAATGACTTTGGATGCAATTGGATCCAAGGGAAGTCTTGTGATACTTGGTTTAGAAGATGCCTTTGTATGCATTTCACTTTCACCATTGGACCTATTTTCATGCTTGTAGGATAGAGTGAATCTTTGTTGATCCATTACTCCCTTTTTAAGAGAGTGCTTGGCTAGGAGAAAATATTGGGCAACCCACATAACCTACTTCCTTGGGAATGATCTTGGAGATAAATGGATAACTCCAGTCATGTTTTCACGCCCCTCATCTTGGATTTAATCATTCAATGGTTCACACGATAATTGATTTTTAGAAGACTCCACCACTAATTGAACTTTACAAGCCAATGGATCTTCTATTAAAGGAAGAAATGCACATGCTACTATCTTATTTTCCTCTTCCTTGTATGCAAAAACACAATTATGGGCATGTAACCTACTTACCCATTCAAGTAGGTGCTAATCTTATTTATTTGGTGGTCTACCATGGCGAAGGTTTGCGATAAACTTATCATTACATCTACCTCTACAGAATATAGTGTCAACACATAGAGTCTTGTGAAGACTCCCAAACCATCCAACATGAACATATTGTGTCCATTCAAAATAAGGTTCCCATGTAGGAGACTCATCCATTACTCCATATGAATAAACTGCTGGAAATGGAAGCTAGTTGTCACTCTAGGACCCCATAGCCATAATGGAATTCCATCACTTCCAAATCATTTGAAATTATTTGTCATTTGATCCAATAATCTTTGGATCTTTTCTTGTACAAGATGATTGCTTACATGCTCTCTTGCATTCAACATGATTTGCATGCAAGATGATTTTCCCTTGCATAATAGTTCCAAATCTTCTATGTACTTGCACACACAATCCATGGATGTATGTGTACTAAAAGTATCCAAAGGATTCCATACATACCCTTGTTGCTGCTCACATGGTAAGATAATATTGGTAAAACCAAGAAAATTATCAGAAAATAAAAAGTAACCTTTACCTCAATGAATCTCCATCTTTTCTATGTATCTATCCACCCAACTCATGGATGAATAAACAATTTGGCTTACTGATCCATGTGAAATGTAATCATCCTCCTCTTTGCATCGAGAGACGCTCTACAACCTAATATGAGGGAGATCTTGTAATGTTTGTCGAATCATGTATGAGGGAGATCTTGTAACATTTGTCGATATTATGTCGACCAAAAATAATATTGTTGAGTATGAGGGATATGTTGTAACATTTGTGGAGATATTGTAACATTTGTCAATATTATGTTGGGAAAAAATAATATCGCCCGAGTATGAGGGAGATGTTGTAACGTTTGTGGAGATCTTGTAACGTTTGTCGATATTATGTCGGCCAAAAATAATATTGCCGAGTATGAGGGAGATGTTGTAACGTTTGTAGAGATGTTGTAACGTTTGTGGAGTATGAGGGAGATGTTGTAATGTTTGTGGAGAAATAATATTGCCTTCCCTCCACTCTCCCGGGACCTCCAAGTTCGTCTTCTCTCCACTCTACTACGTAGCCCTCCATCTCCAATCCGCCTGTGCAACCCTCCCCTCCTCCACGACCTCCCCATATCCCTCCTCCCGACCTCCCTCCGCAGCCCTGCAGCTCTCAGTCTCCCTCCTCCGCGAACTCCCCTCCTCCGTGACCTCATCTCCCCGCCCACACAACCTTCCAAATCCACTCCACTTGTGCAGCCCTCCCCTCCTCCCTGACCTCCCCTTCTCCCCTCGCTCTACTGCCCTGCAGCTCCTTGTCTCCCTCCTTCGCGACCTCGCGACCTCCCCTCCTCCACGACCTCATCTCCCTGCCTGCGTAGCCCTCCAGCTCCACTTTGCTTGCGAAACCCTCCCCTCCCTCCATAGACCTGCATCTCAGCACAATAGGAATGGATGTTGAAGTTACAGACATTGCAGCAGTAGGCGAATCCCTTAAAGGCGCGGCCACAAACATCACACTTAGAGACAATTTTTCAAAGGTTCACAATTTTTTTGAATATAAATTGTAAAGTACAAAAGAAAATACTTTTGATCGATAATTAAGACATTCAATATGCAGATACAATCTAAAATGCTAGCTTTCTGGGCATGGATATACTCTTACCGTTAGGCTTAGTGGTCCATGGACACTATATGATATGCTTAATTTCCATGGTCTGATAATAAACATCTATGTGGTTGCAATCGAAAGTACAAGACATTTGCATATACTCTTACTTCCTGCATATGTTTGCATGATAATCTTTGCTTCTTTGAAGTAAGTAATCTTCTATCCAATTTTCCAGTCTCTTATCCATTGAAAGTCACAACTAAAAAATAAAAATAAAAAATGGTGTTATGTGCAGAGTGTTCAAGCATTTATCATATAGAGTGATTGACTCTACTATATAATAAGACACGTGATACTCTAGGAAGATGTGAATCGATCCCTCCCATTGCTACCTCGAAGTCCAGAAAACAACCCATTCAAATAACTTGTTTTGCAACATAAAATAAAATTTAGACATGCCTTTATATTATTTTTTAAATGCACATAAATTAGGATATAAATAGTTAGACTGGAAGTTAAACTGAACAATTTATATTCTCCATTTTAAACCTTATAATTATATCTATTCAACAACATAATTAAATACACTCTGCTGAGTTAATAATCTATATATTTTCAACAATAGCTTTAAATAGACTATTCTGAGTTTATATGGCTGTCCATTTTTTAACTACCTACTATACCAAGCCCACAATTGCAATTTGAAATTAGAAAACTTAGATTGATAGTGTGGCACGTATATTTTCAGTTCCTACATCTAACTTGAATTTAAGCTAAACAAAATGTTTGTAAAATTGTAATTACTGTGCCCTTACTTTTGGGTGATTCCCAACGTGGGTTTTATGAAGCGTATGTTTTGGCAGGGTTTGGATCGTCTGAAATGTGCCAGACAAGCAGGGATTTTCTGCTATTAATTATGGGACCAAACCAAACAGGCTGAATGGACATGGACATTAAAGCCCAGATCGGATTTCCTTATTCCACCTACTGTATACATTTCACCAGTAAGGGTTCATAAAGCGTCGGAGATATTGTTGTTGGGTGTAACTTCAATGGGAAGAAATACAAATATTTGTATTAACAAAGTCCTTTTACCCGGTCAAGAAAGTTTATACCTGCTTCAAATTACTACGTTCATATTCTATATTAAGGAAGGAAGGGAGTTCAACCACTTGGATGATGAGATGTCTAAAATATGAAATTATTTATTAAACTAATATAACCATATAAATTTATTTATCAAATCAGTATAGTTTTTTTTAGATGGAAAGATCCACGGGAAACCATCAATACTTCCCCACATTCGTGGATGGTAGAGGTGGTAAACCGCCGGCCATCATAGCAAAAGGCCTAACCCCAGAGGACTCAAGGCTCGAACCCGTGACCTTCCCCCGAACCGAGAGAGTCTCCCCCCAAACCGAGAGAGTATACGCATGTCTTACCAATTGAGCTAACCCTTGGGGCTATCAAATCAATATAGTTATTTAAATTGTGGTTGATTAAATATGTCAACTAGATTATGATCATAGTCATCTTTCACTAGAATCCATGCTTTTATAAAACTTGCAGGTTGTTTCAATCAAATTTGGAAGCACTGAATTTTAAAGGCTCCACGTTTTAGTAGTGGGAATTTTTATGGCATCATCAACCACTATGTAAAGTAGTGAATTTTTTCAAAGTGCATCAACCACCACAACTTAATAATTAATAATTATGGATATTTATGTTATTGGTTTTTGGTTGTAAAAAAGAAAAAAAAGAAAAGAAAAAAAAATCCAGTTTACAATCCCATCCATCATTTACATTATTATTAAATAAGAAAAAATTAAAAAAATAAACAAATTTTATTATCATTAAATAAGAAAAAAACAAATAGATTATTTTCACTAACTTTACATATAAATATACTGCCTTGACTCAACATACTCATAAATATACTGTTTTGGATGACTATGGAATGTATTAGTTTGACATTTTTCAATGACACTCAAATAAGGTCTTGCTTAAAGAATTAAATTTAGTCTTGTACAAACTATTATGTTTGTATATTGATATTAGTTGTAAATAGACTCAAACACTCGGAATAAAATATGTATTAAACAACCTTATTAAGATGTGCATTGTTGTAATTTTATGAAAATATATTTGTAATTGATAATAGATATATTATTGTTTTGATACAAACAATGTTATGGATTAAAGAGAGCTTGGATTATCCACAACATAAAAGGTAGGCCTCCCAGAATTTCATTCTCGGGACTTTAACTCGGGTGAGTGGAGTATCAACGAGATTATTATAATAATCATCAATAAAAACGAAAATATAAGAGTAAGTAAATCAATCAAAATGTCTCTACTCACTATTCTGAAAATGGTTGCAAATCGTCTTTTTTAACGACTATGCCTTATTGTACAATTCTCTTCAATTCATTGTCTATTGTATATGGAGTGATGATATATGCAAAATCGTAAAATACCTGGGTAAAATCTTGGAATGAATTATAAGGTGAATTATTGTATAAGATTGAAGTATTTAATAACTCAATTAGTTGTTAATACATATGTGTGAAAATATCAATTTCATTAATATATATTTTTTAAAAGAAATAGGGTGGAACTTGGTGTTGCTATCCGCAGCGTTTACTTGAATTGTAAACCATATTTTCATTTATTTGATCCTTAAAAAATTATTGTCTCTATTTTTCAGTTTAACAATTTACTCAATCCTTAATACTTATTACTTACATTATGATAATCTTCATAATTGTATCTATGTTTTCAAATTAACCTGTTCCTTTCAATGCTGATCAAACTCCATTTTTGTGTCACCGCTCACGAATGGAACCATCCTAGATCAAAATCCTAGGCTATATCAAGCGCCGAGAGGGATCTAATCTCCCGAGGTGCAAAAATCTTCTCAGTAATTCACTCAAGGAGCTATTCGAGGAGAGGTTTTCACCTTAGGATATTTGATCCTTCTCAGCGCTTGATAAAGCCTAGGATTTGGATCTAGGCTGGCGTAGATAAAAATTCTTCCACCTTTGAGTCCACCTCACGATCTTTCTGCATCAAATCAAGTGCTTGAATTGCATCCTCCATGAGAGTTTTTTCCCAAACACTTTCAAATATGATTCCTCTTCATGTTCAAAACGCCCATGAGGTTACTCCATCAAAGAATGAGTGTTATAAGCCATATATGTGTGACTAGTTGTGGTGTAAGAGGAAGGATGTGATCCCTCCAACTCCATGCTTAGTTGCTTTATCTCCATGTCCTTTTCTTCTGCATATTTGATTGCAAGATCCCAGTTCATGAATTGTTGCAAGTAAACTAATTTCATCTTTTCAATTGATTCTTTTATGATGCAAAATAGGACACTAGTGATAGATTCAATATTGCCTCTTTTACCTCCCTCCAAATGTGTCCTCCCCATAAGATCTTCAACAATTTTATGTGCAACATTGGTTCTTGATAAAAATTGCAACATCCTCTCTTTGGTGACTTGGAGTAAGCTCTCCAAGTCACTCAATGAATTTTTAACAACACTAGGTGTTTTGTCACATGTCATCTCACCCACCATATGAGAATCATGTAGACTCCCATCCAACAATCCATCGCTCTTACTGCAATGATCCTCAACACAGCTAGAAACTAGAGTCTCCTCATCAGTAGACTCCATCATGCCAATATCCTCTCTGATAGTGGCTCTAATCTCATGATGGAACAAAGGAATATAGAAATTATATTTTTTTTTCATACCTTTGCTTCACATCTTCCTCCTCATGAGGTAAAGCTATGGTGGCATGTTCTTCCACCAAAATATCTGGTTCACACCAAATTGGTGTGTGATTTTCTTTTACTTCACTATGAAGCTCTGGTGATGTATGAGAGGATGATTCCTTCCCTTATTTTGTATCTTCTCCATTGGGTGTATCACTATCATTGAGTTAGAGTGAAGTCCTCTCATGTTCAATCCCATTTGCAGTGATCTAGAAATCACAAAAAAATATGGAAGTGAATTCACCTCCCACATTGCCAACAACTTGAAGATGGGATGTTGGGTCTTTCGCTATGCATGGTTCCTCTTCATATTCTTCTTGGAGTATATTGGTGCAAGCATTATATTCCTTATAGGAGTCCACAGTAAGACTCACACCTACAACTTGTGGTTTGCTCTGCTTCACTTCATTTTATTTGAGCAAGTCTATGTGCATTCCTTCTCTTTTATCTCTAGGAGCTTCTGCTTCATTTCCATACTCTTCCAGGCAACTTCAACCTTCCCCATCTTGAGTGGTACTAGGAGCACAAATTTTGGATACTATGCTTGAAGAAAAACCAAATAACCTCACGATGTTTGAATATACAAATGGCTTTAACGAAGCTACACCTTTGGTTTCTTCTTCTTCTTCTTTTCTTGAAGAAGTGGAAAAAATTCATTCCTCCCTTGATGTTTTTCTTCTTTCGAAAGAGGTCATCCACATATTGCAGAAAAAATCCATATTGGCATTGAAAGTAATCTTTGAAGGATATGTTCTTATGAATCCCTTCCCTCAAAGAGAGATACTCTTGATAGTGACGAGGCATATTTTTCACGGTTACAATCCTCCTTGCTAAATCATATTTTGATGTAGAATTTGATGGTTCAACCCACTTGTATTCATTGTACTTTGGTCACTAAAGTAACATCATCATATCATGGAAAACCTCCATCTATGTATATCATTTTTTCTTCCTCATATGGCTCAAAATCTTCATTTTCAATGACTAGGACTAGCCTCTTTCCTGCAAACTTGAAGATTTAATATACAATATTTATTCAAATAAGAGTCTAAGTATATTAGTATTGGTGCTCATAGGTGCAGAGTACCATGCTCTAATACCACTTTAATGTACCCAAATAGATATTCAAGCACACTAGCTCAAATTTAACTAGTTTAGGATATGAATTTAAGAATTAAGGCTCATTCACCTCAAGTGTTAGATTTTTATCATTCAAGCTAGCATTATGATCTTAGGATCTTAAATAACAGAATAACATGCACAGCAATAAAACACAAGAGACAAGAGACACAAAGATTTTCGTCGGGGAAACCATAAAGGAGAAAACCCCGCAAATTCCTCAGAGATAGAATCAGCACCAAAAGTAAAACCCGAAAACATAAAGATGATTTCCTGACAGTAGCAGTCTCTCTCTTGTCCCAACAACTTCTCCTCTCACTCATGCGCCCCAATGAGTGAGTGTGTGTTTTATAAATAGAGAGGCTTACTCTCTATTTATATTCTTTCGTTCACTTGAAACCCACTCCAACATGTCGGCCTCACTTAACAATTACTTACTAGAGCTGACATCTCTAGGAGTGTCTAATAACCCTAGTGCCCCACAACTTGTGGGGACTTTGCCTCCTCCAACCAAGAAGGAGGTTTATCCTTAACACAATGGTGGGGACTATTTCCCCGACTTACAATGACTCACCTAGGGTCGACTTCTCTAGAATAGTCTAATAACCCTAGGGCCCCATAACTGTGGGGACTTTATCCCTTGACCAATAGGAGGGTTACCCACAATGACTTGACATGACTTGTTTACATTATAGAAACTTCCCGGAATAAACATCGGGGTATGAAATGACTCAAGTACATTACAAATACATCCCGGAATAAACATCAGGTTACAATACATGAGAAATACGGATGAATACATTCCGAAGTTACAAATACATCAACATCAAGAGTTCCCCAAAATTCCCCAATATGGATTTTAGGATGGGATACAACTCATGGAAATCCTACAACAACCTTAATCAAATACCCAAATTCTATGACTTCACATTCTTTGGGTGCATCAAGCCTGGGTTAACTCCTTTGGCTAAACTAAAGGCTTCAAGGAAATGGCCCTAGGACTTACGTGGAATCAAATGGATTCTGGTGCATAAATTAAATAGAATTGGATGGTATATATCTACCCCAAACTACTATGAAAACACTGATATAGACAATTGGAATCAATTTGATAGAGGTTGGAATCTATGACGACTAATTATAATTTAGGACAACTCAACTAAGATATTTCCATATCAGTTCAAGGAGCATCTATGGGTGACAACATTATGATATGAAGGTTGGGCTAGGTTTGAATAAGTGTCTTGTGGAAATTAATCCTAATATTAGATCAATTGAACTCACAAAAATCACTTGAAAACATGTATATATCCACTCAAGTTGGAGATTGAAATTGGTGCATAACACAAACTTGCATTGAATAAGTTTATACCAGCCAAACTTATAAAATAAAAGTCTGTCCAAATATATAATTATATCATATATTCAAATGCCTAATAAGGCTAGTTGAATCCTCACAAAAGCAGGCTTACTAAAAGTAAAAAATCCCCCCTAGGTGCATAAAACACTTTCCAAACTAGTCAAGGAGGTCACCAATTAGATGAATGAGGCATATTAGTTGATAAGTGATGAAAATTAAATATACTCATGCTTTCAAGAGAGAAATATATGGAGGATGAGATGTGTAAAAAACAAGGTAGTTGCCATGTGACTAGCTCTCACCTTTTTCCTTAAAAGCTGCTAAAAAAATAGTCTAACTTTGGATAAGGAAGGAATACATGGTGCAAGTGGATGCCAACAATTTAGTGTAGGACCTAGGAAATTAATAAAAAAGATTAATTAATATATCATAAGTATGGGAATGGGTTGTTGATTATTATAACAACCCATATTAATATTGAATTATGTGAACTATCAAAAATATATCAGATATATAGGGCTTACCAACAATGCTTAGTCACCCTTTACATACTGCTTGTCCATACAAAACAAGGAAAGAGGCAAAACCAGAAGGGGAAAATCCTCCCTTAAACATGGAGATGAACAAAATTTTGTGAATTCTTGTCTTCAATCATTATTCACCATGTGATTAGCTATACCAAGCAGTTATTTGAGATTGTTGTATGTATTCTCATAGAATTTCTTGGTGAATATGTATGCAACTTGCTAAGATGATGCGCAATAGTGCAGAGCAATGAACTCATAATGCACAAGTACTCTGATGTAGTGCATATGGATCTCTATGTGTTTGGTTAGATGCCTCTGTCCTGGGTCTGTTGAGATTTGAATAATACTTTGTTTTTCACAATAAATGACTGTGGGAGTTTCAGATTCAATCCTAACCTCTCCAAGTTTACCCTGCAACCACAAACATTGAGTAGTTGCATTTACAACTCCTTTGTATTTCTCCCCTGTAGAATAAAGTGCAATGGCACTTTGATTTTTACTTGACCAGATGATTGATCCATATGCAACCATAAACACATACCCAAAATTTATTTTCTATCATTGTTATCACTTTCCCAATCAAAGTCAGTAAAACCAACTAACTCTAGGTCATGTTTTGCAACAATGATGAATCCCATGTGTCTTTGTTCCTTGCAGAAAGTGCAAGATTCTCTTTGATTCCTTCCAATGGATGTCATGTGTCTGATCTATGTGTCTATATTCCACACTTACTACATAAGAAATATCAGGTCGAGTGTGAGTCAAATAGAGCAGACAACCAACTAGCTTCCTATACAATGTGTTGTTTACCAAAGGAGTTGAATTCTCTTCTTCGAGATTAACTCCTTAGAGGAAAGGGGTATTTATTGGATTTCAATCCTTCATGTTGAATTTTTTTAGTATATGTGAAACATAATTTTACTGATGTACCTTTATTCCAAGTGATGATTGAGAAATCTCAAGCCCCCAAAATTGGCTCAACAATCCCAAATCAGTCATAGAGAAGGCATGGTTCAATGCATCCTTCAAGGAGGCAATTTATTTCATGGAACTTCCTGTTATCAAAAGGTCATATACATACAAAATAATAATAATTATTGAACCATGAATAAAATTCAAATAGACATTTGGATCAAACTTGCATCTACTAAAGTTATGTGATAGCAGAAAGCCATGAATCTTGGCATTCCAAGCTCTGGGAGCTTGTTTTAGTCCATATAGTGATTTATTCAACCTACACACAAGATATGTATTAGTAAAAAATACTTATTTATGATCCATATATATCTATTTTTTATATCTCCATGTAGAAAGGCACTCTTCACATCCATGTGATGTATCTCCCATTGCTTGGAATCTGCAATGGCCAAAACTAGTCTTATAGAATCCATCTTTTCCATTGGTGGAAAGGTCTCATTGTAGTCAATGCCTTGGAATTGGGAGAATAACTTGGCCACTAAACTTGAATTATACATCATAGGATATCCATCAGCATCAAACTTTGTCTTGAATACCCATTTTCACTTGACTAGCTTTCTCCCCGGTGGAAGATTGACTAGTTCCCATGTCTCATTCTTTTGGAGCAAATAATATTCCTATTTCATGTATGTTTTTTATATTGGATATTCTGATTATGATTCATATGTTTTTGGATCTGATTCAACCATCATAAAACACTTATCACAAAATCATTGGTCCTTGACAAAAATGACACTCTCGAATTGAGATTTAGTTCGTCTAGGATCACTAGGATTCCTAGCTAGTTCCCTAGCTACTTGAATGGTATTTGATTCCCACTTTGGTATTGTATGAGTGTTAGGATATGAAATTGAATCTTAATTATCACATATATATGAATCATACAACTTATTAGAGTCTTATCTTATGATCATAGGTGGTGTTGGTAAAGAGGATTCTCCAATTTCTGCTGTTGGCATAGGCTCTTATTCAAACTGAACACTCCTTTCAATGAATGATTTTTGAGTGCTCATGTTGATCATATTATACCCTTTATAATATTATGAATACACAACACATATGAATTCTTTACTTTGGGGTTCCAAAGCCTTCCTCTTTTTTGGTGGAATTCTAGCCCAATCTTTAGAGCCAAAAATCCTAAAGTGGGACACATCAGGTTTTTGTCTGCTCCTAGCTTCGAAAGGAGTGATTCCATAAAGATATTTGTGAGGAACCATATTCTATATATATGATTCATAGTTTATTGCTTCAGTCCAAAACTTTGGTGGTAAATATTTAGACTCCATCATACAAGTGGCCATCTCCTTGAGATATCTATTCTTCTTCTCAACAACACCATTCTGCTGAGGTGTGTAAGGAATAGAGTGTTGCATATGGATACCTGCATATTCAAAATATTGTATAAATTCACATTTTACATATTCAACACCATTATCATATCTAAGGACCTTGATATTTGTTCAAGACTGGTTCTCAACTAAGGCTTTAAAACACTTGGGTAAAAAAATTCTTACTTGTACTTGAGGAAGAAGACCCAATAGTATATGGAAAAGTCATTAATTAAGGTTAGGAAATATTTGTATTGAATCATTGAAATATGAGGGAAAGGACCAACTATATCCCTATGAATAAGCTCAAGGGGTGAAAATATTTGCTCATGACTGACTCTCTCATACTTGTTCTTTGGGTGTTTTCCTAGGATGCATCCTTGACAAAATCCTTTAGAAAACTTGATTTTGAGAAACCCTATGACCATGTATTTGTCACAAAAATCAGATAGGTACTTGTAGTTTAGATGGACAAACATTTGAGTCTATAGATTTCTATATTCACTAGCATGAGTGAGGAGAGCCGCATGGTTTTGAGAAGGGCATGAAGTGTGAGTACTTGCACACTTTAGAGCTATGATAAACAAACCTTTTTCTATGACTCTACCATTCAAATTTCCAGTGATTTCAACATCATTGGGAGTGAAGCCAACCTTCTTAGGAGACACAGTGTGGGCCATCTGATAGACTGACAAGATATTAGCAACAAGACCTAGGACATACAAAACATTATTGAAGTAGCTATGGTCAAGATCTATTACACCATTCCCTTTACTTTTAGTTTCAGAATCATCTCCAAATACAATTTAGGACCATTCAAATCATCAAGAGAGGAGAAGGCTCCCTTGTCGAAACCATGTGTCTTGAATCTCCAAAATCAATGATAAAGGAAGATGATCTTACAATGCTTGCTACCACTGCATAAACTCTCTCTTTGTCTTCAAAATTTGATGCACCCTCCTTCTTCTTTGCGCCTTCAAGAAGAGATATGTTGTGATTTTCAAGGATTTGAGTCAACATATAGATTTGTTTCTTCATGCAAGATATTTTTGAATGGTAGCCCTTGTAACACCTCGGTTTTGACCCCGTTGCATTAATGCATATGATGTAAATATTATATCGAATCATGACTAGGAGATCAAGGCCAAGGCCCTACCATTGATTAAGGTTTGGTATATAGGCGATTATGGTGATGCCTATGGTTTCTGTGCTAAGTTAAGCACGTTTGCAAACATCATGTAAATATGCAAATTAATGAAAAACCCACAACCATCTATGTCAATGCAACAAATAATGAGATGGGGGCATGATTTTCCTAAGGATAAGGGGGTGGGAATGTTAACCTTGAGCCAGTTTGGGGAAAATCCATGTGTCATGGGGAGAACCCATCAGAATTGTCAACTACCCTCTTTCTTGTCTTCTCTTCCCAACCATTTATTTTTCCAGAAAGTGGTTGAGGTATTTATTGCTTGGAAGGGGAAGAGTATGGGCAATTTCGAATTGGGTAGAGCACCCAGTCCTGGAATGTCGTGTTTTGCTTGCATGGACAAGAAAACACTAGAACCGTATGCCAGTTTGACTCACGCATTCACATTTTGTATTTTTTCTCACGATTTGAGAGCTGCGAGACGTTGGGGGGGAGAGAAATTATTCACCACCATCTTCGTTTTCAGGAGAGGGACATTGTGGTAGCATAGAGCTCTTCCTGTGTGTGTATCCTTTGCATTCCACAAGTGTTTAGTGACATTGTGGTAGTAGAGAGCTCTTCCTGTGTGTGTATCCTTTGCGTTCCACGAGTGTTTAGTGACAATGTGATAGCAGCGAAGCTCTATCTCGTGTATCCTTCGTGTTCTACAAGTGTTTTCCCTTAGCAGGACTATGATTGTTGTGTTGCAGCATTATCTTAAACTACAGAGTGTTTGAGACCCTGTTAATCATGTTCCAGAGTAAACCTGTGTTGTAGAGTCTCCCTGTGGTTGCTGTGTTGTGCACCCTAGTCCGGGTCTGAGCTATATACAAGACTTAGGAATGGGAGAGACATAGAATGTGCTTGATAAACCTAGTGTGGAGCCTCACAATAATATAAGAGTGGCTGGTGAACCTGCTATGCACATCTTGAAGAGCACTGGAAGGGAAGGTGTAGCCTGAGGGACTATGGAGCAGAGAAGCGGACACTTCCTTGTGTTGGGTGTGTAGGAAGTGGGGAAGCCAGGCTAGGTAGATCTTGTGAAGGTGTTCTTAGCTCTATAGATGAGCTCACTAGCTTAGTATTTCTTTCTGCCCATTGCCTTGGAAGCTTGATAAACCCAAATGGAAGGATGGCTTGGTTTGTAGCTTGATAAAACCATCTGTTGGCTTGGCTGTGTCTTGTAGTGTTTGAACTTGTGAGTAACCTTTACCTGGATGGTTTGATGAACCCAACTACGAATGATGGATTGGCTAGATAGCCTGATAAACCCAACAGTGAGATGGCTTGACTGTGTACAATTTGAGAAACCCATCTGTTGGCTCGATTTGTCCTTAAAGGTGAATGTTGTCTTGACTGTGAACAGTATGTGAACCCAACTATGAGATGGCTTGGCTAAGTGGCCTGTGAAACCCATCTGTTGGAATGTTTTCCCTTGCAGCCTGATAAACCCAACTATGTTGGCTTGGCTGAGTGTTATGGAACCCTTGGCTATGAATGAGTCTGCTAGTGTTCCCTTATTCCTGTAGGAAATCATGCCCAACTCGGGGGTGGCAGTGTTGCTGAGAGACTAAGGAGAACACTGCCCTATGGTTGGGTGGAATGTTACAGTGACATAGCTAGTTGCAGGACAATTTATGTGCAAGATAAGTGTTCTTGTCTATGTTATTCTCTGCAACTGTATTTCTTGTTTTGAAAATTGCTTAATGGAATGTGTTGAACATGTTGCTGTGTTGAATTGATACATTGTTCTTTGAATAACTGCAATTATAGGCATCTATGTATGTTTTTCCCTCAATTAATTTTGAAACTAAGTTGCAAGGTAGATTGGCCAGATCGATAATGGCTAAAATGATCAGAGAAATCCAAGAATTCAGTGGAAAAGCTGAGTTTTCTGCTAGAAATCTTCCTTTGCACAAATTTGCAGGTTTACAGGATGCGGGATGCGGAATGTCATTTCATAGATTTTGGTTTCCGTAGATTTCCCTTCTGCAACTTCCTTTCCGCAACTTGCAGGATGCGGGATCACGGTGTCGCGATTCTCATAATTCTCAATCCCGCCATCCAAATCTCCGTGTCGTCGATTTTCATAGGATGATTCTCTGCCGTTGACCTGTTTCCAATGCGGGATGCGGGTTACGGGAATCGATATCACAAATTTCGTAACTTTTCGACTCTGCAACTCGGGATTTCCACACCGTTGATTTTTGCAGGTGAATTCTAAACCGTTGATTTGGTTCCATTTTGTGGGATTGTTTACGATCGTTGATTTTCATTGCGTTTTCTCTCTGCCGTCTAATCTCCTCTGAGATCTTTCCTTGCATATTGTCGAATTGATCTATGGAAGACGGGAGGGAGCATGACAGTGTTGGAAATGTTGATATGTGGTTCACGACCATGCCTTGTGTTTTGATGAACAATGAAGGTTCTCGATGAAATTTTTAATTCCGCATAATAATGGGGTATGAGTACGTGACAACCTTTACCACAATATGTACACTTGCTCATTTTAGCTTTACCTTTCTTCTTCTCAGAATTATTCTTTGAGCTTGAATACTCCTCACAAGACTTGGATTCGTATTTCTTTTGATCATGAGGCTTCTTTGTATTATACTTATTCTTTCCTTTGGAATCCATATTTGAATCTACATCAACCAAATATTGATCTTTGGAAGGTTTGATGGTGCCCATCATGACCAACTTATCTTGCTCCTGGGTCAAAGATTCCATGAACTCTGCAAGTGAAGGAATATTCTAGTTTTGAACTATCAACTTTGTGGCATGGAAGGTCGATAAAAACATAGAATAGTCAGGGCCAAGATTCGAAAGTATGGCCAAGACTAGTTGTTCATCTTTCTTTTCAATACCACACAACATTAACTGAAGAAAAAGAGCTTTGAACTTGGAGAAACAGACTTGTAAGGAATCAAAATTGTTTGAAATTAATGAGACAAGATCATTCTCTAGTCAATTTCCCCTCATTTCATCTGTATTTTCAAATAAGGTTTGGATCTTCTCCCATACTTCATTTGGTGATGTCAATCCATATATATTGAAAAGTAGGTCTCTGGAAATGTTGAGACACAAGGGACCATAATCCTCATCCCTCCTGTTGTGCCACTTGATATTCTCTGCTGCTAATTTGGGATCAGCCTCAGTTTCCATGGTCACTATGAAGAGTCACTTTCTCCTAATCAGAATCTCCATATGTTCCTTCCATTAGAAGTAGTTGAATGGAGTCAAGATGATATGGTAAGATTGATGCATTTCTTCAACAACTTTGCACTAAATAGATTGAATGCGCTCCCTAGGAGAGTGCTGTCAATCCTATGAAAGAAATAAGATAGGATTACAATTGATCTAAAGAGTCTCTGATACAGTGTGGAAATTAATCCCAATCTTAGATCAATTGAACTCACAAAAATTGCTTGAAAACTTGCATAAATCCACTCAAATTGGAGACTAAAATTGGTGCATAACACAAACTTTGCATTGAATAAGTTTACATCATCCAAAATGTTAAAATAATAGGCTATCTAAATATAAAATTACATCATATATTCGAATTCATAAGAAGGCAATTTGAATCCTCACAAAAGCAGGCTTAGTAAAAGTAAAAAATCATCCACATCAGATTGGATAAACACCATCACCGCCCAATACTACAACTAGCTCATTGAAGAATTACACCCAACTCTTAGAACTTGAACTGCTGGAACTTGAACACACCATATAAATTTTGAATGGTCCTAAAATTACATGAAATACCTATGATAAAGGTCAATGAGTAATTCTCAATTCCATCATCCTCAATCTCTAGCTAACTCCTCGAATAACTTAGTGAACAAAAGGGGCACATATCACAATTGGTGACAAGCGACACATCTCCCAAGTCTTAAAAAGATTAGAGCTCTTCAATTCAAAATTCAAATCTGGAAAAATATGTGAAATGGGTTGCTCAACTTCCTTTTATAAAATTATTATGTAATCTTTGGAAAGTTACATTGCACATGGACTAATTTCCTAATAAATTGCGCCCTCATTAGCTAAATTAGGACTTGTAGCTTTTCAAGATTCTTTCCTTGGTTTCTCGTGTTTTTTTCTTTAGGATGTTTTTATTGCTTTTAAGAAAAAAGGACGGAAACTTTTGATTTCCTATATTTTATGTTGCTTTCCTACTTTTCAATTCTTTCTTTCTTTTCATTTTCTCTCTTGCTTTTCAACTTCTTTCCTGTTTTTCATTGCTTTGTCCAGTTTCCTTTTGAGGGAGACAACTCATGAGGTTCCACCAAAATCCTATGCACCCTCTTAGGGAACCTTGGAATTTCCAACTCATATAACAATTATTAATAACTAAACATTCAAAACTATAGACTGCACTACTTCTACATGATCTAGTTTAATTTATTCAGAACAACCATAGTCAAAATTTATTTAATTTCCTCCTTCCCATGGAAACTGAATGGGTTGTTAGACTACTACCAAAATGGGGACATTACAGGAACTTGGTGATTGATCAATTAATCCTTCCCCCAACATAGTATTTATGTCAAGGCAGTACATGAGTAAAACTAAACCAACCCATCCTCCCCTATAGTATGTTTTCCAAAGAGGCGGAGCACTTAGAAGGGTTGGTAAACCATTTATATATAATTGAATTCATGTTATTGGGCATCTAGTGATTTTTTCAATCGATCCTTCCTCAATCATAGTTTTTGTGTAAAGGGTGATGTTGGGGAAGTATTGATTGACCCTTCATATAGTATAGTATTTTCGTGGTTGGGGATCACAAAGAAGTTTTGAATAACCTTGCATTAAGGATGGTATTCATGTTAAAAAGTATCCATGTAATGTAACTTTTTGGGAAATTAGGAACACTATCCAAAATATCTCAAAGAGGCTTCAAAAATTTGACATTGAAAGCATTCTTTCTGAACACCCTCATTGATAATGGATTTCACACTGACTCCATGGTTATGAGCCAATTGGGGAAGATAAAGGGAAGTGATATTAGGTTCTTATAAGATTTAAAAACTGATATATTTATCTTATTAATATGGTTTATATTAGGAATTTTCACAAACAGTTCACATACCTCCTCCTTCAATACTTGGTCTACTTTCGAATCTACGAAAATGTAGTAAACTAGTCTTTCTTGGTTTGGTCCCAAACACCACTAAAAATTTAACAATTTATTATGGAAGAAACATATGGGGTTTAGAACATCCTAAAATACCTTATACACTCAATGAGCGAATAATAAAACTCTTTTTGACATGATATTCAAATTTGCACAATTTTTGCCAATTTATAGCTTTAGACTAGTGAAACCCAAGTTGACCCAAATGCACCCAAATGACTTAAAATTATGTATGGGATATATTGAGGGGCACTGTGAAATATAAATTCATATTATTATTTTTTATACACTTCCCAAATTCTTTTGCAAATTTCTTTTGGCCATAGGGAAAGAAGGACAAAAACACTAGGAAATCGATGTTAAAACCCCCAAGGGTAGATGACACTTTTGGATCTCCAAATGCAGTACGAACCTAAAAAATTTAATAAAATAATATGGGGATGCATATAATACATAAATTTATTTCAATATTCATGGTTATTAATATTTTAAAATTTATTATGAGGCACAACATTTTCATGGTAACTTTCATGGAAATTGCATTACGAGCTTAAGTTTGGCACATGAACAATGGAATAAATGGTTCAGATAGTAACATTAAATATAATTTACATATACATAATAAAAATTCATATCCCCAATAGCATTAAAATCAGAGAAAATTCCTCATACAAATATGATATAAAACTCTTTCAAGCTTGAAGCCAAATGCATGAAAACTAGTTATTCAAGAGCATGAGAATGCAATCCTTTCACACATGGATTTATGATATTTAAAATTACAAAGGATATGGACATAAGAATATATATACATACATCATATCCAATATTGGGAATCAAATATACTCAACAAAGATCAACCACCACTCCAACAAGTGCGCCATCCACATGAAAGTGTGGGGGAATGGAGAAGAAGGAATGAGAGAAGAGGGAGATATATGATAACTCGATCTGTATGGAACTTCAAACTGAAACTAAAAAAAACCAATAAGATCCATTGATATGTACTAATGGCCTCTCCATCAACCAACTTGTAAGGGAATCCAAATCCCTCAAAATTGGTTGTTAAGGAGGGAGAGTGAACACTCACCGTGCAATGGACAAGCAAAATCTATCCAAAATGCCAAAGGACCATTAAAAAATTATAAAAATAAATTATCATTCCTTGATAAATTATTTTATTAATTTCATGCGGCCTCCTAAGGTCTAATTTCCCTTCATAGGCTTCCTCCAACTCATATTAGTGGTTTAGTAACTCTTATGAAACTTGTCTCCTTCCTCATGATCCATCTCTTTCCCAATTTCAAATGGTTGCCTCTAACTCCAAAATTTTCCCTCTTGGTGGCTATTTTATCCCTATCATGTCATATTTTTCATAGGTCTGCAATCAAGTCTGAATTTGTCATATGTGTCCTAGAATTGTTCATCATTTGTTGTCATAGAGTGCATGGAACCTCCTTCCAAGGAGCACACAATGTCATCCTAACCTATTCCTCTTCGATGGGAGTTACTCTCCTCTCCAAATTCGAATTCCTAGTCTCATGCTAGGATATGTGACAACACATCAACCTCCAAGAATCTTACATTCCCCCTGGGTACGAATTTGGATGAATGTCATGCCAAGTGTGTGGGGAACAAATGGCACCTTATTTTCTTAGCATTTATTATTTATGTGACCCATTTAAATGTGAATATGGTAAAATAAGGTCCTTTTGGGTCCCATAGATCCCTTATTACAAAATTTACGCCTCCACCTCAACCTAGGGAACTAGTAGGTTGGTGTAACATTATTTGTAAGTAGTCTTATTTGGATGGGGACATGACAGTCCTTCCCACCCAAGGTTTGTTGACCTCAAACAATGCAAAGTTTGGATGTTGCAAATTTTTTTCATCTTCCCAAGTGCCATCCTCACTTGGTACTCCTCCCGTTGCACCAAGTGCTCTCCTATGGTTCTACTCCTTAATTTTCTTTAGCTACAATTTGAGTAGTGGCAATCATGTACTACAATTTTGTGTTTCCAAAAGTAAAGAGACGTAGATTTTTCATATTGATATCTCCTATGTCATCAGCACTAAAAAACAAAATATTAGTTAATTCCATCAAAACAAAATTTGCACAAATATCTTTACCTCCATATTTTGGAAACCTTTTTCTAAACTTTCAACCCTTTTTTGCTCACTGTATAATTATTTGAAGTTTTATTTAGTTACCAAAATTTTATTCTTTTAAGTTCTTAAGAAAAACTAAGAGAGAAATCACCATTCTTACTTCTGCGCTACTATGATTACAATCACCCTGTCAATTGGTGACTCAATATCCCATACTACTTGCTACCCCCAAAATTCAAACCAAGAAATACCAGGATCCCATTTCTTGTATTGCACCATTCCAAACATCATGAGTACAAACTATAGATCATGAAATTAAATAACACCATCATACAAATTTACAACAAAAATGTACCTCATCAAAGAATCATGAAAGTGATTGTACATATGAGTAAGTAGATCATCATGTGGCCCATACACACAAGCATCAAGTATTATATCAAATCCGCTCCAATGACATAGATGAGGATCCCATGTCCTATAATTCTATTCAAAATAATGTAATATGCATCAAAATAATCAGCCATGTGTTCTTTCATCCAAGAAGTGAATGAAGAACCTCCATCAAAATCTAAACCAAATAAGGAGCAAAGAAAACATGAATACTGCAAGTGGCTCAAAGAAGTCTCATCAATACACCCATAAATATGTATATAATCAAGAAATAGCAAAGGATGTTTCTACCAATAATAATGTGCTTCAATCATATACCTCTTCACACAAGTATTGGATGAATTTCCTCCAACATTAAATGGGAAAATCAAGGAGTAAGGAAAATCATTAGTCTTAAGTGACTAATGTGAACATCATAGGTGCATCCATGTAGATGTGTATCATCATAAGGTAACAAAGGATGCAGTTGAAAATGTAAAGAAGAAGGTGATATAGTAATATCATCATCAAAAGGATAGATATAATTTTCATACTCGTCATGTGGAACCATAAAAAACCTTTCACCCATACTTCATTAGGATGAATGCTGCAGAATATGGAAATGCACGATGTAGGAGAAAGAACCAACTCACCCAAATGATCTGAAAGTGAAAAATTTTCATCATGTGAAGGCTCCATAGGGGTAGGATTACACATCTCCCTAAAAAATGTGAAACTTTCCTCAGATGTTGGTTCCAAGGTAGTGGAACCATGCACTTCTTCCAAAAGTGTGTAACCATTATCAAGAGGTAGATCAAGTTCCTCTTCCACCACAACAAGTGATTGGAATTCATCAATTTCATATTCAAACACATAAAGAAACTACAATTTTCCATGTTTTTCATGATCCATTTGTTTAAATATTGTAACTTCAAAGGACATTCTAAATGTAATTTACTGATGTACCCTAAGGGAGATGTTATTGTTCCTTTGTCGGGATGTTAATATTGTAATTGGTCATCATAGAGTTATGAGGTAAAGCCTCCATTGTAATTTGGGTCATTAGTACCCCAATGAATAATATAAAATACTCTTTTGAGTCTTCCAAGGTGGAGTCGACCCAGACAATTTAGTGGGGCCAACTTGTTTAAGGTAAAAGTTAGTTCACATAATGTGTATAAATAGAGGAGATGTGTTCCTCATTATAAAACATACTCTGCTCACTTGGGTAGCGCATAAGGGAGAGAGAGACAGAGAGTGAGATCAACAAGAAGGAGGATACATATTTTTGGGTTTTATCTTATACATCTTATATAGAGGAAGTTTTGCTAGTTTTTCTTTCCCTTGAGGGTTTCCTAGGATAAATACTGTGTCTATCTTGTGATTGTGTTTATTTTAGTGATTCTACATATGCTACTGTTGTGAATTTGGATTAAACACTAATGATATCTAGTCTAGAATATGAAATATTAACATGGTATCATAGATAGCTTGAATATGACAACTTTCACAAGGTGAAAATTCTCTCTCCTCTCCGCAAGGAAGAAATTAGGGTTTCTGCAAAGTTTGGAATTTGGAAGATATGCATTCATAAAAAGTTGCACCTCCCCAAAGCACATCTATTGAGCCCATGATCAATTTTTTTGGGTGGTTGAATTTCTAGGAAAGCCAAACCCTAGTTTGCCCCTGAACTAAAAAACTGCAGAAAACCAGAACGAGAAATTCTGCAGAAATTGGAACCTCGCAAGTAAGATTTGAAGGGTGAATATTTGGGATCTACAGAAATCAGTTGGACTAACCAAATTGCGTCAATCAAGCATATCTCTTGGTAAGTTCAGCTTTTCATTTTGATAAATTTCAATTTTTAGTGACCTCCTGGATAGGATGGCCCCAAGCACTAAGCTTGAGGACAAGTTGGAAGGCATAAAAAAAATTCTTATCATGTAAGTCTAAGATTGGTGTCATTCTGAAAGAGAATGGACTTGAGAATTACATCAAGGATGAAGTTGCATAACGTAAAGAATATGAAGCTAAGGAGAAGCATGAACAAGGCCTAATCAAGGAAATGAGGATCTTTGCTAATTCTATCAAATATCACTTGACCCCTCAATTGTCTTCTAAGAAGACACCAAATAAAATGTATGATGCAATTTGCATAATGTAGGAGGGAAGGAACATCAATAGAAAGATGAATTTGAGAGCTTGACTGAAGGGAACCAAGATGAGTAAAGGAGAATCAATTCAATATTACTTCACAAGGGTCTCCCAGTTCAAGGAACAACTAAGTGATAATGGAGACACCCTTGATGAGGATGAACTAGTTATGAATGCTCTCAATGGTCTCACTAGACCTTGGTATTCATTCATACACTCTCAATGTTCTAGAAAAAAAAGTATGAAGTTTGACATAGTATGGGAAGATTGCATTCAAGAAGAAGATAGAGTAGCTAACAGAGAAGCTCTACTTAGAGAATATGATCAGGATCTATCCATCCATACTAAAGGAATAAATCAATCAAACCTTAAGAAGGGTAATTATAAACCTTCAAATAGGAAGTTTCAAAAGAAAAGAGTAAATCAAAATAAAGATTACTCAAAGTATCAATGCTATAACTGTCATAAGGCATGACACCTTGCCAGAGAGTGTCCATCAACAAAGAAGAACAACAACAAAATACATCATGCCCATCTAGCTAAATATGGGGATGAATAAGAAGAAAGACCTCGAAAGAGACTAACAAAAGAATAATATGTAGAAGAACATGTACTATTCTCTGCACTCTTTGGGTCTGTAACACTTGAAGTATACATGGTTTATTGATAGTGGTGTTTCAAAGCACATGACAAGGAAGAAGCAAACTCTGAAAAAACTTGAAGAAAAGAAATCTCCTCAGAAAGTATCTTTAGGAAATGACTATCAATATCCCATCAAAGGTATTGGTGAATCAAGATACAATCTTGACTCTAGGAATTCCATGAATATGAAGGAAGTACTATATGTACCAGGCTTGAAAAAGAACTTACTTTCCCTCTTAGCTCTAGATAATAAAGGAGATAGATTTTATTTTATATATGGACAATTACTTATGTGGTCCAAAGGAAAGACACTTGAAGATGATGTGGTCATTGGTCAAGAAGAAGGATGACTGTACAAACTCAAAGGACATCCAAAGACAACCCTTTTCCATGAGACTACTAGCTCAAGTGAACTATGGCATAGGAGGCTTTCTCACATCAACTACAAATCACTTCCCTATGTGAGTAAGACATTAACAGGGTTACCAGAACTGAATATTGATCACGAGGGAACTTGCAAAGGATGCGCAAGAGGAAAGAACATCAAGAATACCTTTTTGAAAAGTGGAACAAATACTAAAGGTACATTGGAATTAATTCATTAAGATGTATGTGGTCCTATACCTTGCATATCATTAAGTGGATATGAGTATTATGTCACATTTATTGATTACTATTCAAGACAGACATGGATATTCTTCTTGAAGAACAAGAGTGAAGTGTTTGGGAAATTCAAGGAATTCAAATCCTTGATAGTAAACCATTCAGAAAGAAGAATCAAGAAATTGAGATTAGATAATGGTGGAGAATATAATTCAAAATAATTTGAAGCATTATGCAAGGAGGAAGGAATATAGATGGAACTAGCCACTCCCTATAATCCTCAACAAAATTGTGTTGCGGAAAGAAAGAATAGAACCATTATGGAAGCTGTGAAAATAATGATTCATGACCAAGACCTCTCCATGCACCTATGGGATGAAGCAACAAGAACATCTATATATGTGCATAATATATTATGTCACAGTTCTTTTGGATTCAAGACTCTTGAAGAAATGTATACAGGAAAGAAACTTGAAGTGAGCCATATAAAGATATTTGGTTGTCCAGTATATGTACATATTCCTAAAGAGAAGAGAACCAACTTGGATGCTTTTATAAAGAAGGGAACATTTTTTGTATATTGTGAAGTCTCAAAAGCCTTCAGGATATACATTTTAGTATTCCATCATATTGAGATTAGTAGGGATGTAACATTTGATGAAGAGATAACTCTTAAGAAATACAGAAGGGGCCATCTTGAAGAAGTATATGAAGATGATGTACCTCCCATAAAGGTAGAAACTGAACCCTCTCCTAAAATAGTAGCATCTGAAGATCATGATATGCTAAAAACTTAGGAACCCCCTACTATGGATATCTCTCGAAAGAGAAAACCTGCTTGGGTAAGAGAAATCATATAAGAAGAAGAGATATATGGAGCTCTAGAAGGCTCCACAAGAACATGCAAAAGATCAAAGCAATACTCCAGTTATGTAGCTTTAATGTGTGACCTTGTAGATCAAGAACCCACCAACTATGAGGAATCTACACCGAAGAAAGAGTGGGTGGAAGAAATGATGGAAGAATACCAGTCGATAGTGAAGAATGATGTTTGGGACATAGTACCCAAACTAGAAAACAAGAGTGTGGTATCTTCGAAATGGATCTACAAGATAAAACATGCCGTTGATGGAAGTATTGAAAATTAGAAGGCAATATTTGTGGCTAGAGGATTCTCTTAGAAAGAGGGGATTTATTATGAAGAGAATTTTTCCCTAGTATCAAGGTACACTTCCATTAGAACCATCATGGCACTTGCTTCCATGATGAAGTGGTATCTACACCAGATGGATGCAAAGACAACCTTCCTAAATGGTATGATTAAGGAAGAAGTTTACATCAAACATCCGCAAGGATTTGAAGTAGGAGACAGAGTGACTCATTTATGTAAGTTGAAAAAGGCTCTATATGGACTGAAGCAATCTCCTAGAGCTTGGTATGGTAGAATAGATAGATTCTTGGAAAGCTTGGGATTTAGCAAGAGTAGAGCTGATCCTAACCTTTACATAAAGGCTATGGATGATGAAACTGTCATACTATTACTGTATGTGGATGATCTACTTCTGACTGGAAATGGGAAACCGATCACGGATTGCAAGAAGAAGCTAGCTGAATAATTCGAGATGAAATATGTTGGATTGATGCATTACTTCCTCGAGTTGGAAGTGTGGTAGATACAAGAAGGAATATTTATGAACTAGGGAAAGTATGCAATATAAATCTTGAAATTATTTGATACATTGGATTGTAAATGCATGGCCACACCCATGGACACAACTTGAAGTTGTTATTTGATGAGTCATCAGAATTAGTGGACATGACTCAGTGCAGACAAATTATTGGGTCATTGATGTATCTGATGAATACAAGTCTAGATATACGCTTTTTTGTGAACACCTTAAGTCAGTATCTAGTTAAAACTAAATGGGTTCACTTGATAGCTGCAAATCAAGTGATTAGGTACCTAAAAGGTACGATAGATCTTAGAATTTATTATGGTAGAGATCATGACTACATATTGTATGGATATACAGATTCAGATTGGGTAGGAAGTGCCACAGAAAGGAAGAGCACGTCAGGTGGATGTTATTGTCTGGGATCCACCATGATCTCATGGTTTAGTAAGAAATAGTCCAATGTTTCTCTCATCACAACTGAAGCGGAGTACATAGCATCTTTCTCTGCTAGTCGTGATGGCTTCGAAAACTGATTTCAGGACTATTTGACATGGAGTTGGACACCACAATGATTCTTTGTGAAAACCAAAGTTGCATAAAGATGACAAAGAATCCCGTGTTCCATGATAAATCATAGAACATAGAAATCCAATATTTTTATGTAAAGGATATGGTACCAAAGGGAGCTATAAAGCTCCAATATGTGTGTACCGATGAGCAAGTTGCTGATGTGTTGACCAAGCCTCTATCTTGAGTAAAGTTTGAATATTTTTGTTACAAGATTGGTGTAGTTCGAAAAGACCTTACTGACAAGGAAGAACAGTGATGGGACTACAAAATTTCCTTGCAATAAGGAATGCTGAAGATATGGACCCTCTTCGGAAAGGACTAACAAGTCGAAGACATGGAATCCCCTCAGAAAGGAATAATAGGTCAAATATATGAACCCTACTTGGAAAAAGGGGGAGAAGGTTGATGATATGAATCCTCATGAAAAAATGGGGAGTGATATTAAGACTATCATCGATGGCAGATGATAGTGAGGATCTAGTATTAACGAGGCCAAGTACACTTGAAGATGATGACAAGGTCCGACATTCACTTATAGATGATAGTATCCTCTCTTGAGGATGGTCTTACAGGTATAACACTCTGTTCATGAGAGTGGTCCTTACTATCTAAGGATGGCCCTATTATACTATGAAATGGTACTTCTCCAACCGAGTACTGACACTGAGCATGTCAGTACACAAAAGGAAATTATGGATAGAAGTTTCCAAAAACCTATAGATGAAGATATTCCTTGATATAGTTTGTTCCTTCCAGTATTGCCTATGTTTTTTAATGAGCTTAACTTGTAATCACGACTATTGTCATTGCATGTCACAAGTTATTCACAGGTAGACACACATGCAACCCGTGGTTATATGATCACAAGATGTATTCACGGGTTTCCTTCACAGGAGTCGCGATCCATTCACGACCTTCCTGTATACATACCCGCGGTTACATTAAGCCAAAAAATTAAAAATAAAAACATGATTAGTCAGGTACAGTTGGGTTTGTAATCATAACGTCCCCAACCTCCCTAACCATACTAACCTTCATAACGCCCTTTGATCACCAAGTATAAATAGAGGGGAGGTGTAGAGGTTAGGGAGAAGCATCTTAAGAGAGAAAGGTTATGATGGAGGAATCATTGGAGATTGAAGAAAGAGAACTCAGTCCTTGGTCAGCAGAGAAGGTATTGTCTCAGATAGAGGTTGTATCATTCCCTGTGGCTTATCAATAATGAGATATTTTATTCCACAATTGATGCATCAATGTTCTTATATGTTATGATTTATGAAGTATATTTACATCTTATTTATATGCAATTATAATGTTTCATTCATATTTATATAACATCTACGATCTCTGTATGAAGGTATCTATCTCTTTTACAGGTGTTGAGAACCTTTGGAGCTTCTGGAGCAGTCGGAGAGAAGATTAAATCTAGGATAAATCTTCATAAATAAGGTGCAAGTGATTTCTGTCTCATTTCTCTCACAAATATATCTAGAATGATGTATTTCTACAAGTCGAATATTTGTATGTTGGTGACTCCAAGCCCTTAGGTCATAAGGTAGATTCCATGAATAACAGAAATGGTGAATCTGCTGGGGAATCTAGCTTATTTTGGGCATGTTCCAATAGTTTCCAGTCCAGTTTTCTCTTTTTGTTTTGTAAGTGTCTTTCTTGTGTTTTTCTTTCAGTACACAGTGTTTGGTTCTAAATATCCCTTAGCCATTATTTTTTCTTTTGAAAATTTTTGGTTGTAATTGCAGGTTTCATGTACATACAGTCGTGGTTTTTGTCTGTGATCACGGGTTTACTATGTATACAGTTGCAGTTCATTCACGACCTATTTGAGTAACAGTCACGATTTCCTATAGGGTTAGTTCAGTTTGTTAGGGTTTGCCCTATTTTTATCATTTTGACTCCTTGGATGCCTATAGTTTCTTGTTTAGGATTGTTCTGTGCTGTTAGTAAATGCATTTCACTTCCACTTGTCATTCAAGTTTATTTTTGGTAATTTAGGTATGAATATTTGTGTGTGAGTGGTTTAGGTCTTTCCTTCTTGGCTATTTGGTTCAATTGCTAGTGTGTCTGTAGGTTGTTGGTCTCCATCAGTCCTTCTAGTGCATTGGTTTGTCTTTGATTTCTTTGGTAATGGTATAGGTTTGTCACTTTCGCCAAGTTTTGATCTACTTGTCCTTTCAGTCGGTAGTTCAGTCCATTTAGGGTTTGAGTAATATTTGCTTTGCTTGTCAAAGTTTGCTGATTTAAATATCTAAATGTTATCACTTGCATTTATACGTGTTCAATTTTCTTAACTTAGTTGCATTCAATTGCATCAAAATTTTTGAGTTTTTGAAAAGAAAAAAAAGGCAGTTTTAGTTGCATAGTTAGCCTCAGGCTAGGCTCTTTGCATTAATTGTTTTTCCATTATTTTTAGAAAACCAAAAATATAAAAGTCTTGTGTTTTTCAGAGTTGTTGAAAAAAGTTTCATTTTTTTTCATAAAAAGAAAAAGAATAATTTTTTTTTATTAGCATTTCTTTTGAAATTTTTGCATCATATTTGCTTTCACATGTTGAGTCAAAACATCATTGAGTCTCAGTTTGCCACCTCTAAGTAATAAATCCTTAAGAAGAATGTTTAATATAAAATTTACTAGTAATATTTCTTTTTATAGGTTCGATCATCAACTAGCTTAGGCTAGGTTCTTGGATTAGGAAATTTTAATTATCCAAGAGCACTTTGATTTTAGACATAGTGGCCAATCTTTAGGTAAATCCAGTTTTACAAGGGATAATCCAAAAATATCCTCTAACATAGGAGTCAATCACGAGGCCGCGTGAGAGCTTGGTTGCGGAGATAACCCTCCAATACCTTGTTTGAACACATACCATGATTGCTGTGCGTACATGGGTTCTTTCAATACCACTTCTTGGGCCCCGCGAGCTCTCAGTATTGTTAAAATTTTGGGCTTAGCTACCCTGCCCATACACATCAGTCAGACAAATGACTATTCTATCGGACTCTCATTGTAGATTTGGTAGGCTTAGTTTACAGACCTTAGTTTCTTACATAGGTGGCATTGGAAGGCTATTTATAGTGCTCCTAAATTAGACTTGGAAGGTAACCTCGGTTGATAATTTGGGAGGGTGGTTGGGTGAGTCCAACGCTTGCACCCCGAAAAAACATCACGATATTAACTACTCTCCGATCTTCACTAGTTGGTTCTGGGTCCTAATCATACCATATTTTCCATTGGAAAGTGTATCTATCACCCATTTGGGTCGGTGTTACTTGGGATATTTTTAGTGTGTGCTCTTTTGTTTATTTTTGTTTTAGTTTGACCTTTTAGCTGTGTGATCTATATTTTTAGCTATCGAGGACCATCATCTTCGTAGGTCTAGAAGGTTGTAAAAACTTCCTCCATATTTAATAGTGGATCCTCCATCGCCACCTCAAAGGAAGAGACTTGACAAAGATAGTTCTTTTGAGCCAACAAGTGTGAGTGAAGTTCCATGTGAACTAGAACTTAGAACTGCTCATGTAGAAATCCCACCAGTAGAGATCAAAGATATGCAAGCTGACAAGTTTGCAAGAAACTATAATACACCTCTTATTGGTTTGAGTGACCCCGTGTTAGTCCAAATCCGTCCTTTCAGTTCACCCGTGTCTGGTGTTTCTTTGAGTCTAGATATGTGTAGTACAAGAGAAGGAATGTCTACCCCTACTTCAGCCATGATGGCTGGTGGAGTCTCTCCTCCCTCGGTGATTTCTCGAAGACCTAGTGTATCTGTTGCACCTCTTTCTCCAAGTGCTCGAGTGGTCAATCCCTCAACACCTTCTAATGTTATAGGCCAGTCTAGTGGGGTGGTCACTAGTATACCCAGTGCACCTTATACTTCTTCTCCTTTCGGGTAGAATGCTCAAAGTGGTCCAAGTGGGTCAAATTCCTTTTTTAAAGGATTTTCGTCTAATGGAGGACATATTCCTCCATATGCACTATATGTAGGTCCATCACCTACTTATGTTAGTGTGTCATCTGGGAACCAAAAAACATTTACAGGGTTTAGTTTTCATAACTCTAGTCAGGTTTCGACTGCTCCATTTGGGAGCTCTGTCCCTTTTCACTGTTAAGTGGAGGAATCTCCTCTACTACTCTTAAAACTCCAGTTTCATCTAGAGCTATCCAAAGAACCTATCACACACCACAAGTCAGTAATCCTTTGGCATTCAGGTGGAGCCCGTTTTAGAATAGTGCTACTACATCAAAATCGGTGGATGGGGGAAACCCCACCTTTTCTTTTGGGATCCTTGGGGAAGGTACTTCCTCACCCTAGTATCCTCAATACCAAACCTCAGCTAGGACAAAAATTCCTTTTCTGGCAACTTTAAACTTGCTATATTGGTCTAAACTAATGAACGAACCAGTGTGCCATAATGCAACATGGCCACTTGTTCCTGTCAAATTACCTTAAGACATTCCAAAGTTCGAATGAAATACCAGTGATGATCTAGGTGCTGATATAACCACATTTCATCTTTGGTGCTCTTCCAACTCACTGAACGATGACTCTGTTCAGTTGAGGCTATTTCAAAGAACATTGACTAATGTAGTGGTTAATTGGTACATTGAACTGTCGTCAACCACATATGATAGCTTCCTTGACTTAGAACCCATTTTTTAAAATCTTTTTCAGCTTCCTGTCCGGTATGATGCCAGCACAGACTTGTTGTCTACTTTTCAAAAAAACAAGACCACTCACATATATCATCATATTTAGGAGTGGCAAAGGAGGAAGAGGCTTATAAAAGTCAGCATTCCTCCCAAGTTCTTATTGGAGTGGTTCTTCAAATATTTACTACCGTATATTTCTAAGGACATATCCACATCGAGAGTTACCACATATCCACATCGAGAGTTACCATGGAGGATGAGGCCATTCTCAGGGCCCATCAGATATATTTGATCTACGCTAATTCTGGTATTATTTATGAAATTATCCCTGAGGCACCAAGTTCTACTAATGACCTTGAGAAAACCAATCCTGGACTCCATGCTGATGGTGTGGTTGGTTCAGTAAGTACACCCACTATAGAATCACTAGCTAAGCAGCTCCATGAGATTTCAATGAAATAGTATGCAGGGAAGGCATCCTAGGCTGCCACTCCCTCACCACAAAGTGCTAATGTATATTCTACACAGTCTTCCTAAAAGGGCAATCAACATCTTGGTGGGAAAAAGAACAAATGGAAGAAGGGTGAGGGGAAACAAAATATACAAAAACCCATGAATAACGCTAAGGGGGTAAGAAAGAGAAGAAGAAGGTTAAATTTCCTTGCAAGTTGTGCCAATGAGACCATCCTACCTATCAATGCCCCTTGATATATCAAGCACAGAAGTTTCTTAAGCAACAACAACTGGCTGTTTTGAAGGAACCATTTCCCCAAGGACATAATGCAACTTCTGCCTCAAAATATGCCGGGGGGAACACCTAGTGCTCCTACTGATCACAATTATATCAATACGGTCCAATCCTGTAATTTTTTATAGAAAAGAAATAAAAACTATGAATCATAGGCTAAAGAAAAAGGTAATTCTACCGCCAAAAATTCAGCTCCTCTCACGATTGAGAAACTGACTGAACCGATGCCTAAGATACCTAAAGGTGTCTTTAAGAAGAAATTACATAACCCTAATGCGAGGGTTGCTTCTAACTATTATGTGTGTAAGACCTATTAGAAACACCTTGTGTGATGTCGACATTGGAAGTGCTACAGAGTTGTCCCTCACAGAGAGACGCACTCTTAGAAGCTATAGGTAGTATGGACTCAGCGAGCCTGTTGGACAAATTTCATATTTCGGATGTTAAATTGCACGTACCATACCATGTGTCTTTTTCTATTGATGTTCTCCATGGTAGAAAAACCATTAGACAAATGGTGGTTGGTGAGGGTGCTTCCAAATGTGTTATGTCGATGTCTTATTGGAAAGCTTTGTGATCCCTGAAGTTGGTCCCATCAAACAATTTTCTCACTTCTTTCGAAGGAAGGTCTTTTCGTCCTCATGGTATCTTGCCATCTTTCAAAATAAAGTTAGAAGGGAAAGTGGTCTCTATTGAAGTTGAAGTGATTGATGCTCCTTTGGACTATAATTTTCTTTTGTGGAGAAGTTATACGTACGCCATGTGTGCCATTCCTTTGTCTATCTTTTGAGTCTTAGTGTTTACACATGAAGGGAAGTTGGTCACAATTGTCTTGCTGATTTTTACTCGAAAATTCCATTTGGAGACCAATGAGTCTATGGTTCCTTTGATTGATTAGTCAAAACCAACCAATTAAATATTGGGAGTTAGAATGTATACATCACTGATGGGCACATTCGATATACCAGCTCCTATAAATTACTTAGGTTCAACAAGTGTTGGGAATTCTATCTCTACAGTTGTGGATATAACTGACCCTTGGGTCCTCTCTTCGTAAAAAGAGCCCTAAGTTCCCTTATCAATAGCAGAAGTACCTTATCAAGCTATATCTAATGCTGCAGATCATTCCATCACAACTCCTCCAGTATCAGAGGAGTCGAATGAACCCTACTTGCCCTCCTAGGTGGATAACTCCACATATTCCTATGATTTATTGGATATGGTTTTGATTTCTGATGAAGCCATTTGAAATCCATGATTGGAATAGAAAATATTTGTGAATACCTACACCACAAGTCCTTCTTCCTTCCAAAACCAAGCAAGATACAAAATTCAGAGTTCCACGTGAGATTTGCAGAAGGTGTTGATTTGCTAGTTAATCCTTTTCCTAAGGAGGGGGTATTTGTTGAGTGGAATATAGAAAATATCTCCACCACAATTCCGATTAACATCTCTATGAATCTATATGTTGTGGAAAACATACATATTGGTGCAAACTGTTCTCCGTAAGAGGTTGCCATTTACACTTCCTTGTTTAAGGAATTCCGTGATGCCTTTTCCTGGTCATATGAGGATATTCCAGGAATTGATCCATCGATAGTTGAACATGAAATCCATACCTACCCTAATGTAAAACATGTTTGATAGAATCTCAGACCTGTAAATCTACAAAAAGCGGAAACTCTCAAGGATGAGGTGGAAAAATTGATGAAAGCTGGGTTTATTTACCCGATTTCTCTAATGGAATGGGTGTCCAATCCCATTCCCATGGAAAAAAACAAGGGAGTATATGCGTTTGCACTAAATTTAGTGATTTAAAAAAAGTATGTCCCAAGGATAACTACCCCACACCAATCATCAGCTAAATCATTGATGCTTTTGCGGGTAGTGAGGTATTTTCGTTCATGGATGATTTTTTGGGCTATAATCAAATTCAAATAAAATAGGAAGACGAGCACACAACAAACTTTATTTTTTCGTTGGGTACTTTCACGTATAAGAATATTCCCTTTGACTTGAAAAATGTCGGAGCTAAATTTCAGCGGGCAATGAATTTTTCCTTCCATGACATAAAGCATATTTTTGATCCTTACTTAGATGATCTACCTACCCATTATTGTAAGAGGAAGGAACATTCAGATCATCTTCGTTCGATTTTTGAATGATGTAGACACTATAAAATACGCTTAAATCCCCATAAGTGTGTTTTCTGTGTTGAGTTGGGGTAGTTACTTCGGTTCATTGTTTTGAATAAAGGTATACAGCTGGATTTGTTAAACATTGAGGCCATTGTAATTCTTCCTCCTCCTCTTTCTATTAGGAAACTACATAGTCTACATGGAAAATCCAATTTCCTTCAATGATTTATAGTCAATTATACCAAGATCACAAAGGGTTTCATGCAATTTTTAAAGCAGGAAACCCCATTCCTTTGGGATGAAACAAAACAACACGCTTTCGAGGCATTGAAAAAGGATTTACTATCGTCTCCTGACTTGCGTCCACCAGACTACAGTAAATATTTTATATTGTATCTCATCGCGTTTGAGTCGACGATAGGAGTAGTACTAGTTCAAGAAGACAATGAGATCCAAGAGCATGTTGTTTACTATCTTAGTCGAGCATTAGCAGGTCCTGAAATTAGATACTCACATGTTGAGAAGTTGGCACTGGCGATAGCTTATACCTTCCAAAGGCTACGACACTATATCTTGTTGAGGAAAACGAAAGTAGTTGCGGAGGTAAATAATTTCTGGTATGTTTTATTCCGATGAATAATCAGGGGAAAATTCAATAAATGGATCGTCATTCTCCAAGAGTTTGACCTGGATTTCTAGTCTGCTAAATCTAAGAAATCCTCAGTGTTCGCAGAATTGATCTCAGAATTCCCGACTGAAGAGACTATAGTGGTAGAAGAAGACTCATTTCTGGACGAGTATGTCTTCTTAATTTCAACCTCTGATGCTTGGTACGAAGATATCCTAGTATATCTCCAGACTCTCAAGTGTTCTATGTCCTTCTCACCGGAAGGTCATAGTAAGTTGTGAATTAATGCAAAAAACTTGCTTATGATCAATGATACCTTGTATCGACGAGGGGTGGATTGTATCTTACGTCGATTCCTCACCCAGAAGGAGGTAGAGCATGTAATAAGTGATTCCCATAGTGGTACATGTGGGGGTCATTTATCCGGGTTAGCAACAACCTAGAATATTCTACGTGTCGATTATTTTTGTCCCAATATATTTAGAGATTGTGTGGAAGTTGTAAAGTGTTGTCATCCTTGTCATCTCTATAATAGGAAAATGCAGTCAAACCATGCTCCTTTATTCCCTGTCATTGCGGTAGGGCCTGTCACATCCCCAACCCTTACTTGACGGAGAGGACGCGACTGACATCTATCAACCCAGGCAATCTAGGACCCCATGAACATAATACATATGAAAAAAATCCATTGAACTTAAAGCATATAAATACACAGATGCATAATAAAATGGACATGATATATACAGCAGAAGAAAATCATTCATTCAAAACATTCATTCATTCAACATGTTCATGATAATTTCATAATAATTCATAAGCAAATACAGTTGTAGAACACAAATAAACAATAATACTTATCTTTGGAGAAGCTTGTCCCACAACTAGCTATGTCACTACAACGTTCCACCCAACCATAGACTAGTGTAGTCTTTAATCTCTCAGCAACACTGTCACCCCCGAGCTGGGCATGATTTTCCCCAAGGAATAAGGAACACTAGAGGAATTTCCGCATAGCCAAGGATACAATAAAACTCAGTCAAGACAACACAATTGGGTTTATCAGACTTACACAGGCAGTGGTTTACACTTAGACAAATTCACATGAGACACAACCAAGAAAACTAATGGGTTTATCAGGATACTAGCTAAGCCATCCTTCCAGTTGGGTTTATCAGGCTACCAAGGAAGTCGAAAGACTGACTACTAATCTAGTGAGATCATCCCCAGAGCTATGAACACCCACACTGGATCTAACCTAATTTATAAATAGTTACACACCCAACAAAAGGAAGCATTCCCTTCTCTGCTACACAGTCCCCCAGGCCATGCCTTCCCTTCTAGTGCTATTCAGGGCATGCAAAGAAGAAAACCATCCTTCTAGATTGGTCTGTGAGGTTCTTTCACACACTAGGCTTATTAAGCAAGTCTAGAATCTATTTCCATTCCTTCAATCAATTCAAATGCCAAACATGGATGCCCACAAATGGATCTCAGTCATGGGATTTATCAAACGTAGCAGATGCCAGGGATTACATACACACACATAAATTTACGAATTTCTAAACATTGTTGGTGGCAGACTGACTACTGCAAAAACACCAAAATGAACAGATTGCTTCTCTTTCAAAACAAAGACACCAAATCGGATTCAGGGCAATTGTATTCAGGGAAAAAACTAGCAGACAAGAGAAAACGTGAGAGATAACAAAATTGCCAAATAGGGGAAAAATCATAACACAAAAACCAAAACATGAAGGATTCAGATCGCGGGACAGGAGAAAAATCGTGAAGGGGTCAGACTCAGAATAGTTTTTGCTTGCTGGCTGCTGTGTGAATGCCCAATTGGTTTGCCAAAATGATTTTGTTCAATCCCAAATCGTGAGGGAAGGTGAAACGTTTCCACATGAGGGAAAAGTGGCCGTTTTTGGTGTTTTCTTTCCCAAGAAATTCAAAAAACGTTTTTCTCAAAGTGGGGCTCTACCCAATTCGAATTCTGCCCATTCTTCCAATCCCCCACTCCCTCATCCTTAGGAAAAATCATGCCCCCATCTCATTTAGTTGCATTGACATAGTAGGCTATGGGTTTTAATTAAAATTGCAAATTTAACATGATGTCTAGCTTTTTAATGTTTAGCTAGCATAAAATACCATCGGCTCAACCATAATTTCTGAAACATAAACACTAAATCAATGGTGGGTCTTTTGCCTAGTTCCAGTTCCACACCATGATTATTTACATCATTTTATTTAAATACAAACGGGGTCAAAACCAGGGTATTACATTACCCTCCCCCTTCAAGAGCACTGTCCTCAGTGCTTTACAACATTGATAAAAAATGCTTGCTGGTACTTCCCTCAACAATCTACAGATTTAGACAAAAATGGATGTGCCAGTCGCATGGAATCCTCCAGCTCCCACGTAGCTTCTTCAGGACCGTAGTGCTCCCATTGCACATTCACCTATCCTATTTCTCGGTTTCGAAGCATTGTGACCTTCCTGGCGAGGATGCGCATAGAATTGATTTGGAACTCTCCCTCTAGTTCCACCTGAATCACATCCCAATTTATTACATGGTTAGTATCATGTACATACTTCTTAAGCAAAGAAACATGAAAAAAATTATGAGCTCTAGTGCTAGTAGGAAATGCAATTCTATATGCAATTGTCCCTATTCTTTCAAGCACTTCAAACAACCCACAGTATCTACACGACAACTTGGCACAACTTCCAAGATTCAAGGAAATCTTCTTTTCCTTCACTCCGAGGTAAACATGATCCCCAACATTGAACTCTCTGTTCACCCTATGCTTATCTGCATAAATTTTCTGTATGTCTTGGGATGCCTTCAAATTCTGCCTGATCTTTATAGCTTCCTGCTCCATCTCCTTAAGCAATTCTGGACCAAGCACAACCCTGTTCACTGGATTATCCCAAGTCATTGGTGTCCTACACCTTCTGTCATACAAAGCTTCATATGGAATCATCCCCAAGGATTCTTGCTATCCATTTTTATAAGCAAACTCTACCAGGTGTAAATAATCTTCCCACTTGGTTGGTTTGTCCATCACATACATGCGAAGCATGTCTTCCAGCACATGGTTCACTCTCTCAGTCTATCCATTGGTCTGAGGATGGTAGGCCGTGCTGAAATTCAACTTTGTACCCAAATTTGTAAACAACCCCTTCCAAAAATTGGAAGTGAACTTGACATCTCCATCAGAGACTATTGCCTTAGGCAATCCATGCAGTTTGAAAATATCCTTCATGAATATCTTTGCAATGTTATCGGTCTTATGCGTAGACTTAACCGGTATAAAATGTGTTGCCTTTGTCAACTTGTCTACCACAACCATGATGGAATCATGTTGTCTCCAAGTTATTGGCAATCTTGTAATAAAATCCATGGAAATAACTTCCCATTTCCATTCTGGAACTAGCAAAGGCCGCAACAAACCTGCTGGATGTTGATGTTCAACCTTCACTTGCTGACACTTCATGCATCTTGAAATATATTCTACCATGTCCTTTTTCATTCCTGGACAAAAGTACTGCTTTCTGGCTGTAGCAATCATCTTCCAATATCTTGGATGACCAGAATATGGAGCTTGATGGATCTCATCCATAAAAACCCTCCTCAAATCTGCTACATTTGGAATATAAATTCTATTCTTATAGGTAAGAAGTCCATCTTCTTCCAATTTATATCCCTCATACTACTTTTCAAGGCTTTTCTACTGCAACTTGTCCTTGACCCGTGCATAGAATTCATCTTCAGCAACATGGTTAGCAATCTGCTGCCTCAAATCTGATTGAAAAATACTAATGGATGCCACATGCATCTCCTGCACCTTTCTGCTGAGTGCATCAACTACCTTATTCTCTTTTCCCTTTATATGCTTGATTTCAAAATCAAACTCACATAAAAACTCCAACCATCTCGCTTGCCTAGCATTGAGAGTAGGCTGATCAAACAAATACTTCAGACCACAATGGTCTATACTTAGCTCAAATCTTCTTCCCATCAAGTAATGTCTCCACATATTGAGAGCATGTAATATGGCTGCAAGTTCTAGATCATGAGTGGCATAGTTCTTCTCATGCTCCTTCAACTTCCTCGATTCATAACATACCACGTGGTTGTCTTGCACAAGAACTCCTCCAAGTCCTTGACCGCATGCATCCGTACATACCACAAAATATTTCTCTGGGTCTGCAACTTTTAAGATTAGTGCACTTGTGAGAAGATACTTCAATTCTTGGAAAATTTCTTCACACTTCGAGCTCCATTCGAACTTTATCCCCTTCCTTTGAAAAGAAGTGATAGCATGTGAAACCTTGGAGAATCCTTCAATGAATCTCCTGTAATATCCTGCAAGCCCCATAAAATATCTTACCTCTGTCACATTCTTTGGAGTAGGCCAATTCTTAATAGCTTCAATCTTGTCAGGGTCTACATATATACCCTCCTTTGAAATAATGTATCCCAATTACTGAATTCTATCCCTATAGAAGTCACACTTTCTCAACTTTGCATACAGCTGATGTTCTCTGAGCAATTGTAATGTTAGTCTGAAATGTTCTTCATGCTATTCTTCATTCTTAGAATCAACAATAATTTCATCAAGGAAAACAAGAATGAATTTTTCCAAATACCTGCTGAAGACACTATTCATAAGGCACATAAATGTTGCTGGTGCATTTGTGAGACCAAATGGTACCACTACAAACTCATAATGGCCATACCTTGTTCTGAAGGCTGTCTTATGAATGTCTTCTTCCTTGATTCTCACCTGATGGTAACTAGACCTCAAGTCAATCTTGGAAAATACCTTTGCTCCTTTCATTTATTTGATCAAAGAGATCATCAATTCTTGGAAAGGGATATTTTGTCTTCATCGTGACTTTATTCAACTGCCTGTAATCAATACACAATCTGAGTGTACCATCTTTCTTATTTACAAACATAGCTGGTGATCCCCATGGAGACACACTCGGCCTGATATACTTCTTATCCAATAATTCTTGCAACTGCATCTTCAGCTCTAACATTTCTGGTGTACTCATTCTGTAGGGTGCTCTTGACACTGGTGCTGCTCTTGGCACAAGTTCAATTGTGAAATCTATGTCCCTCTTTGGAGGAAGTCCTGGAACCTCATCAGGAAAAACATCCTTGAAGTCTTGCAATAAAATATAGTCTTCCAACCTAGGAGTTTCATTCTCTGCTTCCTCCTCAATATGGGATGCGTACAACTGACAACCTTTCCTACAAAAATTCTTTAACTGCATTGCGGAAATATGCCTTATCAAGATTACCTTTGGAATGCCTCTTACAACTACTGGGTTCCTTTCTTCATCCATGCATTCAAAAGTCTTGTTATAAAAATCAAGCTTCACTCTGTGAGCTTCTAACCAATACATTCCAATGAGAACATCATAGGAAACAAGTGGTAGAACATTCAGATCTACATAAGTGATCAATCCATCCATCACCAATGGGCATTTCTCCACCACTTCATTAACGTTTCTCTTAGTTCCAATGGCTAGCTGAACTAACCAAGACTTGCTATGCTTTACCTTCCTAAGAGCACAAACCTCCACTACTCTAGGAGCAATATAAATGTGAATATATCTAGGTTCAATCAAAATAGATTGCTCAACAATATTACCTACAAATTCAACCACCGTTGACTGGTGATCTACCTGAAGGTCTTCCAGTGCTGCGTAAATTCTAGGTACGACCCTTGCTACTTGTCCCACTATTTCTTCCTTTTGAACATTGTATGCTGGCCTTGCATTTTCATTCTCAAGTGGACAGTACCTACACATGTGGGGTCCTCCACATTTCCAACATTGGAGTGGTCCTCTATTCTACTATGGATCTTTTGGATTCTCTCCCGTCACTCTAGCTGTCTGCTTCTCAACTTGTGCTGGTTCCTTCTGTTGATTCCTGAAGTTAGAAGGTTTGAAACCTTTCTTCCTTTGATCCGACTTCTCATTCATCTTGTTCTTCCATGTCTTCTGGTAGTCTGGTTTGTTCTTGCTTTGCTTGTAGCAATACTTCGCTTTTCTTATTACTTCTTCCAGAGTCCTAGGTTCATAGAACTCAATTTGGTCTTTGTAGGACTGAGGCAGTCCACTCAGAAAACACTGGATCTTTACCTTCTCATCTTTAATATACCTGACATACCTCAGCAATTCCAAGAACTTGTTTGCATATTCTTCCATGGTTTTCTGTCCCAATCTCAACTCATGGAAATATTTAATCTTCTCATCATAGTACCTGTCAGTGAGGTACTTCTCCTTGAAATACTTCTGGAACTGCTATCACACAATCTTCCTTTCATTGATCTTCTTTACTTGTCTGAAATGCTCACACCATATGGATTCCCTTCCAGTCAAATTGAAAATGGATACTCTAGATTTCATATTCCTAGAATAGTCTTGGACTTGGAAATATTTCCTCATCCCCAGAAGCCAAGCTTCAACTTCTTGACCAGTATTTACCTCACCATTGAAGGTAGGCGTCCTTTCCTTCCTGAATTCATCTCGTGAGTGGTTCTGGTAGCGCCTCCTTCTCTAATTCTTGTGCGAAGAAGAACTTGAATCTCCAGTGGACCCTTCAGAGTCATATGACTCACTATGTGATCTCTTTCTTCTTCTAGCAGTGTTCTTACTCCCTTTTGGATTTTTTGTCTGGTCCCCAGAGTTCATCTTTCTATCAATATTTGTCAAACTTTGCAGCATGGCTGCATTCAGCTGATTTTGCTCCTCCTGAGCCTCAACCAACCTTTGATTATTTTCCCTATAACTCTGCATCTCCACCATTAGGCTTCTCATGGTGGCTGCAAAATATGAGGGAGTCTCTTGCAATATTCTCCCATTATATTCTGTCTCAACATTTCCAACTTGGACATTTTCCCTCGTAGCATCTTCCTCATACTCATTGGGGTTCTGTACATCATCATGCATGTTATTGGTTCTCATGGCTGAACCACACCTCACTTTACCCAACTACACTATCTAGAATGATGCTTTTGAAGGTGACTAGGATTCTAAAAAATGTGTTAATAACATAGGTGTTAGCTACATAACATTCACATGAATCATACATTACTTACCTTCACTTGGAAAAAATCATACATTGACAACTTTTCCCAAAACACAGAATTTTCTCTCACAAGAATGACTGTCCCAGGGGGATGATGGGGGTCAAGGGGACTTGCCCCCTTGTGGCTTCATGGAATCTAGTGCATGGACAGACTTCCATTTTTCACTTTTCATACCCTTGAAAAATATCACTGAAAACGTGCTAAAAATCTCTGTTTCGGAGCAAAATTTTCAAAACTTTTCACCTGCTGCATCGAATTTTTTTTAGACTTTCACCCGCTACAGTGACTCGATCTTCATCTTCGATCTTCCATAGTGGCTCCGTATTCTTTTCTCATTCATCGTAGTAACTCTTTCCTCTACTTCCTTCCACCATAGCGGCTCTTTCCCCAACTCCGACCCGCAATTGCGGCCCCGATTTTCTTTTGCTTGCCGTCGTTATGGCTCAAATCTTCGAATTTATCTCGTTGCACATCAGCTCTATCTTCAAATTTATTCAGCCACATAATAGCTCACTTTTCCTTTTCCTACCACCGCTATTGTAGATACTTATTCAATTTCCTTTCTTTCAGCAGCGAAAATTTTGGTTTCTACCTGCCCTTGCGGCTCGAGCCCCGGCTTCTGCTCGCCATTGCGGCTCGAAGCCCAACTTTCGCCCGCTGCTGCGGCTCAAAGTCTGACTTCAATATGCCGTTATGGCTCGAAGACCAACTTTTTCCTGCTGCTGCAGCTCAAAGTCTGACTTCCGCCCACCATTGCGTCTCGAAGCCAAACTTTCGCCCACTGCGAATCGGTGCTTCTCAGCCGACAAAGAGAGAATTTTATACTTAGAAACATTTTCCGAAATTTTTTGTCATCTCATCTCACCCGACGCCCATTGGATCCTTTTGGGTGACTCAGACGCTGCGACTCAATCAACAAAAATTTCCTCCTGTGTCGGCAAAGAAAGGCAATCATAGTCGCCGTTGTGTCTCTCTTTAGGTTTCTCAGCTGCCACACAAAGAAGTATTTTCTCCAATACTTAGAAAAATTCATACTTAGAGAAAATTTCAAAAACAATTTCCTGTCTGCCTCTTCTTTCTATCTGAACACAGAGGTGGGTTCTTCATGGCCCATTGAGGCCCAAAGATGAAACCAGTGCTCTGATACAATAGTGTCACGTCCCCAACCCTTATTCAGTGGAAAGGACGTGACTAACATCTATCAACCCGAACAATCTAGGTCCCCATGAACATAATACATATATAAAAAATCCATTGAACTTAAAGCATATAAATACTATTGATCCTAGATTTGTTATCATTTTTGGAAGTAAAATTACTCATTTAAACACATGTTTTATTATCTTTTGTATATTTTATGTCACGTAGATCATTATTCAGCCTCAGGTTTGAGTGTATTTAAGGTTTATATGAAATCTTTTTATTTATCATTTTTTATGGTTTTATTAATTAAAAATGACATTATTAAAGTGCATTTGATTTATTAATTGATTTATATATTTGTTTGCATATTTTAAAATATTTTTGGGCTTAATTAATAAATAGAACACATTCAGCCTGCTTTTCACACAGCATGTCCAGCTTGACGTCCAGCTTGCCATCCAGTCTGTTGCATGAAATTCGCTGGTGGTTTTCCAGATGTTGAAATGTGTTGTTGTAGAATGCAGCCCTGAAGCGTAGTAGTAGACAGACACACCGTTCACCCTAGATCGACGCCCAGCGTATCCAGCTCACGACCCAGCTTCCCGTTCAGCTCTCCGTCTAGATCGCCCATCAGACTGCGTGCTCTTGAGAATTAATTTCGGGAATTTAAAATGTGAAACAACTTGCAAACGAACTGTTATCCATGCATTTGGGTGATGAAGCTGTGTTCTAGATATTTGTTAGCCTTCATTTTCCTTGGCTCACCACCACATCAACCATCCACGCGTTGGATTGATGCATTCAACCCATGCTCTATAAGATTTGCCACTATGCTCTCATCTGTTCGCCATCAACCCACCTGCTGTGATAAGGAAGGAACCTGTGCAACACATCTGAAGATCGTTCATACTGAAGAGGAGCATGTGTGTTCGCTGCCTAGTAAAAAAATCAGAACTGCGTTGAAGAAGGAAGATTGCATGCGTGTTACCTCTAATCTATTTTGTGCCTTTAAGATCGAATAAATTTAGAGAGTAGTCGACCACTAAAGGGTCGACTTGCTCATCTCTATAAACTATTATATATAGCAACCTCTGTGAGAGAGCTTAGTTAGATACAAGAGTTAGGTTAGCCAAGAAGAATCAGTTCATGTTTTGATCTGTTCTTAAGCACTGTATTTCTGTTCCACCGTTTGAATAAAGAGTTGTATGTGTTGCTGTTGAAGATTGCGTTTGAGTAGAAGTTAGCCAGGCATCACCCCTGATTGCTAAGAGGGCCCCTCATCAACCAGAGGTTTCTTTTCTTGTTTATTTATTTCATTTTCTTATGTTGTAGCTAGTTTAATTCACAATCTATTTTATTATTTTTGTAATGCAATTTTATTTCTGAATTAGATAGTTAACTATGCGCATAGTTTGTTTCCAGTTTTGCTTTCAGTCATTTCATTTTCAGTCTATTGCTTGATTTATTTGCAAGTGGGTAAAATAGATTGTTGTTTATCAAATCAGGTAGATTTAATTCTGTTTATTTAATTTCTATTTTAATTATTAGTTTATGCAATTTACATTCTAGTATATTAATATGCAACGGTTTCTTTATGCTGATGTTTATGAATTTGCTTAAGTTTTTTCTACTGTTACAATTGCTTAATAAGTAGGTTTATTTATTGTCTCTATGTATTAGAATTACATTTTGCATGAATTTAGCTGAAGATTAGCTCATTTAGGTTAGTTTTTACAATTTTAACTGTGCAGACTGTCATTCAGACAACCTGTTCAGTCTGTCATTCAGCCCTTAGTTCTGTTTCTAGTGTTTTTTTATGTGTTTTGAGATTGTTTTTAGTTCTGTTTTGTTAATGTCTGAATTATGTTTTGACTGTAATAGTTAGATGATAGTTTTGTTTAACATTAAAGTTAAAGTTTAATTGTTTTAGGTTATTTATTAAGGTTTTATTATTTTCCTTATTCCTTTTCTCTTTGAATATGTGTTAAGTTGTCTTGTGTTTTTGTTTCTTGAATATTATTGCTGATTTTGTTTTACTACTGTATTATTTTGTGTTTATGCTTTTTAGATTGATTTATTTGTTTGCATGTGAGGTTTAGTGTTACATGTGTTTTCCTTGTTGATGTATTTGTAACTTCAGAATGTATTCATCTATGTATCTTATGTATTGTAACCCGATGTTTATTCCGGGATGTATCTATAATGTAATTAAGTCATGTTGTCATGCCCTGATGTTCCGATCGGGAGAATAAATAATGTAAACAATTCATGTCAATTCATAGTGGGTAACCCTCCGATTGTCTAAGGGTTAAAGTCCCCGCAGTTCCGGGGCACTAGGGTTATTAGACTCTCCTAGTAGAGTTCGTCCCTGGCAGGGTTTTAGTCATGTCAGGATTAGTATAAATAGAGAGCTGGACTCTCTATTTAGCACACAACTCATACACACTCAAGTGTAGCGCATAGTTGAGGAAGAGAAAGACACTGGGGCTAGAGGAAAGGGCTTGCTGATGTCAGGAGATTGTCTTACTATTTTTGGGTTTCACTTTGGTGCTGATTCTATCTTAGAGGAAGTTGCGGGGTTTTCTCCATTTATGGTTTCCCCAAGGAAAAACACCGTGTTCATTGTCTCTTATGTTTAATTGTTGTGCTTGTTATTCTCTCAGTTAAAAGATCCTAATGATATGCTAGCTAAATGTTGAAAAACTAACATTCCTTAGTATGTTTTTAGGTTGTCTCTTTTATGTTGTGTTATTGTTGAAACAACTTGTAGGACAGTATCTAAAGATATTTCTTTTATTAAGTTTTCTACTTGCTTCTTTTATTAAGTTTTCTACTTGCTTTTCTTTATGAAGTTTTCTAGTTGCTTATAAGTTAAGTCCTCCTTGCACCCTAGTTTTCCATTTGAATAGTTAATTGTTGATTGTATTTCAGTTTAAAGTTGATTATCAATTATTTAGTTTATTATTCTGTCTTAGTTTAATTACTTTAATGATTGCATTCTTAGGAGTTTGACTTGGTTTTTCATTTTGAAAGATCTTTCGATCATTTGTTTGTTAAAATATTTCCATGACACTAAGAACCCCTTTGCCTTCGCATATATTTTGTGTCAACTCTAAGTTTACCAACCCCGGTTGATAATTGAAGAATAGATGGATTAATTTAGACATTATAAAACACCCAACACTTTTGGCGTCGTTGCCAGGGAGTTGTTTTGTAAGGTGTTATCTCCGAAAATAAATTTATTTTGATAGTATGAATAATTCGAGTCATGTTATGAAAGATTTAAAGATAACTAATAGATTGAAGGTCTCTGGTTTTGCTATGGTTGAAGAAATTGTAAGTTTTAGCTTTCGATGGCTTAGGCCGGGTTCTTAACAGCTCATTAACTGCCGAAAGGATTTACTTTCAGCAGCTAACAGTTTAACGCAGGATAAAAGTTAACCACCGAAAACGGGCCCGAGCGAGTAAAAGGTAAAAGCACTTTCGGTGGCTTAGGCGAGACTTCAAACAAATCATTAGCCACTGAAAAGTGTTGCTTTCGATAGCTTAGTGAACAGTCCAAGAAGGGGGTTAACCACTGAAAGCACGCAAAAAGGCATTGGGGAAAAAGCAGTTTTGGTGGCTTAGGCGAAAGCTCTGATGTTTCATTAGCCATTGAAAGAACAGATTTTCAGTGGTTAAAAGGGATATTCGGAGAGACTACTATCTGCCAAAAGCTGAGTTTCACCACGAAATTGGGAAAACGGTTTCGGTCGCTTGGGAAAAAAGGTCGGCATTTCATTAGCCACCGAAATCCTTGTTTTCGGCGACTAGAAGACAAATTCCTAGAGGATGTTAACCACCGAAAAGGTAAAAGATAGAAATGGTTAGAAACCTATCAAATCAGATCCTGTGAGCAAAACAACGATTATCAAAGGGTGTGATAACCCACCGAAAGGACATGAGGATGCATAAATACATGAGGAAATGAGTAAGGAGGTCGTTATTGAAACTGATAAGGATTGATGTGATTTGAAACTCTCCTTCTCCCTCCATATTTTCACAGAACTGCAGAAAATCCCATTGAGTATCCAAGATTGATTTTAACATGATTGCTGGGAAAGGGGTCTCAAAAAGATCAATTGAAGCCATCACCCTTTGACCTAAGCATCAATCATGCAGTTGGAAGCTCTTATAATCAGTTCCAAATCTTTAGTACACTCCACCCTCGACTTTAGCATTTCTCTCCACCAGAAAGCCATCTCTGAGAAGCAGCCTGCTAAAACACTATCCTATAGATTTTGAATTTATTGTTGCAGGTACCTAGGAGTGGCATTCAGTAAGATGAAGAAGGGAGGACTTTCTCTTAGGTGGGAGTTGGGAGACATCAGCTACCTGGAGGCACATCCAGAAGTCTGTCAATTTTTCAAGGATTCGGGAAGCTATAGGTTTTGTGAGAAGATTCAAGGATCACACCAGCAGGTGGTTGATGCATTTTCCCTCTCTTTCGATGGCTCCAAGGTAGTCATAGGTAAAGTATAATTCTTGATAGATGAAACCCTAATTACTGAAGTGACTGAACTCCCTAGCATAGGAGAGAAGTGTTTTAATACCACCATACCATAGGATGTAGAGTTCAGATCTTACTTGAAGCCTGAACATAGGGAGGTGGTGTGGAAGAAAAGTGTACCATCCTCCTTTCTAGAAGAGAGGTGGAAGCAATTGCTGAAGGCCATTGTGGTCTACATAACATGTGAAGGGAGATACAACAGAGCCATGATTAACCATTTTAAATTGATGAACCACTTCACAGGGAAAAGCCCACTAAATTTTCCATTTTACTTACATAGGAGTTTGGCAAAAATGGCACACCAGGTGAAGGCCCAGCCAACCAAGATTACTGGCAGACTATCTCATCATTGCCTTATCCAACTTCTGATCCAAGAATTGCTGAAAAGGAGGAATATGGCATGGCCTTATTTCTTATTTTGGAATGGTTTGAAACAGGCCTTCAGCCAGAAGAAAAGGAGAAGTCTCCTGTTAAAAAGTCCAGCACACCAAGAAGTGGGAAAAGGAAGAGAAGGGCTATATCCCCAGTAGTAGCAGAACAGCCTCCTTCCTCTTCCAAATCCAAGAAGGTCAAAAGAAGCTTGGATTTTAGTGAAAAGGGCCAGGAAGTTACAACACACAGTGAGAACATTTTGAACCTGGTCTACTCATATTCAGAAGAGGAGCAAGAGGAAGGTGCAGACCTAGCATTGTGACTTGTAGTAGAGGTTGAAGAACTCCCATCACCTACACCAAAATAGCAAGATGAACCAGTAGAGAAGGATTCCTCTAACAAGCCCAAGACTCAAAGGATAAATCAGTTGCTGAGGAAAGTGTATGAGATAGAGATTTTGGAAAGGGAGATAAAGAAAAATAATGCGACATTGACCAGTAGGAACAAGTTGCTGCATAAATATTACTTAGAGTTGAGAGAAAGGTATGCTTTCCTATAAAGACTAAATAAAAGGTACCTGAAAGACAACACAATATTGTATAGGATGATTAGTCTTCAGAGACTGCAGATGAAGGAGGCAAAGCTAAACCCTAGCTGAAGCTGTAGTAAGCCTTCAGCCTCCAGAAGCAAGCCAGGATGCTACTAACCCTCCTAACATAGAGCCCGTTGAAGAAGAAAGCTAAGAAGACAAAATTGAAAGAACAATTTTGTAGGTGGCTAAGAATTTTTGAAGAACAGGGCTTTCGGTGGCTTAGGTAGATGCTGAGGCAGTTCATTAGCCACTGAAAGCACTGCTTTCGGAAACTAACAGTTCCAATATTTTGGCCTCTTAACCACCGAAAGCAGAAAGAGGCATAAGATCAAATTTTGACATGAAGGACCAGTTTTGGGAGAACATGGATAGCTCAGGGATGAAGTGTAAAGATGAAGGATGCTGAAGAAAACATCAAGGAAGGTATGCTTCAGTTTTGCCGTGACATACGGTAGAAAAGGTCACCAATGCTCAACTGTCAAAGTGAAATAGTAACTTAACCAACAGAAGACCAGTGGCAGTGATTTCCAGTACTTACTTTAGTTATCAGAAGGTTCAAATAGTGAACAAATTCTACAGTTAGTTAGACTAGTAGTTAATTAGGGTTTTTAACCTAATTATGCCAAAAAAATTATTTTGTCTATTTTTATTAAATCAGATCCAATTTTTCAGGATCTGAGTATTTTTGTAAAGGCTATAAATCCTAATACTTATTTCATTGAAGGGGTTTGACTTTAGGGACTTATAGACCGTTTCTATTGTCAAGCTTCTCATATTGCTCATGACCTAATTTAAGCTCTTTTGCTATCATATGTTCAGCTTCCATTTTCTGTCTATTCTGTGCTTATGCTTCAATGTGTTATTCAGGTTAATTAATGTCTAATAGCTGTCATCCTATTGGAATATTGATGTGATTTGAATTATAAGTGCTTTCCTTGTCATGATTAGCCATTTATATATATCTATTTTATGTATGGATCTTCCAGCATGATAAGTTCTCCATCTCTGCACCATATTGTCAACCTCTAAATAGTGGTAATTAGAATCCTTATCCCTAATTGAGTTTCATGCATGTCTTGAGAGTGTAAGGTCTTATAGGTCACCTGACTTGATCCACTTAGAAAACCATAAAAACATTCAAGTTACCAGGCATCATCGAGCTGCAACCTAGAGGAGTTCCCTGGAGTGATAACATAAGGTAGAGTATAATTCTTTATGAATCTTAGAAATAGGTTGGTAGTGGGGTAGCGGTAAGACGAGAGGTAAGAACCTGCGCATCTGTTATAACAGGCGCCCCCAAATCCAGTAACAGTAGTAGCATAGGATTTCTTTAGTTTAAAATCCTTTCATGAATAGAATTAGATATCCTCAGGGTAGATTTGTTAAGACCGAAAAATTTATTGAAGTCCCTACTAACTACCGTAGGGGACGTAATTCCCCAGCTACTAACTCACCATAAAGGTATCGAAAGACGCTTATAGGAAGTAGTTCTACCCTGAAAACTAAGGAGTATCTATTAGAAGATCTTATTAGAGAAGACATAAGAGGAGTAGGAACCTTGGAAGAAGGCCCTAAGGACCCTGTTCCTGTGGAAGTTCAAGTGGATCAACCATTAGAAACCTCCATCCCTCCACTAGTTTCGAATCCAATTAACACAACTTTTTCACTAGTAGGAGATCCCAATTTCATTGACTTTGTTGATCCTACTCAAGTAAAATCTCTCTTTGGAACCTCAGTAGATCCAGTTATTTCACAAATTGAAACTTATACAGTAGAACCTACTATCCCTCTAGGATTCAATAAAAACACAGTTGATCAGAGGAAGATCTCTCCCAAAAAAGAACGTTGGGACGCTCCATTATCATCTTGAAAGGATCCTCCTAACTATATTTACGTTAAGAATCCATCTTATATGGAGAGACGGGGAGAAAAAGAAGACCATGATGAAGTTACAAATGAAGAAGGATAAGGGAAAAATTGAACTGAGGATACCTTTGGGTTCCCTATTTTAGATACAATGCAGGATGTAACTCTGAAAAACATCCCTCGTTCCTCCTTACCCACCTTTTATGGAAAAAGTAATGAGGGCCTGGACACATTCCTATTCGAGTTCGATATCCTTTTTAGGAGCTATAATTATCTACAAGATTCTCACAAACTAAAACTATTTCCCGCTACACTAAAATATTTCGCCTTGAGATGGTTAATGGGATTAGGAGAATTCACTATCAGGACTTGGGATGATATGAAAAATTCAATCTTGCGAAAGTATCAAGAATATTGCAAACCTAAGGACTCTCAACATGATATATTAAAAATACAACAACTTGAAGATGAGATCCTGGAGGACTATCTCGAAAGCTTCATTTATACATTACATAAGTCTAAATATATTGACCTCCAAGAAGATGCAGTGCGTACACTTTTCCTTAAGGGGATCTCCGAGGACTTGTTGGAAAGTATTAATCTCATGGCAACTGGCGATATTTCTCATAAAATTTTTGCACAGATCGGTGAGACGTGTAAAAATTATTCTAGGAGTAGGGGGATAGTTATGGAAAATTTTCGAGAGCCTTTTAGTAGAAATGTAAGAGGAAATGTTCCTAGTTCAGGTGGAGTTACAAGAGTAGAGATAGGAAACCTTTTGGAGAATTTTAAGACTGATATCTTAGGAGCAATGGGTTCTCAACTAGATTATTTACAAGCCAAGATGAGGCAGGTTGAAGAATGAGCAGTAATGAGTATATTTTTTCCAAGATGTAGAACTAAACATCCCCAAAGGGAATGTCCATTAAACAACATCTCCGTATGTCACATCTATATAGAAGAGCATCCGACAGATAACTGCCAATCCTTGCTTGGACTGCAAGCCATCTATAAGAGTGGGGATGTAGCTAAAACATCTAGGAGTCCTCCTTGGAAACCTAGAGACCAATCAACATACCCAAAATTTCCACCACAATGTCCACTCTATTATCCTCCGTATCAACCACCTCAACAATGGAACAATTCCAGTTGGCATAATTGGCCACCTCAGTATCCTCCTCCTTAATTTCCACAACAACAATATTGGTCACAAGGATGGATAGGACAACCATATCCTCAACCACAATCTGTCCTTGCACCTAATCATTCTTATCCTCATAATCAAACAAACTTCCAACAAATGTCTCCTGGATTTGTACCTCTAGTTCCTTTTATCACATAACAACCTCATCACTTTCAGAATGCAAGTCCTCCTTGAATGACGTTATTACCTGCGCAACTGATACCTAACCCTAATAATAAACCAACTCAAGCTCTTAACAACATTGAGTTTCAAACTCTTCCATCGTACCTTATTTCGATTGTACCTATCCATGAAATTCAATTACGATCAGGAAGAGTTGTGAATAATAAAGCCAAGTCATTAGTCATCATTCAGGAACCATATCAAGAAGAAGATTCAAGTGAACCCATGAATGATTCTATTTTGGGGAATGTAAACATTCCAAAGGTTCTAGTATACACCCATCCTCCACAAGAAACTATTCAAGAGCAAAGAATTCCTCCATTTCCAGAAAGACTAGTAATAGAAAAACCTGTAGTTCATCTAGAGTATAACATATTGAATGAATTAAAGAACATATGTATTAAATTCCATCTATTACAAGCTATCAAAGATATACCAATATATAGTAAGGTAATAAAAGAGCTATGCATTAAACGCCCAGGAAAGAAGCAAAATGACCCTCTTACAATTTATGTTATAGGAGAAATGTTTGAATGTATGACAGGTCAGTCCCGGATTGCAAAATATACAAATCCAGGAGCCCCAGTAGTGACTGTAATTATAAAAAACATCACCATAGAGAATACATTAATCAATTTAGGATACACTATCAACATGATGACCACCGCAGTTTTAGAAGTTTTACAGTTAGGACAATTTCTTCGACCTACTCCTTCCATCCTAGAACTAGCAGACCGCACTACGGTAAAACCCGATGGAGTCCTGGATGATATTGTTGTATCAGTAGCTTCATGGGAACACCCTGTTGACTTTATGGTCATAGAATCAAAGGATCCTTCTAAAGGACATCCTATTATTTTGGGAAGACCATGGTTAGCTACTGCAAATGCTTTTATAGGATGTAGGGATGGAGAGATGACTATTTCCAATGGGTTGTCCACACAAAGACTTATTTTATACCCTGCAGCACAACCAATAACTAAAAACTCATGGTGGTTAAACTGTTCTTTTGGGGATGAATACTTTGATGATCTCTCCCTTCCTAGTGATTTTTCCTTTTCACTTCAGGAGCAGACCACTGAGAATGTATTAAACCAGTTTGTTTCTTCGACAACCTGTATAGATTTCCCTTAGTCCTTTGCTCAACTCGATCAGATTTTTGGAGATGAGTTTCAAGAGAATATGGATCTCTCAATGTTTATAGAAACACCTTGTGTCTTCACAATTGAATAGCATACATGACCATATACCATACCTTGTGAGGTTGGCCCTGAGAATTTTTTACATATAAATGTGGGACTAAGTGAAAACCAACAAGCACAGTTGCTTAAAGTTCTTAATAAACAAGCTAGACCATTTGCATGGGAATACACCGATATGAAGGGTATACACACCTATACCTGTATTTACCATATTTATATGGATCCAAGCATGTAACTTGTAAGGAAGCCATAGAGGAGGATGAATCCTGCTCTAAAGGAAATAGTAAAACAAGAATTACAAAAAATCCTCACTGCTGGTTTCATTTATCCTATTTTCGATAGTAAATGGGTATCTCCTTTAGTAGTAGTCCCAAATAAATTCATAGGGAAATGGTGTATTTGTGTTGATTTTAGAGAGCTAAACAAAGCTACACTTAAAGACTACTTTCCTTTACCCTTTATTGATCAAGTATTAGATACTCTGTCAGGTAAACAATATTTTTCCTTTCTTGATGGGTATAGTGGTTACAATAAGATTTTAATAACACCAAAGATCAAGACAAAATCACTTTTACATGCCCATGGGGAACATATGCTTATCGAGTCTTGCCATTTGGCTTATGTAATGCACCTGCCACTTTTCAGCGAGCAGTCTTAGGAATATTTTCTGATCTTATACATCACTGTGTGGAGGTATACATGGATGAATTTACGTCCTATGGTAATACTTTTCAAGAAGCCCTTGACAACCTCAAGAAGGTCTTGATCCGATGTCAAGAAACAAATTTATCCCTTAGTCACGAGAAATGTAGAATGTTACTAACATAAGGTATAGTTTTGGGACACCATGTTTCTTCCCAAGGAATTAAGGTAGACCCTGCAAATATTGAAGTAATTGTTGGCCTTCCCTCTCCCAAAACTCAGAAAGAGGTAAAAAGCTTCCTTGGTCATGTAGGATATTGCCGCCACTTTATTGAAAATTTCACTAAAATAGGTACACCAATGTTTAAGTTACTTACAAAGGATTCAGAATTCCAGTGGACAGAATCTTGTCAAAATGCTTTTGAAATCCTATAAGCTAAATTATTGATGGCACCAATACTTAGGGGTCCCGATTGGTCCCTTCCCTTTCACATATCTATCGATGCCTTTGATATGGCCATAGGAGGAGTCCTTGGCTAAAAAGAAGGACAAGCACCTTATGCCATCTACTTTATTAGCAAAAATTTGATCCCTACTGAATTAAATTATGCTGTTACTGAAAAAGAATTTTTGGTAGTAGTTTATTCTATTAATAAATTTTGTCATTATATCACAGGTTATGAAGTTTTTGTGCATATCGATCACTTTGCCATTAGATTTCTAATGAATAAACCAATTACCAACGGTAGAGTGACCCGATGGCTTCTTTTATTGCAAGAATTTAACATTACCGTCATTGACCGACTTGGTAAAGAAAATCTCGTAGAAGATTTCCTTTCCCATATTCAACATGAAGACGGTACTAAACTAGTTGATGACACTTTTCCTGATGGATATCTATTTGCTATATCTTTTCAAACCCCTTGGTTCGTAGATATTGCCAATTATCTAGCAACTAGGAAAATACCAAACCATTTGTCTCCACATGAGAAGCGTCGTATTATAGTTCATAGTTCCAATTATTCTTGGGTTGATAACGATCTCTTCTACACTGGTCCAGATATTATTATTTGATGATGTGTGCGGGAGGATGAAATGACAGACATCCTCCATGCATGCCATGATGGACCATGTGGAGGACATTTTTCTGACAAGAGGATGACATATAAAGTCTTACATTCTGGTTATTATTGGCCCAAGCATTTTTAAGGATGCTGCCAAATATGTTAAAGGATGAGATAGTTGCCAAAGAATGGGTAGACCTACGTCATCTGATCAAATTCCTTTACAACCCCAAGTTATGATTGAACCCTTAGAGAAGTGGGATCTTGATTTTGTAGGACCAATTTCTCCCATGTCTCATAAAAATAAATATATCTTAGTTTGCACGGATTATATCACCAAGTGGGTAGAAGCTAAAGCTTTATTTAGAGCCACAGAGAAATCAGCGGTAGAATTTATATATGAAGAAATATTCACCCAGTTTGGTGTACCTAGAGAAATTGTCACAGATCAAGGTACTCAATTTACTTCTAAATTAATGAAAGAATTTACTATGAAATATGGTATTCGACATTGAAAATCTTCACCTTATCACCCTTAGGCTAATGGTCAGGTAGAATCTACTAATAAAGTATTAGAAGCCATTTTAACTAAGACCATTCACTTACATCTTAAGGATTGGGAAGATAGACTCCCTGAGGATTTATGGGCCTATAGGATAACATGGAGAAACACTACCGAACATACCCCCTATGAGTTAGTGTATGGTAAACAATTCCTTTTACCTATTGAATTTCAAGTTAAAACCTTTCGTATGGAAGCACAATTAGGCATGAATTTGGATGAAGCACATAAACAACGAATATTGTAGATTAACGAGTTAGATGAAATTAGACAAGATGTACTCCAAAGAACGATGTTAATAAAGGATCAACGAAAAACATGGCATGGTGAATTTATTAAGCAAAAGCAGTTTAATACTGGAGATTGGGCACTACTATTCGATTCACGGTTTAAAAATTTTAAAGGAAAATTAACTACCCATTGGATGGGTCCATACGAAGTAGTTACAGCTTTTGACAATGGATCAGTAAAAATTAAAACAATTGATGGCTCAGAAATTTCCTTTGTAGTAAACGGACATAGACATAGGTTCTATCACCAACTGACATCTAAACAAGATTTCATACATAATGTTTTGCAGCAAAATGAAATGGAATTAGTTGAAGGGGAAGCTATTCTTCCTCCTTCCGATCCTTGAAAAATATTTTGGGTTATTATCACTTGTATATATGTAAATATGTGTTTGTTTCTTTGAATAAATAAGAGTCATTTCTAATAGATTGTTTACACAACACTCTTTTTCTTTTATGTCTTTATGAATAAATTGAATAATCTAACAAGTGGTTTTGCAGTTTGATTACAAGTATATTATCTCTCTAATCAACTAACATGATATTACTTGGACAAAGAAAGTATGCTAAAATACTCATCAGGTATTTTAACCTTTTTGGGGTACTAATTTTGAAATTTGCAGCTTATACTGATAATTTTTTTTTTATATCAATCCTTTGTATATCATACTTCACCAATTCTTCTATAATTCATATAGTTTTTGGTATTTTGATTCATACATGTATATTTTTTATTTATTCTTTTAAACAGTTGCTTGATAAGACCCACTTTCATTATCATATTTTTCACATCCTTATTTTTCACCTATGGATTACTAGTTCATCCTATACTTGTTATCAAAACTTGTATCTTGAGTATTTTGGTGATAACTCAAAAGGAAGTGGATTTTTTGTCTGTGGGAAACATTACTTTACTTTATAAAGAAGAAGGAATGTTAGGTTAAAGAACAACTTTTAGTTATTCTCTTTTGACATGTTTTGAGTCTGGCCATTATGAAATTACTTATAAATTTATTTAAAAAAAATTGAATTATGTGTTTAGCAGGACTTAACATGCTCTAGTACCAATCGGCTTCCATATATATAATATCATTATACAAGGAAAGTCCACTGGGGCACTAAACAGGCCTGTTGGCAATGGGTCAATGCTAAGTAAAAACCTTCCAACACGAAGCTCGATAAATGCCAGTAAACTCATCGAGGTATTGAACAGGATCACTGGCAGTGGGGCTATGCTTGCATAGTACCAAGATAAACCCGTCGGGGTATTGAACAGGCCTACTGGTAGTGGGACAATATTCGGTAAAAGAGATCTGGTTATTACACCACTATGCACATAGTTCGTAAAATAGTAATAATATATGAAAAATTCTTCAATTTTTTTTATGTCATGGCCAATTGTTTATAATATCATTTGAGAATGGCTCTAAGTTGACTTTTCCTCGACCATCTCATTTCGCATATATCTAAGATGTCATTATATTAGAAATGGGACCCATAGCTGTAAATCTCACATACTACGGGGTACACTTAAAATATTTTCTGATGATAGGATATCTTTACAATGAGGCATGGATGGCTAGTTTTTCCTATGGTATTCTTTTAATTATATTTTTCTCATTTAAAGTGGTCTTTCTAAGCATTGTTTTATTTTTCATGAATATACATTTTTGAACCATTTCCATTTACTAGTTAGTTTTTTTTCTTCTTTAAAAATAATTAACAGCATGCTAGCACTCTTTCTATTTTTCCAGAACAATCAATTCTTTTCTCTGTATGGCTTGAGGACATGCCATATCTTTGGTTTGGGGCAAGATGGATTTGAAAAATTAGATTATTTTTATTTATGACAAATCTATTTATCTCTAACAAATGATAAGTATTTTTAGGAATGTAAACAGTGGAATTTGGTTATAGCTTGAAGCATATTTTTACAGCAAAATTCAATATGGAAGACCATATGAAGAATTGAATGAAGGAAAATTAAATATCAAATAGTGATCTGGTAAACATGGTGATATTATAGCATTTATTATTAAAATTGCTAACCAAATTTTGTTTTTGGGTAAATAGTTTTTACTTCCATTTCATTGTTAATAATCCTATCCTTTTACCCAATCATGCATGAAAATGATCAATCTTTTTGTTATTCAAAATGCGATTTATGTTTTTTTGTTACATGTTCAACCTGCCCAAATTTTTACTTTGGACATGGTTGAATTAATTTCAAACCTTATGAATGATAAAATTATTTTGAACCTGAGATCTGTTAAATTAAGAATGTTGAAAACCCAATAAAGTCATTTTTAACTTTCATACAATGTGTGACATGAAAGATATGTTATTTTTAAATTACAGCGTGAAGTTTAAATTACTTTCTTCATCTGCCAAGATTGAAGGCATCTGCTAGTTCACCTTGTTCCTAACTTGTTTTTCTTTCTTTTTGCTCAGTGGGACCTGGTATTTCTCCACTTTGGGGGAATGTTGATCCTAGATTTGTTATCATTTTTGGCAGTAAAGTTACTCATTTAAACACATGTTTTATTATCTTTTGTATATTTTATGTCACGCAGATCATTATTCAGCCTCAAGTATGAGTGTATTTAAGGTTTATATGAAATATTTTTATTTATCATTTTTTATGGCTTTATTAATTAAAAATGACATTATTAAAGTGCATTTGATGTATTAACTGATTTGTATATTTCTTTGCAGATTTTATAATCTTTTTGGGATAAATTAATAAACAGAACGCATTCATCCTGCCTTTCGCACATCATGTCCAGCTCGACGTCCATCTTGTCATCTAGTCCGTTGCGTGAAATTCGCTGGTGGTTTGCTAGATGTTGAAATGTGTTCTTGTAGACTGCAGCCCTGAATCACACCAGCAGATAGACACATCATTCGCCCTAGATTGACACCCAACATATCCATCTCATGACCCAGCTTCCCGTTCAACTCTCCGTCCAGATCGCCCATCAGACTGTACGTTGCTGAGAATTAATTTCAGGCATTTAAAACATGAAACAACTTGCAAATGAACTGTTATCCATGTGTCTGGGTGATGAAGTTGTGTTCTAGATATTTTCCAGCCTCCATTCTCCTTTTCTTGCCACCACATCAACCATCCACATGTTGGATTGATGCATTCAACCCATGCTCTAGAAGATTCGCCACTATGCTCTCCTCTGTTCACCATCAGCCCACCTGCTACGATAAGGAAGGAACCTGTGCGCCACATCTGAAGATCATTCACGCTGAAGAGGAGCTTGTGTGTTCGTTGCCCAGTAAAAATATCAGAACCGCACTAAAGAAGGAAGATTGCATGCGTGTTACCTCTAATATTTTTTGTTCCTTTAAGACCGACTAAATTTAGAGAGCAATCGACCACTAAAGGGTCGACTTGCTCATCTATGTAAACTATTATATATAGCAGCCTCTGTGAGTGAGCTCAGTTAGATAGAAGAGTTAGGTTTGCCAAGAAGAATCAGTTCATGCTTTGATCTATTCTTAAGCACTGTATTTCTATTCCATCATTTGAATAAAGAGCTGTATGTGTTGCTGTTGAAGATTACGTTTGAGTAGAAGTTAGCCAGGCATCACCCCTGATTGCTGAGAGGGCCCCTCATCAACCAGAGGTTTTTTTCTTGTTTATTTCTTTCATTTTCTTATGTTGTAGCTAGTCTAATTCACAGTCTGTTTTATTATTTCTGCACTGCAATTTTATTTCTGAATTAGATAGTTAACTGCGCGCATAGTTTGTTTCCAGTTTTGCTTTCAGTCATTTCATTTTCAATCTATTACTTGATTTATTTGCAAGTGAGATAAAATAGATTGTCGTTTATCAAATCAGGTAGATTTAATTCTATCTATTTCATTTCTATTTTAATTATCAGTTTATGCAATTTACATTCCAGTTTATTAATATTCAATGGTTTCTTTATGCTCATGTTTATGAATTTGCTTAAGTTTATTTTGCAGTTACAATTGCTTAATAAGTAGGTTTATTTATTGTCTCTATGTATTAGAATTACATCTGCATGACTTCAGCTGAAGATTAGCTCATTTAGGTTAGTTTTTAAAATTTTAAATTTGCAGACTGTCATTCAGACAGCATGTTCAGTCTGTCATTCAGCCCTTAGTTCTGTTTCTAGTGTTTTTTATGTGTTTTGAGATTGTTTTTAATTCTGTTTTGTTAATGTCCGAATTATGTTTTGACTGTAATAGTTAGATGATAGTTTTGTTTAACATTAAATTTAAATTTAAATTGTTTTAGGTTATTTATTAAGGTTTTATTATTTTCCTTATTCTTTTTCGCTTTGAATATGTGTTAAGGTGTCTTGTGTTTTTGTTTCTTGAATATTATTGCTGATTTTGTTTTACTACTGTATTATTTTGTGTTTATGCTTTTTAGATTGATTTATTTGTTTGCATGTGAGGTTTAGTGTTACATGTGTTTTCCTTAGTATTTTTTTATGTTGTCTCTTTTATGTTGTGTTATTGTTGAAAGAACTTGTAGGACAAAACCTAAATATATTTCTTTTATTAATTTTTCTACTTGCTTCTTTTATTAAGTTTTATTTATTAAGTTTTCTAGTTTCTTATAAGTTAAGTCCTCCTTGCACCCTAGTTTTCCATTTGAATAGTTAATTGTTGATTGTATTTCAGTTTAAAGTTTATTATCAATTATTTAGTTTATTATTATGTCTCAGTTTAATTACTTTAATGATTTCCTTATTAGGAGTTTGACTCGGTTTTTCATTTTGAAAGATATTTTGATATTTTGTTTGTTAAAATATTTCCACGACACCATAAGAACCCCTTTTCCTTCGCATATATTTTGTGTCAACTCTAAGTTTACCAACCCCGGTTGACAATTAAAGAATAAGTGGATAAATTTAGAAATTACAAAACACCCAACAAATACAGAGATGCATAATAAAATGTACATGATATATACAGCAGAAGAAGATAATTCATTCAACACATTCATGATAATTCATAAGCAAATACAGTTACAAAACTTAAATAAACAAGAATACTTATATTTGGATAAGCTTGTCCCACAACCAGCTATGTCGCTGCATCATTCCACCCAACCATATACCAGTGTGCTCTTTAATATCTCAGCAACACTGTCACCCCCGAGCTGGGCATGATTTTTCCTAAGGAATAAGGAACACTAGCGGACTTTCCCCATAGCCAAGGATACAATAAAACTCAGTCAAGCCAACACAGTTGGGTTTATCATACTTACACAGGAAGTTGTTTACACTTAGCCAAATTCACATGAGACACAACCAAGGCAGCCGATGGGTTTATCAGGCTACTAGCCAAGCCATCCTTCCAGTTGGGTTTATTAGGCTGCCAAGGAAGTGGAAATACTGATTGCTAAGCTAGTGAGCTCATCCCCAAAGCTATGAACACCCAAAGTAGATCTATCCTGATTTCTAAACAATTACACACCCAACACAAGGAATCATTCCCTTCTCTACTACGCAATCCCTCGGGCCATGCCTTCCCTTCCAGTGCTATTCAGGGCATGCAAAGAAGAAAACCATCCTTCTAGACTGGTCTATGAGGTTCTTTCACACACTAGGTTTATCAAGCAAGTTTAGACTCTATTTCCATTCCTTTAATCAATTCAAATGCCAAATGTGGAAGCACACACAAGGATCTCAGTCCTGGGATTTATCAAACGTAGCAGATGCCAGGGATTACATACACACACAAAAATTTATGAATTTTTGAACATTGCTAGTGCCAGACCGACTATTGCAAAAATACCAAAACGAACAGATTGCTAGTATTTCAAAACAAAGACACCAAATTGGATTCAGGGCAATCGTATTCAGGAAAACAACTAGCAGACAGGAGAAAACGTGAGAGAGAACAAAATTGCTGAATAGGGGAAAAATCATAACACAAAAACCAAAACGTGAAGGATTCAGATTGCCAGACAGGAGAAAAATCATAAAGGGTTCAGAGTCAGAATAGTTTTTACTTGCTGGCTGCTGCGTGAATGCCCAATTGGTTTTCCAAAAAACTTTTTGTTCAATCCCAAATCATGAGGGAAGGTGAAACGTTGCCGCATGAGGGAGAAGTGGCCGTTTTTGGTGTTTTCTTTCCCAAGAAATTCAAAATTTGTTTTTCTCAAAGTGGGACTCTGCCCAATTTGAATTTCTGCTCATTCTTCCAATCCCCCACTCCCTCATCCTTAGGAAAAATCATGCCCCCATCTCATTTAGTTGCGTTGACATAGCCGACTATGGGTTTTTAATTAAAATTGCAAATTTAACATGATGTCTAGCTTTTTAATGTTTAGCTAGCATAAAATACCATCGACTCAACCATAATTGCCAAAACATAAACACTAAATAAATGGTGGGTCTTTTGCCTAGCTCCACACCAAGATTATTTACATCATTTTATTTAAATGAAAACAGGGTCAAAACCGAGGTATTAGAGGGCCATTCACTAAGTGGGGGGTTGATTTCATTACGTGCAACCCAATGTCTTTTGGGGGGCACAAGTATATCATTATCGCTGTATACTACTTTACAAAGTGGAAAGATGCAATGCCTACATTTAAGGCCGATGGAAAAATGACAATGTACTATCTTCAACCAAATCATTGCTAGGTTTGGTATCCCGAAGAAGATTGTCACTGACCATGGAAGTCACTTATAGAATAACATGATGACCGGATTAACCATAATGCTAGGGCTCAAGAAATATCATTCGTATTCCTTCTACCCGTAATCGAATAGCCAAGTCGAGGTAGTCAATAATACCTTGAAAACCATTCTCAAATGCATGATAAAGGAGAGTAGGTCAAATTGGCACATCATGCTGTATCTAACACTTTTGGCTTACAGAACGGAAGTGAAGACTGCTATAGGTTTCTTTCCTTTCTAGCTCATTCATGGGGATGGAAGCGATCACACCGATTGAGTGCGAGATACCATCTTTGAAAATTGTTATTCATGTGCTTCCCGACACTACCGATCTTGAAGAATGTTTGATTCATTTAGAGAATCTTGATGAGAAGTGCATAGATGTGCTTACTATAAATAAGGATCATAAGAACCGGGTAAAAAACCAGTATGATAAAGCCGTAAAACCTAGGTTTTTCTCCGAGGGAGAACTTGTCTTGCTTTGGGACCAAAACAAAGAACCTCTGGGGGCATGCAAGTTTAAGTCCATGTGGTTAGGGCCATATGTCATTTGAAAGTTTTAAAGATGGGATTGTATGAGTTATCTGATTACGATGATAACAAGCTGCCGAAGCCTAGAAATGGGCTTTACCTGAAGAAGTATTATGCTTAGGAAGGATAATTTTTATTGTATTATTATTGTATGTTTATGTACAAAAGGTCATTACTGGTTAGTGTTTCTTACATTGTATGCTTGTTTTTTCGGGTGTCATCCAAGTGGTTCATAGGGTTCGTTGATGGAGCCAAACGTCACACTTGCAATCTGGCTTCAAATGCTTGGGTCATTTATGCACCCTCAGGATAATTGGTTGCCTTTGGAAGTGCCTTCCTAGGTCCTGCAACTAATAATATGAATGAATACAGTGCAGTCATTGAGCTACTTTGGGATTCTATGTTGCGTGGTATTACTCACCTGGAAGTCATGCTTGACTCCCAGTTAGTGGTTTCATAGCTTAATGATGATTATCAGGTGAGACACCCTACTTTTCTATGTTAGTTTTTAAGAGTTAGGTTACTTGAAAGGAACTTTGAATACATTTCATACAATCGCATTTCAAGGAATTAGAAGACAATCACTGATGCATTTGCAAATTATATACTCGATTGGAACTTAACACATACATTGTAAAATGAAAATATACAAACGCATTTGAAACACATGTAAATAACTAGGTAATATATCTATCTATCTATCTATCTATCTATCTATCTATATATATATATGTAAAATATGTTCATAATACATCAAGTTTGATCTGAATATCTTGTCATAAGTACATCAAAATACAAAAAATAGGATCGAAATCTATAATATGCCTAGATCTAGGGGTGCTCCTCAGCCTCCTCGGCTATGGCTACCTCTACAGCCTCTTGGTAACACAGTACATCTCGGGTTATCCTTTGAAGAAGTCATAACTAGGACAAAATAACTCCAACAACATGTTTCTACATTGCCATAGGGATGCTCTCCATCTTGAGAGTGGGGACATCATGGGTAAGACTGTCTAGATTCCCCTCCACTACCTGAAGCATAGCTTCATCAAATCCAATATCCACTGGTTGAAAAAAGGTCCCGGGGTGTCTGTAAGGCTGGACTGGTCCTATACCTGCATATCAGCATAAGGTATATCAAACTCAAGTACATATGTATATATAAATTTATGAATAAAATTTCATAAAAATCAAATAATAAAAAAAGTAAAAATCCATACCCATCTCTCCCCATTCTCCTCCAGGAGGGCGGATGAGCTCTGGATCACCCCTGAAATCCAAACCTACATAAGGGAACTTCTCAAAGGCAGGTACCTATATACTCCATTAGGAGTAGAAGTCATCATCATACCCACTCTGGATTCCACCTCCACCACCTTGTCAGAGAAATGTCACCCCACCACGTGATTCTAGGCTCACGGGGGTGAGCATGGTGGTAGTGTCACTGTGGGAATGAGGGTATAAACCCTATTGAAGAAGAATGAGACCAATATGCTTGCATATTCGAAATTCTTCTTCCAACCTCTCCTACAGTTAGATAACTATCTTTTCATGATCATAACTAGTCCTGAACACCAATCATATAGTACTAGTTGCAAGCACTCTACCACTACGTGCATGGTTTGCGCTACTAAGTATAAAGAAGAATATCCTACTACTCTGACTACGGTGATCACTATGAATTTTAGTGGAAAGCTAAAGATCTGTCCAATCGGGATTTGAGTCCCTGATTTCTACATCCTGGGTAGGCAATATGTGTTAATATAGTCTTGAACACTAAGAGGGTCACCACCTCTAACGGTGCCCTCCATGTTCATAGGTGCTCCCCTGTGCAATAAATCCATGATAAAGTATATGTATTCTACATTAAACTCCAAGGTTTCCCCTTGGAGGTCAAAAAACCCAAGCTCATGGTCCCATAATCTCACTAATGTCCCAAGCAAACGGACTTGTATTGCACGCATGTTTGACGTACAGTAAAATTTAAGCAAGCCACATCTTCGTAAAGCTTGAAAAGTCATGAGATCGACCATTGCTTGACAATCCATATCCTTGTGATCTCTTTATATCCATTCCAAGACCATGGTGACCTGCCCAAAACATGTTTTTTCATTATATTTTGCATAAAAATACACCTCGCGCAGCAACCGCGGCTGTCTAGTCTGCATTTTGCGATCCATTCGTGGATTTTCCTACTACCAACCCGTGGTTCAAACACAAAATCATAGGTACAAAGAATGATACCCATGGTTACCATGTGGTTCCTTTAGGGCTGGCCTAAAAACCAAATTGGGCCATGAAATTTAAAAATGGAAAGCATGAAATTAAAGAGGAGGGAGAGAAGAAGTACCTACACTTCACGGATTCAAAAATAGTCCATTGGATTTCCCACAACGATCGATAAAAGTAAGGAGGTAAAATGGCTAAATTTGGTAAAAAACTCAAAATGATATGTTTTAATTTGATTTTGAACTATTTATAATAAAAAATTGAAATTTTTACCAACTTTGTATAGTTAAAATCATTTTTATATTGTCTAAACTAATACCATGTGTTTTTACCTAGCTGTTATAGGTCCTGGATGATCCGACATATGATTTCCTTTACATATAGGGTAGGATTTGGTCTCCGCTGCATACTTTTCACTTATACCTCATCCCCTGTTTGACCCAAGGATCTCTTTTCATCTGCGGATTACGATGTATAACCACTCTTTACCTTGCACACATCATTTCTCTTCCGTGGTTAGGGCCTCCTTTACATGGGTAACCCTAGTTTAGAACATTTTATTGTCTTTCTGGTACCCATCCCGTAGTTGTGCTAGGTTGTGGGACTCTTCGTAGTTGTTTTTTTTATGAAAACCTGAGTCTCATTTTGTATATTTTTACCAAAATACCATTAATTATAAGGCTCCGTGCCCTTATGGAGTTATCTTTAAGCACTGGTTCGACTCCTTAAAATTGTCTGGATTGCCGAGTTAACTTGTTTGTTGAGACTTGTTAAGGTAAATTGAACAATCATCCACATCGATGGTAGGTTATCGCTTTTTTGGACCATGTGGATTATTTACGAAAAAGGAATGCTCCATTTTCTTCATAATCTAGAAGAGTATCTTCAAGCATAGGGCTATCTCTTTTTCCGGATCTAGAGGACTAAACTTACAGAAAATGAACATGTTCGAGCTTAGTTTTCTCTTTTTTAGTGCTCTGGACCTAAACATGAAAAATATTCTAAGCGTACTTTATGTCTTTGTCATGCTCACTAAACTCTAGAACAAAGCATCAAGTTTACTATTGTCAATCCCATTCTCATAAATAAATGGAAATTTTGAAGTGATATGTCCTTCCTTCACACTCACTAAACTAAGGCCACGTGCTTCTTTTGAAGGTGCATCGGTTGGGTGATAGTTTACCCCTTTTTCGTACCTTGCTGACTAAGTATGAAAAAGGGGTAATCTTTTTTTCATACCTGTATAACGTTTGTTTCTTCTAGTATAGACTATGTTTTTTAATTATATTAACTTGTAATTGCGACTATTGTCATTGCATGTCGTGAGTCATTCACGGGTAACCACATATGCAACCTATGGTTATATGATCACAAGATGTATTCCTGGGTTTCCTTCATAGGAGTCGCGGTCCATTCGTGACCTACCTGTATACATACCCATGGTTACATTAAGACAAAAAATTAAAAATAAAAACATGATTAGCCAGGGACAGTTGGGTTCATAATCATAACGTCCTCAGCCTCCCTAACCATCCTAGCCTTTGTAACTCCCCCATGATCACCAAGTATAAATAGAGGGGAGGGGTATATGTTAGGGAGAATCATATTAAGAGAGAAAGGTTATGCTGGGGGAATCATTTGATATTGGAGCAAGAGAGCTCAATCCTTGGTTAGCAGAGGAGGGCTTGTCTTAAATAGAGGTTGTATCATTCCCTGTTGCTTATCAATAAAGACATATTTTCTTCCACAATTGATGCATCAATGTTCTTATATGTTTTGATTTATGAAATATATATATTATCATCTTCTTTATATGTAATTATAATGTTTCATTCATCTTTATATAACATCTAAGATCTCTGTAGGAAGGTATGTTTCTCTTTTGCTGGTGTTGAGAACCTTTGGAGCTTCTAGAGCAGTCAGAGAGAATATTAAATCTAGGATCAACCTTCATAAATAAGGTGCAAGTGATTTATGTCTCATTTCTCTCACAAATATCTCTAGAAAGCTGTATGTCTGTAAGTTGAATATTTGTATGTTGGTGACCCTAGACCCTTAGGTCATAAGGTAGATTCCCTTAACAACAAGACCTGGAGACATTACTCTCGCATGGAGAGTACACACATTAATTTGTGGATGCCTTAGTATATAACATTCACTGAATGTTCCTAGATTTCATGCTAAGGGTGTACTACAACGAGTCCTTACGGATGATAGGGCCGACACTTAGGTGCGGTCGAGATTTGTCTTGCATACATTACTCTTATATGGAGAGTATACCTGCATTTAGATGTATATTCCATAGAACAACACTTGCTTCAGAGTGGTCCATGCTATAGTGATAAGGATTCTCTATGATGACTCCTCACGGATGTCCTAGCATAACACTCACATGGAGTGGTCCTAGCTTTAACAGGTTGAGGATGTCCTACGATGAGGGATGACACCTAGGTGTAGTCAATATCTGTAGCTGCAAACAATACTCTTGTATGGAGAGTATGCCTACATGTTTATGTATATTCCATATTATAACACTTGCTCAGTAGTGGTCCTAGATTTGAAGCCGAGGATGCACTACATTGAGTCCTTACAGATGACAAGGTCTGCATCTAGGTGTAGTCGAGATCTACATCCAGTTGTAGATGATTTAGTTGTTTGATAATATTAACCCTCCTCATTAATGGGGAGTATTATGATGGAGGATTGAATCATCCTTGGACCTATGTCCTAAAGTGACAGGGATTGATCATCCCGCAAAGAGATCATGTGTACTGCAGGTAGCATGGCGGTGAAGGATCGAGAAGATCGAAGTGCTGCTGCAAAGGATCGAGAAGATCGAAGTGCTTCTATAAAGGATCAAGAAGATCAAAATGATGCTACAAAAGATCGATAATATCAAAGTGTTGTTGCAAAGGATTGAGAAGATCGAAGTGCTACTGCAAAGGATCGGAAGATCGAAGTGTTGCTGTAAAAGGATCAAGTGATCATGTGCTACATAAGATGAAGACATTGAAGAGTAACTATTCCAGTTACTGACAAACGTTGAACACTTCCTATGATGTATATATGTATTACCTCGATATTTCTAAATATACTCTCTCTCGTTACTCCTATATTTGATGATGATGTTGTAAGTAGAATACCCTTCTCGTTAAGGGGGAGTGTTGAAATATTGTAACTCTAAAGGATATTCTAAATGTATTTTGCTGATGTACCCCAATGGAGATGTTATTATTCCTCCGTAGGGATGTTACTATTGTAACTGGTAATCATAGAGTTAGGAGGTAAAGCCTCCATTATAATTCGGGTCATTAGTAACCCAATGAACAATATAAAATTCTGTTTTGAGTCTTCCTAGGTGAAGTCGACGTAGACAATTTAGTGGGGATGACTTGCTTAGTGTAAAAGTCAGTTGACATAATGTGTATAAATAGAGGAGCTATGTTCCTCATTATGACACAAACTCACTCACTTGAGTAGCGCATGGGAGAGAGAGAGAGACATATAAACAAACAGGAGAATACATGTTTTGGGGTTTTATCTTATACATCTTATACAGAGGAAGTTTTGCTGGGTTTTCTTCCCCTTGAGGGGTTTCTAGGATAAATACTGTGTCTATATTTTGATTATGTTTCTTTCAGTGATTATTCATATTCTACTATTGTGAATTTTGATTAAACACTAATGATATCTAGTCTAGCATAAGAAATCATAACACCATCATGTCATGAGAATCCTCCAAGAAATCTACCACATGACAATCTGAAACTTAAGAGGAATAAAAAGTACCTTGCAACCTCTCAATAAGTTGTTCATTTTGAATTTTGAGCTTATGAATATGCTCATTATTCTTCAAGTATGCTTCATGTAACCATTCATTAAGCTCAACCAAAATTTTTCTATAAAAAAGCAATGACATGATATTATCTTCAATGTTGCACATTGCTCTTTGAATCTTCTCCATGTCTTCAAGGAAGGATGTCATCTCCAATGAAGAAACCTTCCAACAATAATTTGACACCAATGCTTTAGTTTCATGGAGCATGCTAATGACCTCATGGATATTTGTTTCACTCATAATCAAAGAACCTTAAAATAAAGGATGGTTCATTGGAGCGAACCTCCTCTTCTTCTTTCTTCTTGATTTGATTAACTTATTGAAGCTTAATTGGTGATGAGGAAGTTGATCTTGGTTCTTCATTACCTACCGTAGTATTCATCTTCATTCTCATGAGAAAATTGTCTTGGAGTAACATTTTAAAATATGATCTCTATGTCACCAAGATATATTTGTGAGCACCCATCAGTAGGTACTCCTTTATAGTTTAAGGATCCATAAATAGGTATGTCTCCTTTATAATTCAAGGATCCATCAGTATATTCTCTTTTATTTGCACAACCCCCATCAATAAGGATTGTGTGCTTGTCTTCACTTCCCTCTTCATGTTCTTCTTTGCAGTCACCTTGAGGTGATTGATGCTCCACTTCATGATTCTCTATTTCTTCCTTTAATGGTGTATCTAAGATATTTTCATCTCCATTAGACCAAAATTTATTCCACACCCTCACAAATTTGTCCCAAAACTTGTTTATACATTCCTCATCTATAGGGAAGGATATATCTCTTCTCTTTTCACAAGTAGGATGGTTTTTACTGCTTTAATGCTCCTCCAAACTTGTGGATTGCTGATTGTTCCTTAATGAGTTCACATATTCACTATTAAGCCTATATAAAAACACCCACTCAAAAAAGTCTTCAAAAATAGTGGTCTTATGTGACTCTCCCATTATAGAAGGATATGCTTGATATTGTTGGGGAAAAGTTTGCTTCTCTCAATATTTCTAATTCATTCATAGGAGTAGCTCAAGGTAGTTTGGAACATACATCTTCACAATACATAGGATCATAAGAATAACCCTCATCCCTTATTATATTGTAATAAGTGATGAAATATTCCAACTCTTCCTCATACCATTCACATTCTTCTTCATATTACTCATGATAATCTTCAAAGGAGTCATCATAATAGTAGGACATGGTTGCAACCTTTTATTCAATGGATGGTATTGATGCATAGGTGAAAGTAACATGATTTAATACCACTTTAATGTAATTTTTTGGGTAAATTAGGCACATTATCCAAAACATTTCAAATATGCTTCAAAACTTTAAATTTGAAAGCATTCTTTCTCAACACCCTCATTGACAATGGATTTCACACTAACTCCATGGTTATGAGACAACTAAGGAAGTTCAAGGAAAGTGATATTAGGTTATGATAATATTGAAAAAATGATATACATGTCTTATTAATATGGCGTGTCTTATTACTTTTTACAAACATTTCACATATCTCCTCCTTCAATACTTGGTATCATTCTAAAACTAGGAAAATGTAGTAAACTAGTCTTTCTTGGTTTGGGGCCAAACACCACTAAAAATTTCCAAATTTATTATGGAAGGATCCTATGGGATTTAAAACATCATAAAAAACCTCACACACTCAATGTTTTAGTAACAAAACTCATTTTGACATGATATTCAGGTTTGCACAATTTTGGCCAATTTCTAGCTTTAGACTAGTTAAACCCAAGTTGACCCAAATGCATTGAAATGACTTAAAATTATTTATGGAAGAGATTGAGGGGTGTTAGGAACTTATAATTCATGTTATTAATTCTCATACATTTTTCAAATGGTTCTTAAAATTTCTTTTTTCCATAGGTAAAGAGGACAAAAATTAGGAAATCGATGTTAAAACCCTCAAGGGTAGATGACACTTTTTGATCTCCAAATGTAGTACGAACCTCCCAAATTTCAGAAAATAGAATGGGGATGCATATAAGACATACATTTATGTATTTATTCATTTTTATTAATCTTTTCAAACTGATCATTAGGCACAACGTTTGTATGGTAACTTTCATGGAAATTGCTTATGGGGAAATTGCATTACTAGCTTAAGTTTGGCAGATGAACAATAGAATAAATGGTTCAGATAATAACATGAAATATAATGGAAATGTACAGAATACAAATTAATATCCCCAATAGAATTAAACTCATATAAAATTCCTCTTACAAATTTGATATAAAACTCTTTCAAGCTTGAAGCCAAATTATGACACAGACTCACTCGCTTCAGTAGCGCATAGGAGAGAGAGAGAGACAGATAAACAAGGAGGAGAATACATGTTTTGGGGTTTTATCTTATACATATTATATAGAGGAAGTTTTGCTGGGTTTTCTTCCCCTTGAGGGTTTTCTAGGATAAATATTGTGTCTATCTTTTGATTATGTTTCTTTCAGTGATTCTGTATATGCTACTATTGTGAATTTAGATTAAACACTAATTATATCTAGTCTAGAATATGAAATATTACATTAGATGAAATTTCAACTCAAAATGGGCCTCCCAAAAAAAATTAATAAAATAATAGTTAAAATAATAAAATAATATTTATTAATTTTGGAGGAAGAAAAGAAAAAAAACTACTTTTTTGTTTGTATTTTCGACATATCTCCCCGTGTTTTTACTCAAATTTCGATCGGGAGAGCTCATTGGATGCGGAATTAAATTCCGCATCCAATGAGCTCTCCCGATTGAAATTTGAGTAAAAACACGAGGAGATATGTTGAAAATACAAACAAAAAAAGTAGTTTTTTTTATGATACCTATCCCCAAATTTATATTAAGAAAGTGTTTAAGACCTATACAGTATTTCAAATTTAAAGCAATTTCATTGGCTAACACATGATGACATGGAGTTTGAGTTAAAGTTAAAAGGCCCATTTTGAGTTGAAATTTTCTCTAATGACACCATCATGTCATGAGAATCCTCCAAGCAATATACCACATGACAATATGAAACATAAGAGGAAGAATAGGTATCTCGCAACCTCTCAAGAATTTGTTCATTTTGAATTTTGAGCTTATGAATATCCTCATTATTCTTAAAGTATTCTTCATGTAACCATTCATTAAGCTCAACCAAATTTTTTCTATAAAAAAGCAATGACATGATATTATCTTCAATGTTGCACATTTCTCTTTGAATCTTCTCCATGTCTTCAAGGAAGGATGTCACCTCCAATGAAGAAAGTTTCCAACAATAATTTGACACCTATTCTTTAGTGTCATGGAGCATGCTAATGACCTCATGGATATTTGTTTCACTTATATTCAAAGAACCTTAAATAAAGGATGGTTCATGGGAGCAAACCTCCTCTTCTTCTTTATTCTTGATTTGATCAACTTCTTGAAGCTTAATTGGTGATGGGGAAGTTGATCTTGGTTCTTCATTACCTACCATAGTGTTCATATTCATGTTCATGATAAATTTTTCTTGTAGTAACATTTTCAAATATGATCTCTATGTCACCAACATAGATTTGTGAGCACCCATTAGTAGGTACTCTATAGTTTAAGGATCCATCAGTAGGTATGTCTCCTTTATAATTCAAGGATCCATCGATATATTCTCTTTGATTTGCAAAACCCCCATCAATAAGGATTGTGTGCTTGTCTTCACTTGCCTCTTCATGTTCTTCTTTGCAATCACCTTGAGGTGATTGATGATCCACTTCATGATTCTATGTTTCTTCCTTTAATGGTGTATCTAAGATCTTTTCATCTCCTTTAAACCAAAATTTCTTCCACACCCTCACAAATTGGTCCCCAAAATTGTTTATACATTCCTCATCTATAGGGAAGGATATATCTCTTCTCTTTTCACAAGTAGGATGATTTTTACTCCTTTAATGCTCCTCCAAACTTGTGGATTGCTGATTGTTCCTTAATGAGTTCACATCTGCACTATTAGGCCTATATCAAAACACCCACTCAACAAATTCTTCAAAAATAGTCGTCTTATGTGACTCTCCGATTATAGAAGGATATGCTTGATATTGTTGGAGAAATTTTTTTCTCTCTCAATATTTATAATTCATTCATAGGAGTAGCTCGATGTGGTTTGGAACATACATATTCACAATACACAGGGTCATAATAATTACCATCATTTCTTATTATATTGTAATAAGTGATGAAATATTCCAACTCTTCCTCATACCATTCACATTCTTCTTCATATTACTCATGATCATCTTCAGAGGAGTCATCATAATAGTAGGTCATGGCTGCAACTTTTTCTTAAATGGATGGTATTAATGCACAGGTGCAAGTAACATGATATAATACCATTGTAATGTAATTTTTTGGGTAATTTAGGCACACTATAATTTTTTTTTCAAATATTCTTCAAAACTTTAACTTTGAAAGCATTCATTCTCAACACCCTCATTGACAATGGATTTCACACTGACTCCATGGTTATGAGACAACTAGGGAATTTCAAGGAAAGTGATATTAGGTTCTGATAAGATTGAAAAACTGATATATGTGTATTATTAATATGGCATGTCTTATTAATTTTCACAAACATTTCACATACCTCCTCCTTCAATACTTGGTATCATTCCAAAACTAGGAAAACATAGTAAACTAGTCTTTCTTGGTTTGGGGCCAAACACCACTGAAAATTTCCCAATTTATTATGGAAATATCCTATGGGATTTAAAAAATCATAAAAAACCTCATACATGCAATGTTTTAATAACAAAACTCATTTTGACATGATATTCAAATTTGCACAATTTTGGCCAATTTCTAGCTTTAGACTAGTTAAACCCAAGTTGACCCAAATGCACCCAAATGACTTCAAATTATTTATGGAAGATATTTATGGGTGTTAGGAAATTATAATCATATTATTAATTCTAATACATTTTTCAAATGATTCTTAAACTTTCTTTTTTCCATAGGTAAAGAAGGACAAAAAAATTAGGAAATCAATGGTAAAACCCTCAAGGGTAGATGACACTTTTTGATCTCCAAATGTAGTATGACCCTCCCAAATTTCAGAAAATAGAATGGGGATGCATATAAGAAATAAATTTATGTATTTATTCATTTTTATTAATATTTTCAAACTTATTATTAGGCACAACATCTGTATGGTAACTTTCATGGAAATTGCTTATGGGGAAATTGCATTACTATCTTAAGTTTGGCACATGAACAATAGAATAAATGGTTCAGATAATAAAATGAAATATAATGGAAATATATAGAATAAAAATTAATATCCCCAACAGAAGTAAACTCATATAAAATTTCTCTTACAAATCTGATATAAAACTCTTTCAAGCTTGAAGCCAAATTCATGAAAACTAGTTATTCAAGAGCATGAGAATGCAAGCCTTTCACACATGGATTTATGATATTTAGAATTATAGAGAATATGTAAATAATATTAAAAATACATACATAATATACCCAATATTTGGAATCAAATATAATCATAAAATAACAAGCGCCACTCCAGCAAGTGCACCATCAACATGAGAGTGTGGGGGAATGGAGAATAAGGAATGAGAGAAGAGGGAGATATATGAGAACTCGAGTTGTATGGAACTTAAACATTAAAATAATACCATAAATAATATAAATTTATAGGTATTAATATACTCTCCATAAAACAACTTGGAAAGAAATCCAACTCCCTTGAAATTGGTTCACAAGCAGGAAGAACGAACACTCATCGTGCAATGGAGAAGCAAACACTCTCCAAAATGAAAAAGGCCAATTAAAAAATGATAAAAATACATTCTAATTCCTTAATAAATACTTTTATTAAATTAATGAGAACTCATAAGGTATAATTTCCCTCCATAGGCTTCCTCGAACTCATCTTAGTGGTTTAGTAACTCTTATGACACTTGTCACCTTCCTCATGCTCCAACTGTTTCCCAATTTCGAATGGCTTCCTCTAACTCCCGAATGTGCCCTCTTGGTGGCTATTTTTATCCTTTTTCATGTCAAATTTTTCATAGTGATGCAATAAGGTCTGAATATTTCATATGTGTCATAGAATATTTCATCATTTGTTTTCATAGAGTGCATGGAACCTCCTTCCAAGTGGCACACAATGTCTTTCTAACCTCTTCCTCTTCCATGGGAGTTACTCTCCTCTCCAAATTATAAATCCTTAGCTCATTCTAGGACATGTGACAAAAAAAAACTTCCAATAATGTTACATTTCCCGTGGGTACGAATTTGGATGAAGGTCATGCCAAGTGTGTGGGGAATCTAGTCACCCAAAGGCTCCATAAGCTTCCAAGTGTCTTCATGAACCAATGACACCTTATTTTATTACCATTTATTATTTATGTGACCCATTTAAATTTTAATATGGTAAACTAATGTCCTTTTGGGTCCCATATCCCCCTTATTACAAAGTTTATGCCTCCACCTCAACCTAGGGAACTAGTAGGTTGGTGTAAGATTGTTTGCAAGTACTCTTATTTGGATGGGGTCATGGAAATACAGTAGAAGGGTTAATAAAACTTTCCTCAATTTTAGTTTTCATGTGGAGTGTGATTCTGAGGAAGGATTTACCAACCCTTCATCAAGCTTAGTGTCTATGTAGAGTGGAATCCCATGTAAGGGTTGGTCAACCCTTCCTTCAACATAAAATTATCATCTTGGTGAGAATGGATAATGATTGGTTGACTCTTTTTCCAGCATAGTATTCTCATCAATGGGAAGCATGGATAAGGGTCAAACAAAAATTTCTTGAGGGTGGTATTGAAACCATGAATTCATGACCAACCATTATTTAAGCATAGTTTCCATGTAGAGTGTTTGATCCAACATAGTAATATTATATATATAACCCATAGAAGGGTCACTCCTTTTTTCAAGCATAACAATCATGTTTAAGATAATTCAAAGAAGGATCAATCATACCTCCAGGATTATATTTCCACTAAGTAGGTGCATGTAGAAGGGTTGGATTATGATTTCTACATCATATAATTATGATGTAGATATGTCATAGATAATGGTTGATGATTCTTCCTCAAGGATGTCATTCACATGAAGGGAAACCCCATGGAAGGTTCCTCCATCCCTTCCTTAAGAGTATCTTCCACATAAATGTGATCTTGGGTAAGTCTTTGGAATCATGGTATTTCCATGAATAGGAATCATAGAGAATGGTCAATAGATCATTCCTTAAGGATTGTGTTCAAAATTTGATATATCTAATGGAATGGTAAAGTATGGATAAGGGCCAAATCGACCCTCACACCAACATGGAAATCTTGTCTAGGATATCCTAGAGGTGTATTGGGTTCCTTCCTACAACATAGTATTATTATAAATATGGTGCACGTCTAAATTATTTCCAATCATTTATCGAGCATAGTATTCTCATATATTGGATCACATGAAAGGGGAAACTAAGAGATCCTATTTTTTGTAACCAGATTCCTAGATCCTTAACCATAGTATTTTAATTATGGTGGATCCCCAACAAGGGTCAATGAAATATTACTTAAAAATATTATTCTCATCAAGGGAGATCCTTTGGAAAGGCCATATAACCTTTTTTCAAGCATTGTATTGATTTCACCTAGGGTCGTAGGGAAGGGTTGGCCAACCCTTTATAAAGCATAGTATGCACATTGATGAGGATCTATGGGAAGAGTCAACCAACCCTTTCTTGATCATGTTATTTTTTATTGTGGAAAAACATGTTCATGGGGACGTGTCGAATGAACCTTCATATGGCATAGTATTATCATCTTAGATGAACCTGGGTAAGAGTTATTTTAACCTTTCTTCGGAATATAATTCACATAATGGATGATACCATGGAAATACCAAGAAACCATCTCTAAAGTGAAACAATTAGGTTGAGGTGGATCCTAAAGAAGGGTTGGATGAGACTTCCTCTATGATAGTATTTGTGTTGTGTGGGAGCAAAAGGAGGTGTCATTTTAATCTTTTTCAATCATATATATGTCATAACTAGAGAAGTATCAAACTAACATTTAATCACATACTCATATATTTAGATCATTTAGGTAATTTAAGTCATGCATGAAATGCTATGTTTACGTTGAAAGTGATTTTATATGATCAACTTTCATTTTAAAATTAATGATATATTTTATTTGAAGTTAAAAAATATGTTTTATGGTGAAAATGATTTCATAAAAAATTATTACATTTTCATTTTTTTTCTTCTTGTGATAATGTTTTTATAGCACTAATCTATTTTCCAGATGAGACTTGTTAAAATGATTATACATAAAACTCATATTTTTCATCTACTCTTTAAAGCAGACAATGACTTTTAAAAGTGAAATGATATAAAAATTATCCTTGGGGGAGAGAATACTTGTTCAAGTAATAGCAGACCACAACATTGGAGAATATTTAAAATCTCAAGATGTATTTTTTTATATAATCTATAATTTGGTGGTTGTTTTTTAAGAATAATGCAATAATTTGGGAAATGTTTTAGAGTCTTTGATGCTTCGATATAATGTTGCAGTTTTGAATGATTGCAGGCTTGGGTGGAAGATGTATGGAACATTTTGAGTTTATATAAAATTCATTACACTCCTCAATTCCTAGTTCCACATGTACCAAATCCACCTTTGAGACTCATTTATTTTCCTTAGATCAAATACTAATATAAAAAAAATATATCCTCATACACGAGACAATGGCTTGTTGTACAAGGATATAAAATTTATCCTTGAAGGAGACTCTCTTTGTTTAAGTTATAGAAGACCACAACATTAGATATTAATATTGAAAGTTCAAGACAATGATTTTTATATAAAATTTATTATCTAATGTGGATTGCACGTAATAACTAGACCATTTGGGGAGTATTTTAGAGTAAATTATTCTTTGATGAAGTGTTTCATTTGTGGATAGTTGTAGGCTCCAGTGGAGGGTTTCCCAGGTGGAGGATGAATGGACCATTTTAATATTACATAAAAATTGTTTAAGTCATCCATTCATAATTCCATGACTGGCAAAGTCAGTTATGAGATATGTTCTCATTGTATCGATTTACTATATTTTTGTAATCAATAAAATTGCAAGGTTACCAATGATAAACATACAGATTCATATAACAATGATAGAACAAGAGACAAGGAATGGTAGACAGAATAACAATAGCTTATATTATTCAATAACACATGTGTGTTCATACATAAAACCAAACCAAGTATTTATCTGGCTCTACAACCTATATATATGATTTATCATCAGTTACATAACTACTTGTCAGTTCAACTAACCAACACGACCTTTGAGGTGGACCTAATATACTATTTACAATTAGTTGAATTAAGGACCTAGTCAGCTTAGCTGACTTAGGATCCCCCAACATCTCCCCCACCTTAAAATATTTCTTCGTCTTGAAGAAATAGGGAGATGACAATATCTGTCTAGGTAGTTATGATCCTATATTGCTCTTTCACCGTGGACTTTGTTGAATGATGTAAGGTTGTTTATGAACACATGCTTCTACAATTTCCTCAGCATATATCGATAATTGATGATGAAATGTTGCCCAAGCGTGGAGGGAATTTTTGATGTCTATAGTCAGAGTAGTAAGGCTCGACAGGTTCTCCATATTTTTATTCATATATAAGTAGAGAATGTCGGTCATGTCATTCCCCAAGAGTTGTATCTTTTCCTCAAAAACAGAAAGCAGTCCTTACAATTGTGGCCCGATTTTGTCAATGATGACTAAACTTGCTCGAGCCTGGCTGATCCACTGGTGTTCCTGTCTTTTTAGTTTTTTCAGTTTACTATTTTTGAGAATGATTTGATCATCAAGGGTTTGTGCCATTGCTTCACTAGCATCTGGGGATCGGTTTTGCAGTGAAATGATGATTTCACAGGTCTTTTGCACTTTTTCAAATACTTGACCATAGTAAGTGTACCAGTTTCGCAAGACTTCTGTTATGACAACAGATTTTACAACATACTGTATCAACCATTGGTGGCCTTCAGTAAATGTTGTAAACTGGTTTCTGAGTAAAACAGTAGTTTCCTCAGCCTTTTCCTTCCATCTTTCTCTCAGCTATTCCTGAAATCTTGACACAACTCTTTCAAAAAGTAGATATTCTTTATCAAGAGGTTTATCTGAATCAGTACTTGCTGGAATTGGAATGAATTGTCGTGCTAAGCTCTCACACTTAGAAAAGAACTCATTCTTCTCTGTTTTCAATTTCTTTATTTGTTCGGTGGTCCACATTCTTCTATGTTATACTTTTTATTAATTTCATCCTCTAATAGGTCCAACTCTTCATCTTCAGATTTTTGAGGACTAATTGCAACTATTGAACCGAGTTGAGAAAGATGAACTAACGAAGGTGTTTGCTGCTGTTGTTGTCATTGTTGTTCTTTTTCCTGTCTTTTCTTCTCTTTCCTTTGTTTTCTTCTTTGTCATTCCTTCTCTTTGTTCTGCCCGTTGGTCTCATTTTGTTGTTCCAACAGGAGTTCTAATGCTGCTGTTTGGATCTATTCAGTATCTAGAGTAGTAGTAACAGGACTAGGGTTGTTTGTGTGAGTAATGACAAGGGATTTTATAGGTGGTAGTGGTGGAATGGATGTGATAGGTGAAGGATGGAGTAATGGTTGATAAGAAGTGGAGGGTAATTGATCCGACGGATTATTCCTCTTTAAAGGTCCAATATTACAATGGTTCTTACATATGGTTTTGCATAGAGAATTCTATGCGCATAGGTTGTTTCTTGCCACATGTCACAATGACTAGACTTCACATATGTTACAAACCCCATCCAAAATATATGTTAAGCGGTGGACATTCGACGGTTCTAACATAGGAAATATCATATGATATAATATATCATATTATAACCAAAGTCCGCAGGTGACATATATATATATTCATTGGCGGGATGTAACATATCATATGTGACATAGTCATTGCACGATTCAAGGGTCCATTCATAATGGTTATGACAAAGCCGCGACATATATCTTATATGGTTCAAAGAAGCGGCGGGAAACACAAGGATCGACGGTCGAAAGAACTTCCCCTTCTGCAACGGTGGAGCTCACAAGAGCTTCCCGTTCCGCAACGGCGGGGCTCACAAGAACGGATCGAAAGTCGGAGCGATAGCGGGATGGGAGCCGCAACGACGGATAGATAAAGGATATCGTAGTCCACAACGATGGGCACAATCTTGATCGGAAGGATAACGCTTCCGATAGCCGCAACGACGGAAGCACAGATAACTAAAACTTTCGACTCAAACACTGCAATGTGTTCGCGCGGGGACATTTTCAAAACGGTTTTTACACAGTTTTGATGCAACGTTTCAGGGAATGGAACTGACGCATTGGTAATGTTTTCTTGTGGTTCTTTGGTTCAGTTAAGCAGATGAACAGCCTATTGGAATTTGGTAGGAGGATGTGAACGGTCGCATCTTCTTTTACGTTTTGGCTCCTTTGTAATGGAAAAAAGGAGATATAAAGAGGAACCAGGGATGGTTCCAAAGGGGGGACTCAGTTCGTTGGGAGCACAGTACAACGTTTTCTCTGTGATGAGAAGCTTGGAGAGAGAATTTTTCCGTTCCTTTTGAAGTCGACTATTCTCAGTTATAACTTGGCTTCTTTTGACTATTGAAGTCCAGTTTTGTAACTTTTAGAGAGGAGGTCTTGAAGACTTTACTGTTAATGTCCAGTTTCTGTGATTAGTCCAGAACCATTTGTACCATTTTAAGAGATTAATTGGATTGGTACCCATTGGAGAGGGACCTGGAGACGTAGCCCAGTGGAGGGGGTGAACTCTGTTATCAACTTCTGTTGGTGACTCTGTTTTTGTGTTTTCTTCCTTGTATCTGTCTATCAGTGTTGTGGTTTTCATTCTTGTTTTGAGCATTTAATTTCTGTTAATGCTGTTCCATTAATTAACCTGTTGATCGCATTCTTTTACAACAAACTTTTAATGCACTAAAGTTGAGGTCCTACGGATCATATTATGGTATCAGAGATGGTTGATTGTTGTGCAAGTTTGTGAATGCTTACCAGGTCCAGGTTAAAGCTTGGTGAAGGAGAATTAGTTGAAGGAGATCCTGAGATTGGCTCAAGGAGAACATTCTCAAGAACCATGTCTTCTCCATGAGGGGAAGAAGAAGGACATACCGAACGGGAAAAACCTGTTATTTCTGAAATTGAGTTTCTGGAGGATTTTATGAGCATGAAAGACATGATGGAAATTCTACTCGATGAGCGCACAGAAAGGAAGAAGAAAGAAGAAGGATCTTCATCCATAGATGCAGAAGTGAAGAAGGAAGAAAAGGGTAAAGGAGTAGGAGGTGACGGTGATCCTCTTGACACTAATCAGAATTTTTCTTCTTCTCATACTTCTCATTCAAATAATGAAAGTCCTAATATGCCTTATTTCAAATTGGATGTAAAATTTGAATTACCTATTTATAATGGAGATGTAGATGCTGAAAAATTAGACAATTGGATCAAGCAGCTTGAATTATATTGCAGGGTGCAGGGCATTAATGATGACCTTTCCAGGATTCAATTGGCCACTTTGAGAATGAGTGGAATGGCTCTTACTTGGTGGGAGAGCAAGATTCAGCAAGATCTTTGAAAGAATGGTAAAATTATTTCAGTTTGGAATGAATTCATCGAATTATTCAGAAAGCAATTTTATCCTTTAGGTCACATGCAGCAATTAACCATGAATTGGCAAATGTTTAGACAAGCTAAAGGACAAAGAATTCAAGATTATACTCATGAATTTAGAAAGAGGGCTATTGCATTGAATGTTTCATTAGATACACAGGAAAATCTTCTTAAGTACATTGGTGGCATGCATTCTTATTTGAAACATACCTTGTTGATGTTTAATCCCAGTAACTTGGATGATGTATGTGTTCAAGCTACCCATTTAGAAGCCAGGGGTAAGCATGCTAATGATACTTTTGTGAAGAAGTCATTTAAATTTGACAGCAAATCGAAAGGTAAAGATAAGGGGAAAAAGAAGATGGCTACCGTTAAGAAAGAGGGTGAAAAGCCGACGTGTTCGCATTGTGAGAAGGGACATGATGTATCTAAGTGTTGGAAACTTCATCCAGAGTTAAGGCCAAAGAAGTATGGAGGAAACAAAGATAAAGGAAAATCCAAAGCTACTGCAGCCGTTATTCAAGACTTGGGATCCGACTCAGGTGATGAAACAAAGGTTACAACTGTCGGAATCCAAGGTAAGGATAAAAGTATCTCACTTCCCATTGATGCATAATCAAGTTCTAGTGCAAGTACAAGTCTTCCATCTACTTCTAAGCAAAATGATAAAGATAGAAGTGCACTGTTTCATGTTCATGTCATTGCAAATCACACAAAGATTGATACATTGTTTGATAGTGGTTCACAAGTAAATATGATATTAGAAGAAGTGGTTAAGAAATTGCATTTAGTTACTGTGCCTCATGAAAAGCCCTATCCTCTAGGTTGGGTTACTAATGATACACGATTGCAAGTTACAAGGAAATGTGTATTAAAATTTGCAATTACTGAAAAGTTTAGGGATGAGGTAGAATTGGATGTAGTACCACTTGACATTTGTGGAATTGTACTTGGGAGTCCATATTTGTATGATTGAAAAGCAGTCTTTTATAGAGAGCAGAATAAGTATCATATTTTTAAAGAAGGTATGGAATATATTGTACGAGCACATAAGATAAAAACCAATCTAGCAATAGTCTCTGCAAGACAAATGAAGAGGTTGGTAAATGCTAGTAAGAATTTTGTGTTGATGATGGTTAAGATGAAAAATGATGAAGTCTCTAAATCTTTTGAAGAATGTGACCCTAAGCATAAATCTGAACTAATTGACATCATTTTTGAGTATGATGATTTGTTTCAAGATCTGAAGGGGTTACTGCTAAAGAGAGAGATTCAGCATGAGATACATTTGCAGCAGGATGTGCCACTCCCGAACATAGCCATGTACTGGATGTCTGTAATGTAGAATGAGGAGATCAAGAAGCAGGTTCAAGAGCTGATTGAGAAGGGGGTCATCCGGCCCAGCACTTCTCCTTGTGGCTCTCCTATAGTCTTGGTTCCAAAGAAGGATGGGTCGTGGAGGATGTGTATCA
>LPNX010214082.1:382026-419384 GCA_001517045.1 Pseudotsuga menziesii
CATTTCTTGATTTTCTTCCATTGCAGCTCCATTACATGCGTTGAAAAGCATTAAAGAAATTTTCCAGTGGGGAGGCAAGCATCAGATAGCCTTCGACACTTTGAAGGAAAAGATTAGCACAGCACCAGTTCTGACATTGCCAGATTTGCAGCAGCCATTTGAGATTGAAACCGATGCTAGCGGGTTTGCCATGGGAGTAGTTTTGATGCAAGGAAGGAAGCCAGTTTGTTACCATTCAGAGACATTCTCTACTGCTGTAAGTAACTATCCGACCTATGACAAAGAATTGTATACTTTAGTACAGAGTGTGAAGAAGTGGAAACATTATATCATGGGAAAAAAGAGATAGTCATACACACTGATCACTAGCCACTTCAATATTTACAATCTCAAACTAAAATACAACAAAATAGGCATTTAAGATGGATGGGGTTCTTAAAACAGTTTCATCTCGTCAGTAAGTACAAAAAGGGAATTCATAATAAAGTAGTAGACATGTTATCAAGGCCACCTATGAATGCTTCAATCATTCTTCAAAACAATTCATTAACACATGAAAGTTATATTGAACAGTATGCAGAAGACACATATTTTAAGAAAGTATATGCATCACTTATACATGGTAAATAGGAAGAGAACTATTATGTGCATAATCAACTCTTGTATCATCTTGGTAAACTTTGTATTCCAGAGAAAGAGAGAGTGCATGTGGTTCGAGAAGCACATAGTTCATTGATTGTAGGACATTTTGGAGTAAGTAAAACATTGTCTGTATTGCAGAATCACTTCTATTGGCCTCAGATGTAAGAAACTATAGCTAAATATATAAGAGGTTGTGCTATGTGTGGAACAAGTAAGCCTAGCAATAGGAAATTGGGTTTGTACACTCCTCTTCCAGTTTCTTCTCATCCTTGGGAAAGTATTTCTATGGACTTTGTAGGGGGATTACCTATGTCTAGAAAAGGTCATGATTACCTATATGTTGTTGTGGATAGATTCAGCAAAATGTGTATCTTAATGCCATGTAACAAGCAGATCACTGCTGAACAAATAACTCTTTTATTCTTTCAAAATGTTTGGGTACATTTTGGGCTTCCCATGTCTATTATATCTGATCGAGATTCCCGGTTATTGGGAAAATTCTGGTCAACTTTATGGGAGCTTATGGATACCAAACTAAAGAAAAGTACAACTTTTCATCCACAGACCGATGGGAAAACAGAGGTAGTGAACAGAATAGTGGTTCAGCTGCTCAGAGAATATTGTAGTAAACATCCTAAACTTTGGGATGAGCAGTTGCAGTATATACATCATGCTTACAATCATTCAGTTCATTCTTCCACGAAAAGATATCCTTTTGAAACTTGTTTTGGTTATCTACCAAAAACACCGATGGACTTCTCTTTTGGCAAAGATGCAGTGGATGGACATCTTGATGCAGATAAAGCTTTAAAATTCATTCAGAGAATCCAGGCAGTACAACAGGCAGTTCAAGAATAGTTGGAGAAGAGCCAGGCCAAGTACAAAGCCAGGCATGACAAGCATCGAGTTGATCATCAATTTCAGGTTGGTGACCGAGTTTGGTTACACATCACCAAAGAAAGAATGAAAGGTGAAGGTAGAAAGCTTAAGTCTATCAGGTATGGTCCTTTTGAGATCTTGGAAAAGATCGGTACTAATGCTTTTCGCTTGAATTTACCTCCATACATGCAAATTTATTCAGTTGTCAATGTTGAGAATCTTAAATTGTATGAGCCTCCTATGATCGTGGATGAGGAAACTAATGTACAGATTCCTTCAGTTGATGATTTGGCACTTGAATATATGAGAGAGTTGTAGGATGATGTTATTATTGAAAAAAATGTAAGAAATTTGCGAAGAGGGAATGCTGAGTACCTTCGAGTGGGGCTGAAAGGAATGCATCCTAGCAAAGCAAGATGGATGGATATTGGAAAAGTGAGGGAACTTTACCCTCACTTACTTGCAGAATAATTCAGGATTTTGGTGGTCCAAAAGCTCTCCAATGGGGAGGATTGATCTGACAGATTATTCCTCTTTAAAGGTCCAATATTACAATGGTTCTTACATATGGTTTTGCATAGAGAATGCTATGCGCATAGGTTGTTGCTTGCCACATGTCACAATGACTAGACTTCACATATGTTACAAACCCCATCCAAAGTATATGTTAAGCGGTGCATATTTGACGGTTCTAACATAGGAAATATCATATGATATAATATATCATATTATAACCAAAGTCCGCAGGTGACATATATATATATTTGCTGGCGGGATGTAACATATCATATGTGACATAGTCATTGCATGTTTCAAGGGTCCATTCATAACGGTTATGACAAAGCCGTGACATATATCTTATATGGTTCAAAGAAGCGGCAGGAAACACAAGGATCAGCGATTGAAAGAACTTCCCCTTCTGCAACGGCGGAGCTCAGAAGAGCTTCCCCTTCCGCAACGGCGGGGCTCACAAGAACGGATCGGAAGTCAGAGCGATAGCGGGATGGGAGCCGCAACGGTGGATAGATAAAGGATATCGCAGTCTGCAACGACGGGCACAATCTTGATTGGAAGGATAACGCTTCCGACAGCCGCAACGGCAGAAGCACAGATAACTAAAACTTTCGACTCAAACACTGCAATGCATTTGCGTGGGGACATTTTCAAAATGGTTTTTACACAGTTTGGATGCAACGTTTCAGGGAATGGAACCGACGCATTGGTAATGTTTTCTTGTGGTTCTTTGGTTCAGTTAAGGAGATGAACAACCTGTTAGCATTTGGTAGGAGGATGTTAACGGTTGCATCTTCTTTTACATTTTGGCTCCTTTGTAACGGAAAAAAGGAGATATAAAGAGGAACCAAGGATGGTTCCAAAGGGGGGACTCAGTTCGTTGGGATCACAATACAACATTTTCTATGTGATGAGAATCTTGGAGAGAGCATTTTGCTGTTCCTTTTGAAGTCGACTATTCTCAGTTATAAGTTGGCTTCTTTTGATTGTTGAAGTCCAGTTTTGTAACTTTTAGAGAGGAGGTCTTGAAGACTTTACTGTTAATGTCCAGTTTCTGTGATTAGTCCAGAACCATTTGTACCATTTTAAGAGATTAATTGGATCGGTACCCATTGGAGAGGGACCCGGAGACGTAGCCCAGTGGAGGGGGTGAACTCCGTTATCAACTTCTATTGGTGACTCTGTTTCTGTGTTTTCTTCCTTGTATCTGTCTATCAGTATTGTGGTTTTCATTCCTGTTTTGAGCATTTAATTTATGTTAATGCTGTTCCATTAATTAACCCGTTGATCGCATTCAAGTTGCAACAAAATTTTAATGCACTAAAGCTAAGGTCCTACGGATCAGTAATGTAGTCTGTATGGAATTCATCGGTAATAGGATGTCGACAGGTTCAGTCATTTCGACAAGTTCGCTAGAGTCGACAAGGTCGACATTTTTGACAATTTCTCTAGAGTTAGTAGGTTTGACCGTTTCGTCGGTGAGGGTTATTAATGAAGGGTTCAATAAGTGGTGTGGTCATGTGTTCGACATGTTGGGGGACGAATGAGGAAGTATATTATGCCAAAATTTTGTTGGTTAAATCAATATTTCTTTATAGAATAGTCTTGGTATACCCAATAACTTGTGCTTCTAGAATGGAGGAGTGTGGATAGTTGGTACTTTGGGGTACGACTGGACTGTTCTATGGAGATTCCACGGCTAAAATTGGTATTTTTACCATCATCTTTTGTGAGTCGGGTAGGAGGGAGGGTAATTGGTTGATAAATGTTTGGAGTTCGTTATTGTTATGAATACGAGATTTGAGTGGTTTTGATAGTGATTGTAGGTATAGATGAGTTAGGGAGAGGATTGTGGTGGTTGTCAAAGTCGGTATGACTTCTTCTTCGATAACTCGAGTCAGAGATGGAGGTGGTGGAGTGTTGGTGAGATTGAAAAAGGTTTTTGTATCAAACTTGACCTTCATCTGAGTTGTGTCTGGTTGTTTTTTTGTCATTCTTCCTTTGTGATAAACTTGCTAAATTGTTCCTCGACTAGGATCTTGTTTCTGGTTTCATCTTTGAGGATATGAGCGTAGTATTAAATAACTCTACATTGTCATCTTCAGTTGGATCCTAAAGAATGATTTTGCACTTCCCCTTTCCTTTTAATCTGCTCTTCCTATTCTATCAGTATTTAAATAGTTCATCGACCACTCGATTGATGTTTTCTTTGGTAAGGGCATATTCTGGAGGAGGAGTATCAGATTGGGTACTTCGACCAGTTTGATCTACTTGTTCTTGTGGTTGCTGTGTAGTTGATAGTGCAATCCCTAGTGGATTGTGTTATAGCGGATTTCACCACTCTAGGTGAATCACACTTTGTATGGCCTTCCCCTGTCCCGCTGCAGACTCTTTAGACCCCATGGAATATCTTTTATCCTTTGATGTTTCCTTGATCATCCCTAAAACTATATGAAAAATGATATACGCGGATTTTTACCCGATAATCGCATACATACGCGGGTTTGACCCCTATAACCACATACATCGGGATGTGTGCATAATCCAAATCCTTTTGGAGTTTTCCTTGACATGGATCCGACTCATTCGACTCCTGGCCTTCCATATGCCTTGATATCACTCGGATTCGACCCTTCATTATCCCTTGTGAAGCTATATAAGGAACCCCTTGGTACATTGAAGGCATATAGAGATATTGAGAGAAACTAAAATATAGTCCATTGTTGGCGGAATTTGTGCTTGAGTCTGCATCCCTTTGTCCCTTGGAGCACTGTTGTGTTCTTCCCAAGCTTGCCTTTTGCTAGTGAGCTTGCTATCATGAGATGGAGGATTGAAGTGGTGGAGGCCCAAGTGGGGGATTCAGTTTCTCCGGTTCGCAGACATGCCGTCAGAGGTTGTATCTATCTTGTAATCTCTAATTTATATTAATAAGAACTATCTTTTCCTATCCAATGATGTGTATTTGATTAAATATTGTATCCATTGGAATATGTCAAATGCTTTTACATTATTGATTATATATGCTAGAATAGATCTAACACCATGATATATAGTATGCTTGTATTGTTTACTTGTTGTTGAGGAAGTATTATATCAATTCAAGCTGAAGATTGGAAAGCTCAATGGGGATCTACTTCAACCGTCTGGAATAAGGTACGAGGTCTGATCCTTTAGTGTTAGACATTTTATTTCTATTGCATATTGGGAAAGATTGATTTTTGGAGTCAAAGCTGTCTGTTGTGGTACCCCAAGCCATAGGAATTTCTCTCTGTAACAGAATTGGCGACTCCGCTAGGGAGTTCCTAGTCATTTTGCCTTTGTGGGTTTTTATCGGTACAATGGGCTTGATATTATTGACTCGCTCTTGGTTTCTCCCTATTTCTATGTCACATTTTATAGTATGTTTGTCCATTGACACTCCCCTTTATTGGTTTGGCCTTGGCCTAGTTTTTACCACTGCCTTCTCTGTATACGCGAGTTTTTGGCCAAAATTCGCGTACATACGCGGATTTTTGGCCAAAAGTCGCGTACATACGCAGCTGTTATTTAAACAGTCATGTACATCCTCCCTTTTGGTGAGTCTGATGTTGTGGGAAGTTGCTGGGTGGGTTGTGAGTGTGGTTGGGTCTTTTTTGGGTCTGATGTTATCTGTTGGATGCTTCTTTTGTGACCAGAGACCGCTTTTTCATTGATTTTTCTTTGAAAGTAGTTTTAGTCATTTATCCTTTTTGTTTTGCCATTAGTGCATTACTATTTTTTTTGTCTTGGTGTCTTGCTGGGCTTGTCTTTTATACTTGCTGTAGAGACTGAGAGTTTTAGATGACTTTTATTGCATTTTTCATTCTTTTATATTGAAAAATACAAAGTAGTTGCACTCTTAGTTGCATCTTAGATATGGATTTGAGGAGGTACTTGCATTGGATTGCTTGGATGAGAGTTGTGGTTAGGATTTCATATAGGAAGGACTGCATTGGCATTCAAAAAGGAATATATATTTATGCATCTCATGTAGTGGCATACCCTATTTTTCATTCGACAAAGATTGCACTTAGCATTGTTTGTTATGGTGTGCACTTTTATTGCACTGCTAAGTCTTCATATCACTAGTTGCATGGCCATTTCCCTTTGATTAATTACAGCCAATTAAAATCAACGCTAAATTAAAATGAATTACACTCTTTTCTTTTCTAGGGTGCATCAACAAGCTTAGGTTTTAGGATCTTGGAATAGTTAATTGTAAGTTAATTCTCCAAGATCACTAAACAACAACATCTAGGTGTCTGTCCAGGTGAGAGTGTGAAATTCCTTGGTATAACCAGTGTTCTCAGGATCCTCCTCTCAAACGGGAGTTAAGCACGAGGCAGTGTGAGCGGTTATTGATTGGGATGATCCCTAGTCATAACTGAGTAGCACCAGAGATATTTCCAGGATTTTATTCGTATCTGGGGGCTCTTTAGAGAGTTTCGGGCTTTGCTACCCTGCCCATATGGTCAATCCCACCTGTGACTGTCCGCCTGAGCTTTATTTATATTGAGGTGACCTTAGTGACCTTACCTAGGATATCGAGGGGGTACTTGTAGAGGTTATTCTGCAGGTGTCCCAGCCAGGTTGGGGTCGGATAGCACAGTCGCTTTACGCGTTGAAGCTGAGGGCCAAAATAATTGGTTACGTACCTCCACTTGTAGTGTATGGGAGTTTCAAGCCTCTCCTAGGAGAGAAATACCTGTTGCATTCGGGAGCTCACAGATCCTCCCCTTGATTTTCTTGTATTTTGGCTGTATATTTTCTTAGGAGTGTGCTCTTTGTGCGCTAGATGCCTTTGGGATCATGGTTGCTTGAGTATATTTATGCTCTTTTGAGTTCGGGTTCTTTTATTTTCGGCATGCCTAGTATCCTATCACCCGTCTTGGTCCTAGTACGGACCTCGGTGTCAGACTTGGGGGCATCACAGCCCCTTACCGTGCTCATAGATTTGGGAATGGTCATATTCCATTCTCTACTCCATTTATGAAGGATTTTTATTCCCTTCGCTCGGTCTTTACACCAGTGGTCACCCTCATGGGGGTGGTAGTGGATGCGTGAACGTTGGGTCTACACCTTACTCTCCTTTTTATGTCCCATCGTTCACCGCATTGTTTCCTTTGGGTGCTGTTTTCATGATTATTCCTCCCTATATCCTATAGTGTGGATTCTTTATTGATTATTTTGGGTTGTTTTGGTCTAATATGGTTGTCATGTAGGGTCTAGTTATTATACACTCTCTCCGTGGTTTTGACCCGTTCGTGCCGCTCACAGGTATTATGTCTGAACTAGCATATAGGTTAGAATTTCACATCCGCTTGCACTTATGCATTGCCTTATGACCGTTCCATATTAACCTTAGGTACGAACCCATTCCATGGTATCATAGAACCTTCATGCTACTGTTAGAAGTGATATTATGTGAATGGTAGAGCTTTCCTATACATGGGTGCCCTAGTTATCTCCCTTTTGCATTTGGTACCCATGTTGTGAGTCCTCTCTTAGGTCCGGGAGTCCGTTGTATAGTATTGCCATGACATTTTGCAAGAGCCTCATACTCCTCTTGATCTTATGATGTTCTGTTTCCCTCCGGACTCCCTCATGTCAAGTTGTGAATGCATTATCATGAGCTTTTCCTGCCTCATTGAGCTTTATGCCGGCTCCCTTGACATTGCGTTTCAGCCATATAGCCCGAGCTTGTCTCATGTCTAGCCATGCAGAGCCATTTTTTATATCCTTCGCAGCTTGATTCCCTTTTTACCAGGAGGGGATTTCCCCCCGAGTGTCGATATCCTACACATGTATCCTTGCATTGAGCATAGGTATGTTCCACTGCTTGGAACTAGTTTGTTTTCCCTTATGACAGTCGTCTCCTCCTAGTTTGTAACTATAAATCTAGTTTATTCTTTTTTCAAGATTTTCAAATAACTGAAAAAGTCCAAAAAAATAAAAAAACCAAAAATCCGGACAAGGAAAGATGTTATCTTTGGCAACTGTCGAGTCGTGTAGCCTTCGAACAGAGAACTGTATATCACATCCATTGGTTGGGTTATAGTTTGACTTTAGGAGCTGTACTCATTTATCTGAGTTTATCTCCACCGACTGGTTAATCTTCCAGTCCCTATGGAGCCTCTGTTGATGCCTCCTGTGTCACAGAGATGTCCCAGTTTGTATATCGAGTCTATGCTACCTTCATTCAGTCACCATACGTCATTATACTCTTGTTCGAAGGAAGTTGAAACCTGTGTCGGCCATTCCTCAGTTATCTTGACTTTGCATGTCGGCCATTCCCGATACAGTTACTGGTTTGTGCACCTTATGATCGAGTCCTTCCACATTATACAAATTTGCTGAGTACCTCGTGTTGGATGATGGGGGATGCCTTAATGCCCTCCTTCCAGCGGATTTCATCCCATCGACTTCAGATCATTTATTCTGGGATTGGAATCTAGAGTCCTTTTGAGTGCCTTGAGACTTGCAGTCATCAGTGGCAGGTTCTCTCGCCATCGACAGTTTCTTGGGAATACATTAATGTCCCCTGATCGATGGATTCTCTTAAGTGTTCGACCTCAACACATCTATTCACACTTGTTAGTTTTCAATCTAGTACCTTGATTCCCATTTTCATTATCGGTGGGTAATCTCGCGTCTGTTAACGGTATACATCAATGACCGGTAATCAGACGATGGACTACTATGTTCGACCTCGACACCTCTATTCACATAGTAGGACATGTACTCGTAGTGGTTTGTGTAGAAGACTTTCCAGACTGGTGGCATCTCTTATATGCTACCTCCTTGATCATGCCAATGTTCATGAGATTTCAGCTCTCGTGACTTCATTCCAGTGTATGTCAGACATTTCCAGCCACTATGGAGATCTTGATCTATTATATATCTTCAGTCAGTTTGGAGATCATAGTCCTTTGTATATCTTCATCATGGAGATTCTGATCTATGTATATTGTACGTGGCGATGACCACATATGTGATATCATGTATCATGCCTATTCATGGCCATTGTACTCTTATGTATCCGGGACTGCTATATGTACTTGCAGTTATATGCAGAGTTGTATTATTGTACTATGCTGATTGGGTGTCTGGTCTTCCATTTGGGATCCTTCATCACTCCACTTCTGGGATGGACTTATAATGTATTTCAGCCATCGTATGACCCCTCTGACCTCACACATTAGAGGGCATCTATTATAGCATATTTCACCAATCTAGGTGAATCACACTTCATATGGCCTTCCCCTATCCCGCTGCAGACTCTTTAGACCCCATCGACTATCTTTTATCCTTTGATGTTTCCTTGATCATCCCTAAAACTATATGAAAAATGATATACATGGCTTTTTACCCGATAACCACGTACACACGTGGGTTTGACCCCTATAACCGCATACATCGGGATGTGTGCATAATCCAAATCCTTTTGGAGTTTTCCTTGACATGGATCTGACTCATTCGACTCCTAGCCTTCCATATGCCTTGAGATCTCTCGAATTCGACCCTTCATTATCCATTTTGAAGCTATATAAGGAACCCCTTGGTACATTGAAGGCATATAGAGAGATTGAGAGCAACTAAACTATAGTCCATTGTTGGCGGAATTTGTGCTTGAGTCTGCATCCCTTTGTCCCTTGGAGCACTGTTGTGTTCTTCCCAAGATTGCCTTTTGCTAGTGAGCTTGCTATCGTGAGATGGAGGATTGAAGTGGTGGAGGCCCAAGTGGGGGATTCAGTTTCTCCGGTTCGCAGATGTGCCGTCAAAGGTTGTATCTATCTTGTAATCTATGATTTATATTAATAAGAACTATCTTTTCCTATCCAATGATGTGTATTTGATTAAATATTGTATCCATTGGAATATGTCAAATGCTTTTACATTATTGATTATATATGCTAGAATAGATCTAACACCATGATATATAGTATGCTTGTATTGTTTACTTCTTGTTGAGGAAGTATTATGTCAATTCAAGCTGAAGATTGGAAAGCTCAACGGGGATCTACTTCAACCGTCCGGAATAAGGTACGAGGTCTAATCCTTTAGTGTTAGACATTTTATTTCTATTGCATATTGGGAAAGATTGATTTCTGTAGTCAAAGCTGTCTATTGTGGTACCCCAAGCCATAGGAATTTCTCTCTGTAACAGATTGATGTTACTAGTGTTGTCATGGTCAAGAGTAAATGTGTTGAGATGAATGCATATTTCATAGTCGTCTTCTTTTTCTGCGCTGATTAAGGGTTCATTCATTGGTTGATCGAATCTTATTTCTATGGGTGATATATCCAATTTGGTATTGGATTTTCAACTAATTTTAGTGAATATTTCCTCAAGCGAAGGGTAAAACTCGAGTTCTTTGGTTGTTCCCCCAACACCTTGTAAGTACCAAACTGACGTGTGGTCCAACTCAAACTGGATGTATGATGTTGGTGGTAAACTTCGTCGGATATTTTGAGGTACTCGCCATCGGACATTTTTTATTTTTAATGCTTGAAACCATGTATCCCACCATATTTTCATTGTCACTGCTCCCAGTCGGCAACCCTTTGGGGAAAATGATTTGAAGTTCCACATGATTGAGTGAGTTAGTGTAGTGAACTCCTTATCTCCGAATGGTTGGAGGTGGTACATAGCTATCCAAATTATGAGTGAGGGAAACTGGATCTGGGCACCTTCATCTTGGCATTTTACACATATATGCTTGATTATCTCAGCTAGGTTCTCATCCCAAAATTATAACTTTCCTGTGGCCGCCACATTCTGCACCGCATCAAGCATGTCAAGCTTGAGGTCGAAACCTCTTCCCGTGCTTGGTGTGCTATAGATGATTTGACTGATTACTAGTCCTCTTGAGTTTTTTCCTACTGGTGTACCTATTAGTTCTTCGACCAATCCTTAGTTTAAGCGAGTCAGTATAGGTTCTCCCTTGTTTGATAATCTGATAATCTTGTATATTAGGTCTCCATTCATTGCGACAGTTGTTTCGAAGTAGAATTTTCTCTTATGATGTCTGCTGACTATAAATTGTGCAATAATCTCTTTTGTCCCTATGAAACTATCCATTAATGGTGCATTCATATAACCAAGAATTATACTGGCGAGTAATTTTTGAGCTTCCTCTCTCGATATTCCATCTGATTTGGTTCCCCAATCCTTGATTTACTTCCAAAGCCTCTGCCATTGTTGTTCGACCACTTTGGAATTATGAATGTTGTTTAATCGGGTATGTAGTGGAGTGTTGTATTTTCCCAACTGTTTGATTTTTTTGTCATGGATCTGGTATTTACAGTTGGATTATTTGGTTCCATTGTGTTAGTCGATTGCTTTGGTTCAAAGAGGGTTAAAATGTGGTCTATATTTTGGTTGCGCTGTTGTTCAATCTCTTCACATTATGAAATCAAGTTTCCTCTAATGTGGTATTTATAGCAGGATTGTTCGGAGTGGGAGAAGATGTAGTGGATGGTAGTATTAATGGTGGTATTAATGGCAGTATTGACTGTAAAGGATGGATTGTCGAAGTTTATTTTGAGGCATGCCGACTTTTGTGCTCTAGGTGACGGTGGTCATGATGGCTTGTTTGGAACATTTTCTTCTTCTTTATGTCAGTGGGATTCTTCGTCGTGATGGTGTCGGTAATGTCAAGGTGATTGCTTTTATTCATATTTTCTCTATACATGTCAATTGTTGTATCTCCCACCCCATGTTTTATTGCTTCCTACTTCAGGTGTGTCAAAATTTTAGAACCAGGGTATTTTCATATTGATTCTTTTCTTTGAAATTTTTCTTTTCTTTTTTTAGGTTTTTATATTTTTTTTTAAGTTTTATGTCGTTTTAGTCGGGACCCATTAACCAATTTTCTAAATACATTTCCTTGTAGTGTTTTTAGTCAAATTGATCCATTAGTGTTGATATCTTCTACAATATATGGACCCATCCATTCGATGTGTAGTTTCTTAGGTTTTCGTTTTACCCGATTGTTATATAGTAACTCAAGGTCTCCAACCGACAAGTTTTTGTTTTTGATATTTAGGTTGTGCCAAGATTTTTGTTGTTGTTTTTGGATTTCTTGGTGTTGTATTACGATTAGTCGGTGCTCTTCAAGTTTGGATAATTACACTAGTCTTTCTTTTCTGTCATTTTCAACATTGATGTGTAATATTTCGGTAATCATAGGAGTCTGTTGTCATAAATGTAAGGGTACAACTGCTTCCTTTCCATAAACAAGTTAGAATGGTGTCTGACCTATTGAAGGTTTGTATGCTGTTCTGTATGCCCATAACACAACAGGTATATTGTCATCCCAATCGTCTTTCTTGGTATTACATATCTTTGTTATTCCTCTGGTTAATGTTTTGTTAAAAGCTTCAATTGCACCATTGTATTGAGGGTGGCACACTGTAATTTTTGTGTGCTCGATCGTTAATTGTTTTGTTAGAGCTATGATCATTTTATTTACCAAATGTGACCCTTGATCACTGATCAAGGTTAGTGGACATTCAAATCGCATGACACTGTTATTGTATATAAATTTTGTGGATATATGACTTGAGCATGAATCGTCTGGTTCTGCTTCTGCCCATTTGGTAACATATTTGACTATTGTGATAATATATCATGGTCATGTTCATCTTGATGGTATTGGAAATGGTATTATGAAATTGATTGCCCAAGTTTCAAATGTTAAGATTGGATTTACTGATATTAATGGAATTTTTTTGCTGGGTAGAGGTCGACCTAGTTGTTTTCATTGGTTACATTTGTTCATGAATTCTTGATAATCTTGGTGTATAGTCAGCCACCATAATCTAGACTATTATATTTTTCTAGCTGTCGTATTGGCCTAAAAATGTCCTCGAGCTGGGCCATATTGTGCTTAATTGATTATAATTTCTCTTTCATGGTCGAGAACACATTGTCTAATCCAAGTTTGTATAGAAATCCGTTTACTATTGTGTAAGGTGCAACTTTCATCGTTGGGATCTTCTTTTTCTTATCACTCATCCCTTCTAGCACTTGGCCTTCCTATAGGAAATGGGAAATTTCTGCTAATTCGTAATATACAAATTTAATTTGAAATAAATGAGCATATGGTAGGCCATCTTCAATTCCAGCCGGTTCCTTACCTATGTCGATTCTCAACAAGTGGTCGGGTCCGAAATTTTCTTTACTTGGTCGAACTACGACTTCTAACTCAAATTATTGATATAATAACAACCATTGACAAATTATTCCATGATGTAACGATTTATTTACTAAATATTTTAATGACTGATGATCTGTGTAGAAGAAAAATGGGTTATCGAGTAAATAATGTCGGTATTTTTGAAGTGCAGATACCATTCCAAGTGCTCCTCTTTCTATTTTCAAGTAATTATTCTTAGCTTTGTTTAATTTTCTACTACTGTATGTGCTTGGATGATCCATTCCATCATCACCAAGTTGAGTTAGGATTGCTCCGATTGCTATTCTAGAGGCATCAATATGTTAGGATATTTAGACACTTAGGAGTTAGTTAAGATCAACTTGTGTAATATATCTGTTAGGTAAAAGTGTGTTTCTTTAGTATGCATTTGTAAATATTTTAATCTGATGGTCATGATATGTTCTAGACATAGAGTGATCCGACGGTTCAACTTCTCTTAGATCATACCTACCCTTGATCCGTGGCTTAGCACCCGATTGGTCCATGATCTCTATTTAAAGAGCATGGAGGGTCCTTAGCTAGTTGATTTATTATGAGAATCTCATGCAACTTTCTTTTTTTTGCATAATAAATTGCTCCAAGTAGCTATTTGGCCAGGGCAGTGGACTGTTTCCCTCTCGATGGTTTTAACCACGTGACAAACATCGGTGTATTGATTTGTGATTCATTCGTGTGAAGTGGTTTCTCTTGGTGTTCGATATTTTGGGAGTACCCTATGTACTTGAACATGGTATTAGAGCGTTTATGAAGAGCCACTTTCGGTTTTGATCAAGATCTTGAACCGGTGTTGCCGAAACTTTGAAAGGGTTTCTGGTTCTATAGTTTCTATGCATTTTTGGCCTATGGGATCTATTCCATTGTGTCCATAGCATCATTTCCATTGGGAAATAGTTTTTTTTTCATCGAAATTCGTTTTCGTTTGTTCCAGAAACACCTATTTCAGGTAATCTGAAGGTATAATGTTACAGTGACGGTATTGCATTTTTTTTTTTGAAATCTCTCATATTTTATCAGTTATATTATTAGATCTTTACTATTTTAGTCTTGGATTATTTCCTTCCCTAGCTGCGTATGCTCTTTCCTGTGCACCTTATGCGATCGCGACGAATCAGAAACAGTAAGGGAAAGTTTTTTTTCTTGTATTCTAGGCTACGTATGCTCTTTTCCGTACACCTTGTGCGATCGTGGAAAATCAGAAACATCGAAAAAACTTGAAAATGTAGAATTTCTGGGTAAGCTAACCAAGATCTAACCCCACCCATAGTGTGGAAAAGTTTTTTTGTTTTTTTGTGATTTGCAGAAAAAGGGCAAGCACGAAAAACGAGAGAGAAGAGTAAAAAAAAAAACCCCTTCCTCTTTTTATTCTTTTACGTACGTTTTAAACTTAGCTCACTTGGTTCAAAGTTGCTTTATTCCTTCATAAGTCTTGAGTTCAAGTCTTATTTAGTTACTTTTTAGTGCATGCAATTTCTATTTTCAAGTTACTTATTGTAAAAGTGCATCTCACTTAAATAAAATAAAATAAAAAGTGAGTCACTTAAGTCTTTTAATTTATTGCCACACTATTTAAAAAGTAACATCTGGGAAATCCTTATTGTCCCAACAGAAAGAAAATTCCAAGCCTCCCAAGAAACATAATTTTCGCAATAATAAGCCAAACAACAAGGGTCCCAAACCCTCTCAGTCAGCTCCTTCTTTAAAAAATGACATAGGATCTAAGCCAAAAGGAAAGAAGACTGAGCGTCATTGCAATTTTTGTGGGAAAGCTAATCATGATGAATCTAAGTGTTTCAAGAATATGGCAGCCTTGGAAGCAACAATGAAGAAGCACCACATCAGCCTAGATTCGTCTTCAGAATCTACCTCTCATGGACGTGCACTTTGTGCTTCTGGTTACTCTTATACTGCATCTTCTTCTTCTGGTTCAAATGAATGGCTCATTGATTCTGGAGCATCTTATCATATGGCTAAGGATCAAGCCATCTTTTCTACTATGGATGAATGTAACACCAAACAAATATTTGTTGGTGATGATAGATCTCTAAGTGTTGTAGGATCTGGAATAGTTCCAGTAGAAAATGGTCATTTCAGTGATGTACTATGTGTTCCAAAAATTTCCTGCAATTTGTTATCAGTCTATCAAATTACTCATTCAGGTGAAGGTAAAACTATGATGTTTACACCTCACCAAGTTGTAATCAATGATTTTAAAAATCCTCAAAATATCCTTGCTACTAGAACAGTTGATGATATTACCAGGTTGTACAAATTTAACAACTTTGGGTCATCCCATTTTCCTTCATTTTTTGTTGCTCATGGTGATAACTTGAGAAAACTTTGGCATGAGCGATTTGGCCACTTAAATTATCACTCATTGCAACAATTATGTAAAGAAAATATGGTGACTGGTCTTCCGATGTAATCTTGCAAGGATGGTGTTTGTTCCGGTTTTGTACTAGGAAAACATCATCGGGATAGTTTTGACAAACGTGCCTCTTGGCATGCCTTGGTTCCCTTGGAGCTTGTGCATAGTGACTTGTGTGGCCCTCTTCCATCTGCTTCCTTTTCTGGTATCAAATGTTTCTTAAATTTCATTGATGACTACTCCAGATGCACTTGGGTTTACTTCCTAAAACTTAAGAGCGAAGTATTTAACATGTTCTTGGCCTACAAGGCCCTTGTTGAAAAACAATCTGGTCATCAAATTATTAAGTTAAGATCTAACAATGGAGGAGAATATGTTAACAACAAGTTCACTACTCTCTGTACTGAACAAGGAATCCAACAACAACACATTGTTCCATATACACCACAACAAAATGGTGTAGCTAAACGAAAGAATTGCACTTTAAAAAAAATGGCTAATTGTATGATCCAATCTAAGGGACTAAGTCTTCAATATTGGGCTGAGGCCATAAATTGTGCAAATTACATAGTTAATTGCACACCCACTAAATTTTTACAAGGTATAACACCAGAAGAAGCATGGAGTAAAATTAAACCAAAGGTATGTCACTTTCGTGTGTTTGGTTGTGAAGCATGGGATCACATTCTGGATGAAAAATGGAAAGCATTATAGCCTAAAAGTGAAAAGTGCATATTTGTTGGATATTCAGAAGATGTGAAAGGTTATATACTTCTTCAGCCACATTCTCATGATATAATCATTAGAAGAGATGTTAAATTTAATGAAAATCTCTTGGCCTGCGAGCCTAACTTGGCGGGTGTGCCATCTTTGGCCTGCGAGGCTGATTCGATGATTGTGCCTTCTTATTCTTCTTCCAAATTCCTTGAAATGTTTCCAACTCCAGTTTCTGATGAAAATCTACCTTTTCCTGCTCATGTTCTTCCATTTGCACTAGAACCAATGCTTACTTGATGGGTCTGTCCAACATGTGAAGCAACTGGTGATCTTGCCGGTGATCCTAGAGATCAACGTCGAACACGTTCTCAGTTTCAACGAGCCTCTTCTCTTTTGGCTCAAGTTCTGAGAATCATGATCCATAAAATTTTGCAGAATCTTTAGGAAATCCAGATTGGGATGCATCTATGGATGAAGAATATCGTTCCTTAATGGAAAACGATACTTGGGATCTTGTTCCTCTTCCAAAAGGAAGAAAACTTGTCAGATGTAAATGGGTCTACAGAACTAAGTATGCATCAAATGGAAGTGTTGAAAGACTTAAGGAAAGGTTAGTTGCCAAATATTTTTTCCAATTTAAAGGGATTGACTACAATGAAACCTTTACTCCTGTCACAAAAATGAATTCCATCTGCCTTGTTCTTTCTCTTGCCGCCTTACATAACTGGGAATTCCATCAAATGGATGTCAAGTATGCCTTTTTACATGGTGATTTATAGGAGGAAATTTACATGGAACAACCTCCTGGATATGTTCAGGATAACTCTAGCTTTGTTCGTCTCCTTAAGAAATCCTTAAATGGCCTTAAGCATGCTCCTAGAGCTTGGTATACCAAAATAGATAGCTTTCTCCTTGACACTGGTTTTTCTAGATGCCATTCTGACCCCAATGTCTATACCAAGAAAGTAGGAAACCATCTCATCATACTTGTTCTTTATGTTGATGATCTTATCCTTACTGGTAGTGACCCTAAACTTATAACCCATGTGAAATACAGTCTTAAGAAAAATTTTGAAATGTCAGACTTAGGACATTTGCATTATTTTCTTGGTCTCCAAGTCTTGCAAACAAAAGGAGGAATCTTTCTTTCCCAGTTTAAGTATGCTTGCGCCCTTCTTCGTCGCTTCCACATGGAATATTGTCAACCAGCCCCTTTTCCCTTCCAGTATGGAGTCAAAATTTCTACCACTTGTACTTCCCCTAAAGTAGATGCCACCTTGTATCGTCATCTTGTTGGTAGTCTCTTATACTTGACTCATTCCTTTATTGACCTTTCCTTTTCCATTGGTCGTGTTACCTGTTATATGCAAACACCTCATGAAAGTCACTAGAAAGCAACAAAAAGAATACTTCGATATATTCGAGGTACAATTCACTTTGGGATTCATTATAGTAGAGGGGGGAAACCTTTGTTGGTTGGTTTCACTAATTCAGATTGGGCCGGTGATCCTGATGATCGAAAGTCTATTGCAGGTTATGTTTTTAGTCTGGGATCTAGACCTGTCACTTGGGATTGTAAGAAAAAAAAAGCTCTTGCTCTTTTTTCAGTAGAAGCAGAATATCGAGGCCCAGTTAATGCCAGTCAGGAAGCTTTATGGCTTTGACAGATCCTTTCAGAGTTTGGATTCGAGCAGCAGCAGCCTACTCCACTTTGGTGTGATAATCAAAGTGCCATCAAGCTTGCCAAATATCCAGTTCTACGTCAGCACAACAAACACATTGAGATACACATGCACTTCATCAGAAATCTTGTTCATGATCATGTTATTGAAGTGCTCTATTTCCCTACAGATGATCAAGTTGCAGACATCTTCACCAAGTCTCTTACAGAAGCAAAGTTTTCTAAACTTCGGTCTATGTTAGGAGTTCAGGAATGTGTCCTTAAGGGGGGATAGGCTCTAATTCCTCCTTCCTTCTCCTAATAGTGTCACTTTTGTAAATCCTTCAATCCTATCCCAAGTTGTTCTTAAGGGGGGATGTTAGGATATTTAGACACTTAGGAGTTAGTTAAGATCAACTTGTGTAATATATCCGTTAGGTAAAAGAGTGTTTCTTTAGTATGCATTTGTAAATATTCTAATTCGACGGTCACGATATGTTCTAGACATAGAGTGATCCGACGGTTCAACTTCTCTTAGATCATACCTACCATTGATCCATGGCTTAACACCAAATTGGTCTATGATCTCTATTTAAAGAGCATAGAGGGTCCTTGGCTAGTTGATCGATTATGAGAAGCTCATGTAACTTTCTTTATTTGCATAATAAATTGTTCCAAGTAGTTATTTGGCTGGGGCCATGGACTGTTTCCCTCTCGATGGTTTTAACCATGTGACAAACATCGGTGTATTGATATGTGATTCATTTGTGTGAAGTGGTTGCTTTAGGTGTTCGGTATTTTTGGAGTACCCTGTGTACTTGAACACGATATGTACATGAAATTTGATTGACTAATTTGGAAATCATAGTATGAGTGCTTCGACTAATTTTTTCTTTAAGATCTCGAACGATTCAATTCCTTCATTGGTCCACTCATATTCCTGATTTTCTTTTGTAGTTCTTCTAGTGAGCAAGTCATGTCAGAATAATGTTGGATGAATTTTCTGTAATAGCTTGTATGTCCAAGTAATACTCTAACTTGTTTATGATTTAATGGTGGTTTCAAGATGAGAATAATTTTAATTTTTGCATAGTTGACCTTAATTCCTTCCTTGCATACTACAAGTCCTAATAGAATTCCTATTAATGTTGTAAAGATACACTTTTTTATATTGAGAGATAGTTGGATTTGTTAACATATTTCTAGCATAAGTATTAGTCATTTACAGTGGCTTTTTAGCATAGAGTAGATTGTCCAATCATCAAAATATACAATCATTGTTTTGTAGATATATTCCCGAAATGCTTTAAGGATAATTTTGGAGAATACAACTGGGGCATTTTTCAATCCGAATGGCATGAATTTGTATGCGAATGATCCAAATTCACATATGAAGGGCGTCTTCTTTTGATCTTCTTTGGCAATGGGTACTTCATTATATCCATAAAATCTGCATGTAAATGAATAACACTCAAGGAATGCAAAATCATTAAGAATTTCATATGCAAAAAGAGTCAGAAATGGGTTTGTAAGGGTTACTTTTTTAAGTTCCCTAAATTCGACACTAATCTTGAGTTGTGTCAGGTCATGTTTCTTCGGTTGAACCACCATTGGACTTGCCCATTCCAACTGATCAATAGGGTAGATGATTCTAGCTGTAAGCATGTTGTCGATTTCTTTCTACTATTTATTTGTATATGTGCGTGAGTTTATATGGTATTTTATTTATTGGTTTTGCCTCGAGTTTTATGTCAAATTTCATTTTACCCATTTCTTGAACAATTCCTTTTAGATCTTTATAGTCTTGAGCAAAAACATCCTGAAATTATTTTAATAGGTTGATGATTTCTATCGTTTGTTCTTCATTCCAGTAGTCACCAATATTTGGGATTTTAGTCCTATCATTATTGGATATATCGACTTCTTTTACATTAAATTTTGCATCCATCCACTTTGGAGATTTACTTTCATTAATTTATCGACTACCTTATTTGAACTGGGAAAATACTGGAAAAAAGTCTTATGTTGTTAATCTTCTAGGGTCTTCTTTTTCTAATGGTTGAATTTTAGATACTGTTCTAATTGGTTTTGAAGTTTATGGATGGTTGGTTTTCCACATGAAACTTTTGCCTTTTGTATTTTCTGTTTCTAGTCAAATCCTTGTCGAATGTTGTATTTTGGTTAACTGGATATTGTGACACGTAGAATTCTACCGGCTAGATCATTTTCTGCTGCTATTTTGCTCTTGGTAGGTTGTAGATTTTTTTTAATCTATTTAAACACTTTAGCCAGTAATTCATCTCGAGGCGAGAATTTAAATTCATTCATAAAATATTCTTTAATATCATTCCATGTGAACATTTCTCCTCATGCTTCTTCCATTTTATACCACTTATTTGGTAGATCATCAAGTGTATTTGAAAACACGTGTGGCCAGATTCGCTCATCTTTATAACCTAATCTTCTCCACTCTTTTTCACATGTATCAATGTGTTTCACGGGGTCTAGTCCTTGTGTAAAGGTTGGAATATTTTATTTTGATATTAGTTTCTTTCCTCCAAACCGTTCAATAAAGTATGTGGATGTTGTTGTCTAAGTTTGTAGTCTCAACTGGTGTGTGTCCCACCATTGAGCAACTTGACCTATAAATGTTTCGACCAGACTCTAGAGTCGGCCTTGTTCACCTATAGTTTTCGAAACTTGATCAACATGGAGTGATGGTGATTTCCTTCTTTGTACCTTAATGGTGGTCGGGTTTATGATTCATTCCTTACTGGTGTTAAGGTTGGGTATTCTCTAATTTTTCTTTCAAATATCTTAGGGACTGTTGTCACAGAAAAGAACTTTTGGGTTTTCTTTTTAGGGATACCTTGGATAGTCGAACATTCTCGCGCTTGTAATTCTTTATTTTCTAGTTCCCAATCATACAGCTCTGCGTCTGAGTTATATCTAATTGAATCAAGGTTCCCAAGGTGGAGTTCTCCATATGCATTAGGTTCTATATAGTCTTCGTTGTTTTGTATTTGATATAACTGTTGAACATCGACATCTTCGTCGATGCATTCTGTCCAAGGTTGTCCTTGGGATGGATGAATCAGTACGATGGATTTCTTCCCATTTCCTTTAAATTTAATTCTTTCTTTATCTAGCAATATGGAAGCTTTCATTTTTTGTCCCCATGTTCGACCTAATAAAGCTGCAAAGAAACTGGATACTTCCTTTGGATTAATAATTTCGAAGTCAAATTTTTGTCGAGATACCTTTAATGTTCGTGCCAATTTTTTTTCATACCCCAATAGGTTCAATTAGTCCTTTGTCAACTAATTTATATATATGCCAGATTCATTTAATCAAGGTTTTCTTATTTGTTCCCATGTGTCCCTAGTCATTATATTTACCTATGATCCGAAGTCAAGAACAACTTGTCGAACATGGTAGCCTTCAATTTCTAGGTCAACTAATGGATCTGCATCACTTTTTTCATTTTGATTGAGGCTAGATATACTTTTATCTTGTTTATCTTCACCATATGTATTTTTAAGGATACACATTAAGTCTATTAACTTTTCAACATACTCATCTTTATTTATCTGTTTGACTAGTTTGTTAGTAATCTTTTGTTGAGAGTCACCATGTTCTTCTTGTGCCGCTACGTATTGAAACATTAATGATGCATCATCATATAATCGTTTTTTTTCAACAGGGTTAGAATAGTCTTATTCTCTTTTTATTTTATTGATTTGTGGATTATCAATCCTGATTTTCGTTCCTTGTTGAGTTACAATTTGCATATTCTTAGTTTGAATAATACCAAATTTTTGAACACAAGACAAGACATTAACGTTCTTTTTATTATTTGTTTTTTCAAGCATAGTAGGAAAATCCTCAGTTTGGTCCTTGTATGGACAGCCTGCATGTTGATGCCCCTCATTAAGACATGTATAGCACTAGATGGGTTGACATGGCCAAGTTTCCTAATTTCCAAAATATCATCCCCGACCTTGAAATCCTCCTTGTTGGTTATAGTTTTCATTTTGGCGCTCATATCTAATACCATCATACCTTTGATAGTTGTTCCTATCGTTTCGTTCGTTATTTCCATTTTTTCATTGTTGTCAGTGTTATTTTTTTGACTAACATCATTAGTCTGATACACCACTTGGTAATTCTTTCAGTTTTTCAAATTCAACTAGCACTCTACTGTTGAATGGCTCTTGACTTCGTAAATTACACACCAACGAGGTTGTTTTTTTTCATATTATAAGGGAAATCCTTTGTTACGTGTAAGTCATTCCTTTGGCAGATGTCATAAAAAAATTTTGACTGAACGATTCAGATATCTCGTTGACGATCGTCTTGTCGAAAAACGTATTTCATATGAGGACGTTGATCATTTGTTACACCAGACATAATTTCCTCAAATGGTCATTTATCATATTTATTTTTGCACACTTGTTGATGCCTAGAAAATCCCACATATCGACAGTAGGTATTCTCCACAATAACCATTCCCAATTAGATCGGTTATCATTCGGAATGGGGAATCCGTCTGGTTAGTGGCCTGGCTACCGTAGAATTAAACGAATGTTTAAATATATTTTACCAGTTGCAGCTCGGCCCACCATTTATGCAATTTTATTGTTTTATGATGAAATGCAAGTGCCTATAGTAAATCCAAGTGATAGTGGGTAAGAAAATCACTAGAGTTTTGCAAGTCTTCCCTACGTCTTACGGCTCTTGCCCCATAATCACTCTATGAAAGCAAAGAAACAACTAATCTATTCTAAACTATCCCCAGGGACTGGAATTTATATTAGAATGAGTAATGTACTGCATTGTTTGCACATAGAATTCTACAGATAGGTGTTAAACTTTGAATACATAAATACGATAGAAAAATAACACAAAGATAGCTCTGTGAAGTTAAAACATCCATTGCTTAAGAATGATCTCACAGATTGTACATCATGCCAAAATAGAAATAATTCATCATTCAGATACCCACACAACCCATTCTGAAGCTTATACAGTCCTTCCTCCAACAAAAATTAAGTTCTCTTTATTATAAAAAAGAAGTAGTTATCATTACAAAAAGTTTCAGCATATGTATGCTAGAAAAAGTCCTTTATTTTTTCTACTCTACCCCTACTTATACAAATTTACATGTGACATTTTAGATACCCTATCCTCTTGGGTTTCCTCTAACTCTTGATTACACAATTCCATCCTCTAGTGTGCTCACTAGGAAAATTGGAATATATACAAAATATTAAATAAAGTTTCGCACATGTGAATAAAAAAAACCATATTAGGTGGGCCTGATCAATCCATCCATGAATTCTTTCCATGCAACTGCATATGTGGCTATGGTCTTGAAGTCCATTGGTTCCAATATTATGACTATGACATCATGTATGGACAACTGAGACTGTATCTCCGATAGTCTTGGTGGAGTGACCCTGATTTGGTCTTCCAGAAAGCAATTGTTGACTGCAGCTTGAGCCACCAAACTCTTTACCACTTTTGGATTTAGGACATTAACTTGATATATATTAAGTTCATCCTCCTGCAACCTATCTTGGAGGTACTTCAAGTGATATTCTTGTCTTAGAAAATCTTGAAGTCTCTTTTCTGAAAAATTCTAACATCTATTATGCATGGTAATCACCTTTTTGTAGAAATCCATACACCTCCCCAACGTTTTCTCAATCCCTACGGTCAGTCTTGCAACAACTTTACTACTGGAGTCCATCACCTCATACTCAATCTTTAAATTTTGTGGAGTCTTCTAAGGCACATTCTATGGAAACTCTGCATTAGTCGCCATCCAAGTCAATTGACTTTGAATAATTTCCACAATCTTCTGATTTCTCACTCTGAAGTCAGTGGATATTGCTGAGATCTCCTGTAATCGTAGTTCTTCTTGCTTAATATTGTAGACTTCTTCTGCTAATTTTAATTGAACTTGATATATCTTCCTTCTGAGAAAAAGAGCGTGCTCTCGGATATGGGAGATATCCTTTTCTCGGTGTGTCAGAATAATTATTGGATTTTTGTCGACATGATGGGAAAAAAACCTAACTTCCATCCCGACACTTTCCATCCAATTTCACGTTGTGTCGAAATTTTTTTGAGTTCCCAACCGACGGTTGTGGATATGTTCAAGTGTCGGAGCTGATATGGTCGATGAAAATTTTCCTTTGAAGTTGACCGTTCTTTGTCGGGCCGTTTCACCAAGGTTTGGCCGATCATTATGGCTAATTCCTCCTTTTAGTGTCAAAGTGTCGGCTTGGCTTATGATTTTATTGTTGATCAGATATTTATTTGCAAGTCTTCTGACAAGCCTTTAGTGGGGCGTTCCCAGTAAAATTCTATGATAGTGTCAGTATGCGTTTCATTTTCTTTTTGACGAACGCAACAAATTTTATGACTTGTAGCCGACCCTTCATTGCCGCAACGTCAAATGAGCCATGCTGATTCCTTTTGCGGTTGGATTTCATGAAGAAATACGATAGTTGCAGAAGAATCTTTTTTTTTGATCTGACACTATCAGAAGGTGATTTTTTCCCCTTGCCGATGTAGTGATGTGTCATTGAATTTTAAACTTCGGTGCCAAACGATGGTTTTTCGCCTGGGTGTTTTAAATGCCCCAAAGACCGCATTAAATGCGTGCTTTTTTATTTTTCTATATATAGCCTTGGGGGGGGGGTATTATTATGGGTGTTAAGGTTTGTTATGGTTTGTTAAACAAATGTCGTTTTGAGCGCGCCCTACGGAAGTCTTCCACTTGGATCCTATGCAATGTTTGAGCCAGGCATTTCACCAACCTTTGTTCGGGTACACATGGTACTCCCAAAAGATGAACATCTTCAGATACCACTTCACACAAATAGATCACAGATCAACACACCGATGTTTGTCATGTGGTTAAAACCCTCAAGAAGGAAACAGTCCACGACCCCATCCAAATAACTACTTGGAGCAATTTATTATGCAAAAGAAAGAAAGTTACATGAGCTTCTCATAATCGATCAACTAGCCAAGGACCCTCTATGCTCTTTAAATAGAGATCATAGACCAATCGAGTGTTAAGCCATGGATCAATGGTAGGTATGATCTAAAAGAAGTTGAACCGTTAGATCACTCTATGTCTAGAACATATCCTGACCATTGGATTATAATATTTACAAATGCATACTAATGCATACTAAAGAAACACACTTTCACCTAACGGATATATTACACAAGTTGATCTTAACTAACTCCTAAGTGTCTAAATATCCTAACATCCCCCCTTAAGAACAACTTGGGATAGGATTAAAGGATTTACAAAAGTGACACTATTAGGAGAAGGAAGGAGGAATTAGAGCCTACCCCCCCTTAAGGACACATTCCTGAACTCCTAACATAGACTGAAGTTTAGAAAACTTTGCTTCTGTAAGAGACTTGGTGAATATGTCTGCAACTTGATCATCTGTATTGCAATAGAGCATTTCAAGAACACGATCATGAACAAGATTTCTGATGAAGTGCATGTGTAGCTCAAAGTGTTTGCTGTGTTGATGTAGAACTGGATCTTTGGCAAGCTTAATGGCACTTTGATTGTCGTACCAAAGTGGAGTAGGCTGCTGCTGCTCAAATCCAATCTCTAAAAGGATTTGTTGAAGCCATAAAGCTTCCTAACTAGCATTAACTGCGGCTCAATATTCTGCTTTTGCTGAAGAAAGAACAAGAGCTTGTTGTTTCTTACAAGTCCAAGTGACAGGTCCAGATCCTAGACTGAAAACATAACCTGCAGTTGACTTTCGATCATCAGGATCACCGGCCCAATCTGAATTAGTGAAACCAACCAACAAAGGTTTCCCCCATGTACTGTAATGAATCCCAAACTGAATTGTACATCGAATATATCAAAGTATTCTTTTTGCTGCTTTTGAGTGACTTTCATGAGGAGTTTGCATACAACGAGAAACACGACCAATGGAAAAGTAAAGGTTAGGATGGGAATGAGTCAAGTATAAAATACTACCAACAAGTTGATGATACAAGGTGGCATCTACTTCAGGGGAAGTACAAGTGGCATAAAGTTTGAGTCCAGACTGGAAGGGAGAAGGGGCTGGTTTACAATCTTCCATGTGGAAGCGACAAAGAAGGTCATAGGCATACTTAGACTGTGAAATAAAGATTCCTTCTTTGGTTTGCAAGACTTGGAGACCAAGAAAATAATGCAAATGTCCTAAGTCTAACATTTCAAAATTTTGCTTAAGACTGGATTTCACATGGGATATAAGTTTAGGGTCACTACCAATAAGGATAAGATCATCAACATAAAGAACAAGTATGATGAGATGGTTTCCTACTTTCTTGGTATAGACATTGGGGTCAGAATGGCATCTAGAAAAACCAGTGTCAAGGAGAAAGCTATCCATTTTGGCATACCAGGATCTAGGAGCTTGCTTAAGGCCATATAAAGATTTCTTGAGGAGACAGACAAGGCTAGAGTTATCTTGAACATATCCAGGAGGTTGTTCCATGTAAATTTCCTCTTGTAAATCACCATGTAAAAAGGCAAACTTGACATCCATTTGATGGAATTCCCAGTTATGTAAGGCTGCAAGGGAAAGAACAAGGCGGATGGAATTCATTTTTGCGACAGGAGCAAAGGTTTCATTGTAGTCAATCCCCTCAACTTGGGAAAGAACTTTGGAAACTAACCTTGCCTTAAATCTTTCAACACTTCCATCTGATGCATACTTAGTTCTGTTGACCCATTTACATCTGACAGGTTTTCTTCCTTTTGGAAAAGGAACAAGATCCCAAGTATCGTTCGCCATTAAGGAATGATATTCTTCATCCATAGTTGCATCCCAATATGGATTTCCTAAAGATTTTGCAAAAGTTTATGGATCATGATTCTCGAAAAATTGAGCCAAAAGAGAAGAGGCTTGCTAAAACCGAGAATGTGTTCGACGTTGATATCTAGGATCACTGACAAGATCACCAGCTGCTTCACATGTTGAACGGACCCATTGAGGAAGTATTGGTGCTGGTGCAATTGGAGGAACATGAGCAGGTGGAGTTGGATTTTCATCCTCACTGTCATCATCAAAAACTGGAGTTGGAAACCTGTCAAGGAAGCTGGAAGAAGAAGAAGAAGAAGGCACAATCGTCGAATCTGGATTGTAGGCCAAAGATGGAACACCCACCAAGTTAGGCTTCCAGGCCAAGAGATTTTCATCAAATTTAACATATTTTCTAATGATTATATCATGAGAATGTGGCTGAAGAAGTCTATAACCTTTTACATCTTCATAATATCCAACAAATATGCACTTTTCACTTTTAGGCTGCAATGCTTTCCATTTTTCATCTGGAATGTGAGCCCATGCTTCACAACCAAACACATGAAAGTGACTTACATCTGGTTTAATTTTACTCCATGCTTCTTCCAGTGTTATACCCTGTAAAACTTTAGTGGGTGTGTGATTAACTATGTAATTTGCACAATTTATGGCCTTAGCCCAATATTGAAGACTTAGTCCCTTAGATTGGATCATACAATTAGCCATTTCTTTTAAAGTGCGGTTCTTCCATTCAACTACACCATTTTGTTGTGGTGTATATGGAATAGTGTGTTGTTGTTGGATTCCTTGTTTAGTGCAAAAAATAGTGAACTTGTTATTAACATATTCTCCTCCATTTTCAGATCTTAGCTTAATAATTTGATGACCAGATTGTTTTTCAACAAGGGCCTTGTAGGCTAAGAACATGTTAAATACTTCGCTCTTAAGTTTTAGGTTATAAACCCAAGTGCGTGTGGAGTAGTCATCAATGAAAGTTAAGAAATATTTGAAACCAGAAAAGGATACAGATGGAAGAGGACCACACAAGTCACTATGCACAAGCTCCAAAGGAACCGAGGTGTGCCAAGAGGCACATTTGTCAAAATTGTCCCGATGATGTTTTTTGAGTACACAACCGGAACAAACACCATCCTTGCAAGATACCATTGGAAGACTAGTCACCATATTGTCTTTACATAGTTTTTGCAATGAGCGATAATTTAAGTGACCAAATCGTTCATGCCAAAGTTTGCCCAAGTTATCACTATGAGCAACAAAAACTGAAGGAAAAGGTGATGACCCAAAGTTGTTAAATTTGTACAACTTGGTAATATCATCAACAATTCCAGTAGCAAGGACATTTTGAGGATTTTTAAAATCCTTGATTACAACTTGGTGAGGTGTAAACATCACAGTTTTACCTTCACCTGAATGAGTAATTTGATAGACTGATAACAAATTGCAGGAAATTTTTGGAACACATAGTACATCACTGAAATGACCATTTTCTACTGGAACTATTCTAGATCCTACAACACTTAGATATCTATCATCACCAACAAATATTTGTTTGGTGTTACATTCATGCATAGTAGAAAATAAGGCTTGATCCCTAGCCATATGATAAGATGTTCCAGAATCAATGAGCCATTCATTTGAAGTAAAAGAAGAAGATGTAGTATAAGAGTAACCAGAAGCACAAAGTGCATGTCCATGAGAGTTAGATTTTGAAGACGAATCTAGGCTGATGTGGTGCTTCTTCATTACTACTTCTAAGGCTGCCATCTTCTTGAAACACTTAGATTCATCATGATTATCTTTCCCACAAAAATTGCAATGACGCTCAGTCTTCTTTCCTTTTGGCTTGGATCCTTTGTCATTTTTTAAAGAAGGAGCTGATTGAGAGGGTTTGGGACCCTTGTTGGTTGGCTTATTATTGCGAAAATTTTGTTTCTTGGGAGGCTTGGACTTTTCTTTCTGTTGGGACAATAAGGCTTTCCCAGATGTATCTGCATTGTTAATTATTCCAAGAAGAATGAGCTTATCTTGCTCTCTAATTAAGGAATCACAAAATGATTCAAGACTAGGCTCTTGATAGCTAGCTGCAGTCAAGGATTCTTTCATGGAGTAGAATGTAGATAAAAAAACATAATATGCAAGTCCAAGTTTGGAAAGAATATGATAAATACATTGTTTGTCTTCTTTCTTAATCTTGCATTCTGCACATAATATTCTAAGAGTTTTATACTTAGATAAATAGTCTTAAATGCATGAAAAATTATTTGGATTCAAGGAAATCAAATCATTCTCGAGTTGATGACCCCAAATTTCATTATATTTACCAAACACAGATTCCAATTTTTCCCAAGCTTTATCAGGTTCATCAATTCCAGATATGTGGAATCGCAAATCAATAGAGATTGACATCCCAATCAATCCACGAGCTTCATCACATCTATTTTCCCATTTAACTTTCTTATCATCATCAGTGGGTTCTGTTTCTTTCCCTGAGGTTATCCTGAAAAGTCCCCTACTTCGTAGAACATCCTCCATACGAGATTTCCATGAGAAATAGTTAGAACTTATAAGTATAATATCACAAGGGGTGGCCATACTGTAAAATAATGGCTGAAAGAATGGAAACTAATTGTCTGGATGCAAAGAGCTCGAAAAAATATGCAGTTTTAAAAAAAACGACACTGAAAACTGATTCTGGATGATAAAGTTATGCTTGATCAAAGAAAATGTTGAAGATGTCCCCAATAGTGACGTGGTAGATATTAACTTGACCAACTAAAAAAAGACCCCCCCTCTTCCTAAGATGAACCTTTGACAATCACTTACAATAAAGTTGCTTTTTAAGTATATCACTTTTGTAAAATAAGTGATGTTCACTTTTATAATAATGTGACTTTTAAATAGTGCGGCAATAAATTAAAGACTTAAGTGACTCACTTTTTATTTTATTTTATTTATGTGAGATGCACTTTTACAATAAAGTAACTTGAAAAATAGAAATTGCATGCACTAAAAAGTAGCTTGATAAGACTTGAACTTAAGACTTATCAAGGAGTAAAGCAACTTTGGACCAAGTGAGCTAAGTTTAAAAGGTACGTAAAAGTATGGAAAGAGGAAGGGGGATTTTTTTTTTTTTTACTCTTCTCTCTCGTTCTTCATGCTTGCTTTCTTTTCCTGCAAATCACAAAAAAAAATGAAAAACAATTTTTTTTTTTTCCCACACAATGGGGTTAGATCTTGGTTAGCTTACCCGAAAAGTCTACGTTTTCAAGTTTTCGCGTTGTTTCTGATTTGCTATGATCACACAAGGTGCACGATAAAGAGCATACGTAACCGAGAAGACAAGAAAAAAAAATTTCCCTCACTGTTTCTGATTCGCTACGATTGCGCAAGGTGCACGGCAAAGAGCATACACAGCCAGGGAAGGCAATAGTCTGAGACTAAAATAAAAAGATCTAAATAATAAAACTGATAAAATATGAGATATTTAAAAAAAATAAAACAAATCCATCACTGTAATATTATACCTTCAGATTTGCCGAAATGGGTGTTTTTGGAACAAATGGAAACGGTTTTTGATGAAATGAAAATTGTTTCCAAATGGAAATGACACTTCAGACACAATGGAACAGCTCCCATAGGCCACAAATGCACAAAAAATCCAGAACCAGAAACCTTATTTCAAGGAAAGAGAGGAGGGTGGAACATCCCAACCACCTGTGTATAGTTCTTCTATTTTAAATTTTAATGAGGTAGGAATGGATCATTTCTGCACTTTTCATCAAGAACCTGATTCTCAAAAGAGTTTTCGACAAAGGATTAACTCAATGAATCTAGTTATGAATCAAATATGAGATGCTCAAATAACAGATCCTGAGGCGAGAGAAGAAAAAAACAAATGAACTAGAAGAATCGCATGAAACAATGATCGTCATATGGGACTGTGCACCTACACTCAGGTTGGATGAAGAGGAAACTACTAAAGAAATTCAACTTTCAGCAATTAATGTCACAAATAGAAGCAAAGTACCAATAGTTGATGAAATCTTATTATTGCCTAAGATTAGGAAGATACAAGAAAGTATGAAGAAGATTAGCAGTAATACTCAAACACCACCTAAGTCTGATTTGGTCATCAGAAAAGATAAAGTTACAGCAGTGAGTAATCCTGTGAATGTTGTGGAGAGTAAAGCAGAAAACAAAAATAATGGTCCATTAGAATACGATATGGGATATGACATAATAGAAGACATCAATAAAACAAAATCAAATATTTATTTATTTGAAATGTGTAACTTACCTCAAAAAATAAAGAAGCTCATGGAATCTTTCGATCCACAACCCAGTATATCCTAGGATGACATTCAATCATATAAAGAAATAAATGAAGCTAGCATTGGGGGGGAGTCTAAATATCAAACCTTGCCATTTTTACTATCTTTTGAGATTTTCAATCATAATGTGCATAATTGTTTGGTAGATTATGGAGCCTCCTCTAATGTCATGTCTCTTTTAGTTTGTATAAAGATAAATGGTCAACCTACACCCTCTTCATGTAAGATAATTCAGTTGGATAGATCAACAGTCAAGGTAGTAGTAGAAATGAAAAATGTACTAATTCGATTATCTGCAGATGAAAGGGTTTGCCAGTTTATAGACATCATGGTGGTAGATATACCAAAGGCATATGGTTTGATTTTGAGCAGGGACTAGTCTGCAAAACTTAATGGGTACTTTGCAACTGATTGGTAACATTTGTGGCTTCCCTATAAGAACAGTCATAATTAGATCAAGGTGATGAGGTAACCATAGATGAAACATAATGTGACACAATTGGAAGTAAAAAATGAACCTGTGAATTTCTCACATTCAGTCTTCGGTAACTATTTTATAGAAATTGAGCCTAGAAATTATTGAGATGAAGAATCCAGTAGTGAGTTAGACACACAGTCTGAACTCCTTCAGTTTTTACCGACTGATAATATTGATTGTAATATAGTTAATTTAGTTTCTAACTTAGAAAGTAACACTGATTTTGTAAATTTAGAAGATAGATTTTGGTTTTTATATTTTGATGGTTCCAAAACTCAAGAGGGATTAGGAGCAGGATGTGTCCTGATTTATCCTGAAAAGAACAAACATTTTCTCTCTTGTCGACTAGAGTTTGAATGTACTAACAACACATATGAATATGAAGCTCTAGTCCAGGGCTTCAAAAAGGCCATTGAACTTAAAGTGAAAAATTTAAAAGTATTTGGTGATTTTGAGATAATTGTCAGACAAGTTTGAAACACAATTCATTGTCTGTCACCACACTTAAAAGGATACCAAACTGAATTTTGGGATATTATAACAAATTTCAATGCTTTCAATATCAATTCAATTCCTAGATTGCAAAATGCAGCAGCTGATTTGTTAGCTACTTTTGCTGCAAGATTAGTGCCCACTAATAACAAATGCTCAATTGAATTGATTTTCAAGCCATCTATACCAGACAGTGTCACAAATTTGAGGGTATTTGATGATGATCAGCAAATAATAGAGTTTTTAACAAGTGGCGAGACTTTCAAGGACTCAGTGATTGATGATGAAGAACATCAAGCTAATCCTCAAAGTGGAAACTTCATGGCTAAAGGGATAAGAACATTGGAAGGTATGTTTGATTTGAATAGCAAGTTCAGAAAACCTTCCAATGTAAAAAACAATAGTTCATATATGCAGTATGAGTTGATTAATATTGGGACATAGGTTGAACCCAAGTATGTGAACTTGGGAAAATGTTGTTCACCGAGAGAAAGAAGAAAATTTATCAATCTATTTCGACAATATAAGGATGTTTTTGCTTGGAAATATGAATATTTCAATACCTATGATTCCCATATCATACAACATGTCATTCCTATTAAAGCAGATGAAACCATTCCAACAGCCACTAAGGAAAATGCATCCCAAGCTCGAACCTCTAATCCAAAATGAAGTGAAGAAGTTACGTGATGAAAATATCATTTTCAGAGTTAGGCACTCAAAGTGGGTGGAAAATATGGTACCAGCAAGAAAGAAATCCGGTGAAATAAGACTATGCGTAGACTTCAGAAATATAAACTGGGCTTCATATAAAGATTATTATCGAGTTCCACCAATGGAGAAAATCCTACAGATGGTTTCATGTTCTGAATTGTTCTCCCTATTATATGGGTTTTATGGTTACAACCAAGTGCTGGTAGCTGAACATGATAGGCTGAAAACCACATTTCGAACAAAGTGGGGAACATTTTCTTACAAAAGAATGACCTTCGGTCTCATCAATGCTGGAGCGACTTTCCAAAGGGAAATGGATATAGATTTCTAGGGTTTAATTGGCCACAATGTGGTAGTTTATCTAGATGATGTAACATTTTTCTCTAAGAATAAAGATTATCATATGTTTCATTTGAAACATTTTTTTGACCATTGTCAAAAGTATGGCATCTCTTTAAATACTAAGTAATGCATCTTCGCAGTATTAAAGGGAAAAATGTTGGGCCAAATTATTTCTAAAAAGGGAATATCCATAGACTCGGAGAGAATAGAAGCTATAGCTCAGATTCCCTTACCCCACGATAAAAAAGGTATGCAATCATTCATGGGTACCATAAATTTTGTTCAAAGGTTTGTACCTGATTTTGCACAAATAGTAAAACCTTTACAACAAATGATAAAGCAAAGAGTACAGTTTAAATGGACCGATACAGAGAAGGGTTCCTTTAACAACATCAAAGTGGTAATAGCTCATGCACCCTCTCTTAAAAGTCCTGATTTTGAAAAGGATTTTATCCTGTATAATTTTTCCTCTGAATACTCACTCGCAGTAGTGCTTAAACTGTTAGATTTTTATCATTCAAGCTACCATTATGATCTTAGGATATTTAACTGAGAGAATAACATGCACAACAATAAAACATAAGCACAACACAAGAGACAAGAGAAACAAAGAATTTTCCTCGAGGAAACCATACATGAGAAAACCCCACAACTTCCTCAGAGATAGAATCGGCACCAAAGGTAAAATTGAAAAACAGTAAGATGATCTCCCGACAGCAGTAGTCTCTCTCTCTCACACTAAGAGATCTTCTCTTCTCTCACTCATGCACCCCAATGAGTGAGTGTGTGTATGAGAATGATAAATAGAGAGGCTCTCACTCTCTATTTATATTCTTTCATTCACTTGGAACTCACTCCAACATGTCGGCCTTACTTAACAATTATTTACTAGAGCCGACATCTCTATGAGTGTCTAATAACCCTAGTGCCCCACCACTTGTGGGGAATTTGCCTCCTCTGACTAATAGGAGGGTAATACAATGGTGGGGACTATTGTCCTGACTTACAATGACTCACCTAGAGTCGACTTCACTAGGATAGTCTAATAACCCAAGGGCCCTGCAACTATGGGGACTTTAACCCTTGACCAATAGGAGGGTTACCCACACTGACTTGACATGACTTTCTCATTATAGAAACTTCCCAAAATAAAAATTGGGGTATGACATGACTCAAATACATTACAATACATCCCAGAATAAACATCAGGTTACAATATATAAGAAATACGGATGAATACATTCTGAAGTTACAATTACATCAACACTCCCTCTTAACTAGGAAGGTATTCTCTCGACACAATTTATTAGCACAAGTCTTCTTCTCGGTATCATCTGAATCATCGTCAACTTATTGTCATCTTCATCTTCAAGTCTTATTCATCTTTAGGTCATATTCATCTGGATCTAGATCATCACTTGATCTGGATCATCATCACTGGATCTGGATCATCATCACTAGATCTGGATCATCACTGGACATCATCACTGGATCTGGATCATCACTAGATATCATCACTAAATCTAGATCATCACTCGATCTGGATCATCACTGGACATCATCATTGGATCTGGATCATCATTGGATTTGGATAATCACTGGATCTGGATTATCACTGGATCTGGATCATCACTGCTGGATCTGGATCTCTCGAAGTCATCATAACTAGATCTGGATCATAGCTTGATTTGGATCTTTTCTGGTCATCATCATGTGTGCTATCTCATGATTCTTCTCGTCATAAGAAGTTCTATAGATCCAGCCTTATTTCATGCTAGTTGTAGGCCTAGCCATCATGTAGGTCTTCGCCCAGCACTTACATCTGACCTACTCGTTAGAAAGGAATGCCCAACACTCACATCTGATCATGTAGAAACCTACAATCACATCAGAAAGGCCCAACACTCACATTCACCAGCATGACAGGACATCACTATCATCTGTGAAAAGGCTTCAGCACTTATATCTGACCTGAAAGGAAATAAGTCCTCCACCCTCACCAGAAAGGCTTGCACTCACATCTAAACTGGAAGGAACTAAATCCTCCACCCTCGCCAGAAAGGCCCCTAGTCCCAAATTGAGCTACCTGGTAACGGACCAGGTGCCTCCATTCTCCCGGAGAATGGCAATTGCCCTTATATCTGACCTGGTAGGAAACAAGTCCTACACCCTCGCCAGAATGGCCTGCACTCATATCTGACATGGAAGGAACTGAATCCTCTAACCATGACAGAATGGATCAGCCCTTATATCTGACCTGCTCATCAAAATGGCTATGAATCTCAACACTCATATCTGACATGGAAGGAACTGAATCCTCTCACCATGAAAGAATGGCTCAGACCTTATATCTAACCTACTCGTCATAATGGCTATGAATCTCAGCACTCATATCTGACATGGAAGGAACTGAATCCTCTCACCATGAAAGAATGGCTCAACCCTTATATCTGACCTTCTCGTCATAATGCATTTGGGACTCATCACTTTCCCTTGGAGGAAACCTCGATCTGGAGAACACCAAGCTTCTCCCTGAAGTACTCAAACTTCACTCTGGCCAATGGCTTTGTCAACACATCAGCTATCTATTCCTTCGTCACAACATACTGGAGCTTCACTGCTCCTCTCTACACCATATCCCTAATATAGTGATACTTGATCTCGATGTGCTTCGAATTGTCATGGAACACTAGATTCTCTGACAACTTTACGCAACTCTGGTTGTCACAATGTATACAAGTAGAATCCATCTAGAGATCAAATAAATCAGACATTAGCTTCCGCAGCCATACTGCCTCACAACTAGCTGAACAAGCTGCGACATACTTTGCTTCAGCTGTACTCAGTGCCACACAGGATTGCTTCCTACTAAACCAAGAGATCACACCTAATCCCATACTGAAGCAACACCCTGAAGTTCTCTTCCTATCGATGGCACAGCCTGTCCAATCTGAATCAACATAACCCTCTAGGTTAATCTTCTGATTCACATCGTACTTGAGCCCATAATCAACTGTACCCCTCAGGCACCTCCGAATATGCTTTGCAGCAATCAAGTGAACAATTCTTGGATATGTCAAGAACTAGCTCAAGGTGTTCACAACAAAGTAAATGTTTGGTCTCGTGTTCGTTAGTTACATCAATGACCCAATCATCTAAAGATACATCGTAGCATCAACCGAATCTGAAGAAGCATCACTCAATAGCTTCAGGTTTGATGCCATAGGTGTGTCCATAGTCTTGTAGTCCATCATCCCAAACCTCTTCAGGATCTCTACTACATACTTCCCTTGTTCAAGGAAGATTCCATCTGCACTCTTCCACACCTCCATACCTAGAGAAATAGTGCATCGACACATAATAGGAGCATCACTGGTCTTCCGTCTTCAACCTTGAAGCAAAGGTTGGAATCCACTTTACTCTTAGTAAAGCCTAGAGTCATCAGTAATCTATCCATCTTGTCGCACCATGTCGAACCTCAGGATCTTCTACAGTCACTCCCTCTAAAGCGGAGCATCATACTCCCTCTGTCTTCTGTACTCTATGCACTGAAATATTCTATACTAGAGTGACAAGTAGTATCCATCTAGGATCATTGGATACCAAGATCCTCTATTTCGAACTTTTTCAAAAGTTCTTCTCACATCCATCTGTGAGCTTGTCATCCTTTATCAACCTTGTAGCAAAGGTTAAGATATTCATCAAGCTCATCATGTATGTGTTATCCCATGGGTGTCTTCTGAACTCGTACAAGGCCTTCTTTCATTTGCACACATGATTATGCATGTCATGTGACTTCACTTCCAGTGGCTACAAATGTCTCTTCGTAGTCTATGCCTTGTATCCCACAATGTTTCCATCTACTGCATGATGGAACTATGAACTTCCCTTCATGTATCGATATTGCATACTAGACATCATTCTTCTTGAACTTCTTTATAGCTGGAAGGTTCTGTATCAATGATGTCACTACATTCGTCATATTATTCTTCATCTTGAACTGTTGTCACTTGTTCTTTAGAACAAGTCTCATCCTTCTTTGCTTGTAGGTGATTATGTATGCAATCTTTCCTACAAGTCAAATGCATTTGTATGGTTAGAAACATTTCATAAGGAATATT
>LPNX010214082.1:419653-511132 GCA_001517045.1 Pseudotsuga menziesii
CAGCTTCATCGTCTTCTTCATTCATGATAGCATCGTTTCTTATCCAAATGCTAAGGTGGATAAGAGGTGCTTCAAGAGTTGAGTTCTTCATATTCCTCATCGCTTGAGGGATCTTCTTTGGATGGTGATAGCTTGATCTTCAATTACTCCCATCTTCTCTTCTCTTCTTATGAGTCGAGCTTCTTCTTCTTCCCAGAGTTTGCTGAAAGTAATCACTTCCTTCTGGCACACATTCCTTGCATGAATGAATCCCATGATCCTGGGAGGCTATTCAAGGTGGTTATCACCACTTCTGCATTCTTCACTTCCGCTTCAAGTTGTTCTTTTATTTGAGAGACCCTTATGATTCCATGGTCTTTGCATTCTGGATCTTCACTTTCTTCAACTGGTTTCTTAAGGTCATCTTCTGATGTATGTTCTTCCCTTCAAATAGCTTGGTTAAGGAATCAAACATCTCCGGTGTCTTTGGGGAGACACTTGTGGTACAAGTTGATCCATGACTAAATCAACAATGATCTTCTTGGTCTTGACCAAGTTCTTCTTGAGTAAGGCTTTGAGCCTCATCTCCCTCTGGAACTGGAACCTCTCTACTCATGTAAGTGTCCAATTCATTTTCTTCAGAGAGATCAAATACTTCCATGCTTGGAAGTTGTCAACTTCACCAAGCTTATCATCAAGCTTATGTGATAGATTACTTTGAAATGAGAACCTCCAATGAAAATAGCAAAGGATTAGATCTTACCGATTTGAGGTGTCTGTCTTGGTTCCGGAGCTGGCTGATCTAGGGTTTGTCATAGAAACCCTAATTTTCAAAAATTGGAATATTTAAATATGATTGGATAGACAGATATATCTCTTCAAATGGAGCTGTCCAATGTAATTCTTTTTCTGAAAACAGTGGAGGGAAGCTCCCGGAACAAGAAGCCCTAGTTTTCCAATTTCTTCTGCAGAAATGCCTGTTAATGTTTCTGTGATATCTCTGAACTTAATGCTCCTATATGTCTGAAATTGTTTAGTGAGGTAACTTAACATGTTCCTAATCCAACAACACAGGTTTCATCAGAATTTATTTCACCAATTGAGATTTATGATCCTTTTCCCAAGGTGACCTGTTACAGAACTGTTCAGAACATCGAAGTTGTACAGACTTCCACTTGTCATTGGTTCATATTATGAGTCTAATATTTGGACCACAGAGATAACAGTTTGTGACCTTTCTGGAAAATCTTTAGGAATTCCATTTGGACCTCTGTAGCTTAAGATATTGCAATTCTCCCCGGGTGTCCTGTTTAGGGATGAATTCTAGAAGAGGCTAAAAGCCATTAGAGGAATTTTGGGGTCTAAAATGGGCCTCCTAAGGAAAATAATAAAATAATAGTTAAAATAATAAAATAATAGTTAAAATAATAAAATAATATTGATTAATTTTGGAGGAAGAAAGAAAAAAACTACTTTTTGTGTTCGTATTTTTTACATATCTCCCTGTGTTTTTACTCAAATTTCGATCGGGAGAGCTCATTGGATGCGGAATTTGATTCCGCATCCAACGAGTACCCACACTGCATACTTTTGATGGACCCCACTACCCCAAAAACAAGAAATACCTGAAAAAATGTGATGATGATGTCATCATCATGTTTTTTCAGGTATTTCTTGTTTTTGGGGTAGCAGAGTCCGTCAAAAGTATGCAGTGTGGGTACTCGTTGGATGCGGAATCAAATTCCGCATCCAATGAGCTCTCCCGATCGAAATTTGAGTAAAAACACAATGAGATATGTCGAAAATACGAACAAAAAAAGTAGTTTTTTTTAATGACAAATATGCCAATTCAACCATTATGGTTGACTTATTTTATTGAAATTCTATTGGTTCTTGAATTCCAACTCACAAAAACTTATTTTGGCACGTTTTCTTATAAGGCCCATTTTAGACCCCAAATTTCCTCTAATGCTAACTTGGAGGGATCATATCTCTGAGAATATAGTGGCGTAGAGGCTGAAGTTTGGAGACAATTTACATCAGGGTGTTATATTGGGCCCCTAAATTTTTTATCTCCTGATCCTTCTCCAATCTCAGGATATAGTGAATGTACCAAAACTTAGTAGTTTTAGTATTTAGGGTTTTTCTAGCTCGGGGTCAAACTAGGGTTTGACTTTCCCGGAGTTTCACCCAACCAAATTTCTTGATCAAGGTCTCTAAAATTTTGTTTTGATGAGAAGAAAAATCCTATGCTGGGCTCACTCAAAAATTCCTCTTTTGTAGAAATCCCTAATTTCCGCATCGATAACTGAAAATGCTCGGAATCGAATTCCTCTTCGACAGAAAGATGAACCCTTCAATGGAGAGTCAACCTAGCATGATTTTGCTGATGGATTGTGGAGAGAGACCCAAAAAGTAAGAATCCCTAGCTTCTATAGTTGCACAATGTCTTCTTCTTAGGTTAGCTCTGATACCATGTTAGATTTTTATCATTCAAGCTACCATTATGATCTTAGGATCTTTAACTGAGAGAATAACATGCAGAACAATAAAACATAAGCACAACACAAGAGACAAGAGACACAAAGAATTTTCCTCGGGGAAACCATAAAGGAGAAAACCCCACAACTTCCTCAGAGATAGAATCAACACCAAAGTTAAAACCGGAAAATAGTAAGATGATCTCCCAACAGCAGCAGTCTCTCTCTCTCACACTAAGAGAGATTCTCTTCTCTCACTCATGTGCCCCAATGAGTGAGTGTGTGTATGAGAATGATAAATAGAGAGGCTCTCACTCTCTATTTATATTCTTCCATTCACTTGGAACTCACTCCAACATGTCGGCCTTACTTAACAATTATTTACTAGAGCCGACATCTCTAGGAGTGTCTAATAACCCTAGTGCCCCACCACTAGTGGGGACTTTGCCTCCTCCGACCAATAGGAGGGTAACAAAATGGTGGAGACTATTGCCCCAACTTACAATGACTCACCTAGGGTCGACTTCACTAGGATAGTCTAATAATCCAAGGGCTCCACAACTACAGGGACTTTAACCCTTGCCCAATAGGAGGGTTACCCACAATGACTTGACACGACTTTCTCATTATAGAAACTTCTTGGAATAAACATAGGGGTATGACATGACTCAAATACATTACAATACATCTCGAAATAAACACCGGGTTACAATATATAAGAAATACGGATGAATACATTCCGAAGTTACAATTACATCAACATAAACAGAAAGAAGAAAGGGCAGATGAGTACCCCATATAATTTATGAGCACTGGGTTACAAGGTGCTAAATTGAACTACCCTTCCATTGAAAAACAAGTGTATGCAATATTTTAAGCAATGAAACAATTCAGGCCTTACAAGGCTTAAAAATAGAACTAAGGTAATTGTCCCTCACCCGGCTACCCAAACCCTTTCTGTACAAAAGGAATTGCGTGAACAAAGAGGAAATTGGGTGACAATGTTACAAGAATATGATTTGGAATTCGAGCCAGCCACCATTATCAAAGGACAACGGCTTTGCAAATTAATGTCTAAAAGTCAAAACAATGAAGATGATGATTATGAAAATGAATCCGAATTGCATATGATTGATATGTGTCATATCTTTACATCTCTTGAGTCTTGGTATAGAGATTTGATACATTACTTCCAACAAGGCTATTTACCAGAACATTGGAATTCTAAACAAAGAAGAGCACTTCATTTAAGATCATCATCTTATCAAATAATTGATGGATTTCTTTTTAGGAAGAACTATGATGGATTATTTATGAGATGCCTAAAACAAGAGGATGCCTCTAAAGTTGTTAAATAATTGGATGATGGTCCTTCCGGAGGACATTTTTTAGGAGACACTACTGCCCATAAGATTTTAAGAGCTGGATATTACTGGACAACACTGTTTCAAGTTGCTCATTCTTATGTAAGGAAGTGTGACATATGCCAGAGAAGCGGTGGAAGACTAGCAAAAGAAGCTGGACCATTGCAATCGATCATTATTTCGAAGCCATTCGAACAATGGGGTATCGACATCATTGGAGAAATCAATCCCAAACCCTCGTTACAAAACAAGTACATCCTCACGGCTACTGACTATTTCACAAGATGGTTAGAGGAAATTCCATTACGTAAAGTGAACAAGGACATGGTCATTGATTTCCTGCAAGAAAATATCATGACCAGGTTTGGGGTTCCAATTTCACTAGTCTTTAATAATGCATCTTATTTTTCATCAATTAAGCTTACTGAATTTTCTAGTGAAAAGGGAATCAAGTTACACTATTCTGCAAATTATTATCCACAAGGTAATGGGTTATCTGAATCAACTAATAAAAACCTTATCATAATTTTAAAGAAAACTGTTATAGAAAATCAAAGAAGTTGTCATATAGCTCTTTCAAATGCTTTATGGGAAGATAGTCACCCCCAAGAATTCCTTAGGCGTGTCTCATTACACTCTAGTCTATGGAAAAGAGGCTATCCTACCCCCAAATATTTTTCTACCATCTTCTTAGTTAGCCCAAGCTTCACGAGGGTCTGGTAGAGAAGTTTTACAAGCTCGAATTAATACCTTACTGAAGCTTGAAGAGTCTAGGCTCAAATCCAAAGAGAGGTCTAAACACCAGCAGGAGATTGTCAAAAGTTGGTTTGATAAACATAAATTCAGGAAGGGAAGTTTTGAAGTTGGAGACTTGGTTCTTAAGTTGGATCACCCACATGATGAAAAGAGAAAGCATATGAAGTTTTGACACCTATGGGTTGGCCCATTTCAGATTTGCTGAAAAGTTAGGCCCCTCAACTTATAAGTTACAGGATTTGTAGGGGTGGGGAGAGAATCTTCTTGTTCACGGTCTGGTTCTCAAACCTTATTTCACTTAGTACTGTAGGAGATTTTTGTACATAAATAAACCTTTTCTTTTTCTATTTTCTTTCTTTTGTTGATTTTCTTTTTCTTTGTTTTTTCTTTTTCAGCATTTTCTTTATTTCAGTAATTTGTTTTAGTTTAGTTGTTTATTTCAGGATAAGTCAGCTCAATATTTTGGTGCTTGGGGACATTGCAATATGGACAAATTGCTAAATGTTTTAATCCAAGAACTGCTCATTGGAAGTCATCTATGCAATTTTTTTATCAAAACAAGATTATTTAAATTGATAGACTATTGAAAGGAAGTTATTTAAAGAACACATTGAAGTCCTATTTTAAACCCTATAAAATAACTGAGGTAGATAAAGTATAGAATACTATTTTGGGTCTCCATCCACTTTCACATTAATATCTGTCCTAGGAAGTTTTCCGCAAAAGACCCATGGAAAGGAAGCCAAACAGACAGGTGTATGGTATTCAAAATAATCCCATACCACAAAAAGAAAGACAAAAGGATTATTATAAAAGAGTCAAAATTACAGAACATAAAATATATATCAAAAGGATATATTGAAGACATAAATCAGTAAAATGATTGAATTTATCAAAGGGTTTTTCTCCGTCCATGAGTTGAAACAAATTATCACTCACAAAAAAGGACACTATGGATGGAATAACCTAAATCAAATCTCAAATATAAAAGAAGCAATCCAGGAAGACTCAAAAGACAAAAGTCTTAAAGCATCAAAAGAATAAAAAAGGAATGGGAATGAGGAACAAATGAATGCATCTTTCCAACTCTATGACGATCATGTGGTTTCATAGTTGGAATCAACCAAATATAGATGTAAAATGAATCTCACATTTTGGCTCGAAAAGAGTTATCGGAAATTTTGAACCTGGTTACCATACCCCAAGGGACCAAAATCAATGAAATGTTCTGAATCTTACATTCTTGGAAAAGTCTAGACTTTTAAATAATCTTGGGAATGACTGGAATAGGATTCTCTAATAAGATACCATAAATCAATTTGTTTTTTAAAAGATAGTTTTTTGAGAGATCTATGTTCACCAGCCAGTCGCCAATTGTTGTTGCTGCAACCACTCCCCCAAAATTTTATGATTTTAGGGCCCCTCTTTAGATTTTAGCTTTTGATCATTCTTAGAATGATTTTACCCCTTAAAAATATTTTGCTTTCATGACTTATTTTTTTTATTCTGGATGAAGTTTGAAAAGTTTTGCTTCAAGTTAAAAATTATCCTTTTTTCGATGTATCAGAATAATTCTGTTTTAGCTTGCTACATAACTGTGAGATCGTTCTAACCTGTTGAATTATTTCTGCAGTTTATGAATGATTTTATTTTCTATTTGAAATCTCATGCATATGAATGAGTAATGAATGTGTTAATAAAACAGAGCTACATTTGTTTATCTCTTATTATTGTAATTATGTATGTAGAATTTGACAGCTACCCGTAGAATTCCACTAATAGATTTACAGTACGTTACTCAATTAAATATAATATCTTCTCCCCTGGGGATAGGTTAGATAGAATAGATTAGAATAGATTATATGTTTCTTTTCTTTCGTAGAAGTGATTGAGCGGTAAGACGGGAGGTAAGAACCTGCCAATCTCTAGTGAGGATCTTACTCATCAGTCACTTGCATTTAGTTTAGGCACTTGCATTTCATCATAAAATCTAAAATGGCATAAATGGTGGATCGGTCCGCAATTGGTAAAATAGATTTAAAACGTTCTTTTAATTCTATGGTAGCCAGGCCACTAATCGGACGAATTCCCTATTCCAAGTAGTAAACAATCTGATTGGGAATGATTATTGGGGAGAATCCCTACTGTCGGTACTTGGGATTTTTCAGGCATAAAAGAGGTTATATGAGGTCTAGATCATCTTCAAGGATACCTTATCACTTAGAGAGAAAGAAGCGATATGCATCAAATAGTACAAAGAGTAGTCCTGAAAGATCTCCATTGAGATACAATAAGAGGAGGTCTTCTCGAGATGAATTAGTAGGAGAGCTTAGAAAATCAAGCCCCCAACTTTCGATGGAGAAGTAAAGAAAGGAGAATATGTTGAATCAAGGGTTTTGGGACTCAGAAACTTATTCCATTTGCAACAATACACACCTAATATGGAAGCATGGGAAGCCATAGGGCCATTTGCAAGGAAAGGCATCTATCTGGTGGGATCATCTAGTTAAGCTAGAATACATCAATGAAGACAAGATACATTGGAAGAAATTTAAGAAGTACTTCTAGAAGTAATACATCTATGAGCATTATTATGACAAAAATATGGAAGAGTTCTTCGATATTTGTTAGAATAATCAACCCATAGTTAGCTACCTTAGACATTAATTAATTCATTTTTGTCTTATTTTCCTAGTTTCCATATTCCACCTTATGCAAGTTGTCCTCCACATGTACAAAGTGGTAAAACTTGCTAAAATTGAGTCATGGAGCGCTTGGGAAAGCACTTGGAATCAAATTTGCTTTATTTCTGGCCTTCCTAGCGCATGTCTGCTTTTTCTGCTTTATTGCCTGCTTTTGCTGAGTTTTAAGGCAATTGGGAAAGTTTGACTAGGTGAAGTTAATTTGTTTTTTGTCCTCATCATCCTCCACTCTTTTCTCCTAATAAAATCATGTATCAGTTGTCCTTCCATCATCTATTATCTTGCCTAATTGATTTTTCCAATTCGTGAGCTCCTAGACATATTTGGAAACTGCTTTATGCACCTATGGGGGATTTGCTTAGACTTAGTAAGCCTGCTTTTGAACAAATTCGAATGGCATCCCAATGCATTAGAATATCTCATGTAATTATTTATTTTGGCAGCCTATGACTTCATAGGGTTGGCTATTGTACACTTATTCAATATAGATTAGTGTTCTGCTCCATATTCAGTCTCCTTTGTGTGTAATTTACATGTGTAATTGGCAATTTTTGTGAGTGTAATTTTTCTAACACCTAGGTTCAATTTCCACATGGTATTAGAGCCTTTGTAGATCGATTTTTATCCTTCCAATTTGTTATTGCAGGTTGAACATCATTGACTGGGAGCATTTTGCTGACTGAAGGGACAATTTTTGAGCTATGGATCAATCTCAGAAGATCATCTTGACTCCATTTAAATTCTTTGAATGGAAAGAAAAGATGGAGATATTGTTGAGATAAAAATGCCTCTATAGAGTGACTATGGAAAAAGAAGCAGAGCCCAATGCAGCTGCAGAGAAAATTAAATGGCACAACAGGAGGTTTGAGGCCTATGGTATCCTGTTTCTGAGCATATCCAGAGACCTCCTTTTCCATCTTGATGGATTAAAATAACCAAATGAAGTATGGGAGAATCCTGTTGAGATTTTTGGTAAGACATATGAGATTAGGGGACATCAAATTGAAAATTAATTGATCTCCCTGAGTCCCAACAGCTTTGAATCCCTGCAACTCTACTTTTCCAAGTTCAAAGCCCTTGTTTTGCAGCTAAAATAGTGTGGAATTGAAAAGAAGAAGGAGCAACTGGTTTTGGCCATACTCTCAAAGCTTGGCCCTGACTATTCAATGTTTGTCTCGACCTTCCATGCCACAAAGTTGATAGCTCGAGCCTGGAAAATTCCTAGCCTTGCAGATTTCATGGAATCTCTCACACAAGAACAAGATAAATTAGTGATGATGGGCACCATCAAACCTTCCAAATACCAAGCTCTGGTTGCTGGAGATTCGAGGGTGGATTTAAAAGGCAAGAAGAAAGCTAAGAAGCCACCTGAGCAAAAGAGAGACAAGAACAAGTCTCCAAAGGAGCCCCAAGGTTCCAAGAAGAACTTCCAGAAGAAGAAAAACAAAGGAGAAATGAGCAAGTGCGCATAATGTAGTAAGGGCAATCATCCTGAAAGCTCCTACATGAAGAAGCAAATTGACATGCTGACCCAACTCTTGGAGAAGAATTGCATCTCCCTTCCTGATAGCTCAAAGAAGAGGGAAGGAGGATCAAATTCAGAAGACAGAGAGAGAGTTCATGCATTGGTTTCTAGCACAACAACCTCACCTAGTTTCATCATTGATTTTGGAGCTTCAAGAAATATGGTTTTGACAAAGGAGGCATTCACCTCACTTGACGTGTCGAAAGGTCCACCAATAGTACTGGGAGATGACCCTCTCACTAAAATTTTGGGCAAAGGGAGGATTGATCTTGACCATGGTAAGTTCAACAATGTATTGTATGTTCCAGGTCTTGCCTCTAACCTCTTATTAGTGTATCAAATGAACCACACAGGGTCTCCAAAGAAGGTCATATTCTCCCCTGATGAAGTTGAGATCACAGAGATCTCAAGTGGTAAAGTCATTGTAAAAGGAGTTGCAAATCACACTTCGAAGGTATACATGTTCTCACACTTCCTACCCTAATCAAACCCCTCTGCTCTTCTGATTCATGCTAATGAGGCAAGCAAGATTTGGCATGAAATATTTGGCCACCTTAACTATAAGTATCTTTCTGATCTTAGTGAAAAAGAAATGGTCATAGGGTTACCAAATATTAAGTTTTTCAAAGGAGTCTATCAAGGTTGCATCTTAGGAAAACACCCAGAGCATAAATTTGAGAAAGCTAGTCATGAGAGAACCTCTGCACCTCTTGAGTTGATCCACAGTGATGTTGCTGGCCCATTTCCTCATATTTCAATGATTTAGGCCAAATATACATTGACATTCATAGATGACTTTTCCAGGTACTGCTGGGTTTACTTCCTGAAACACAAGTCTGAAGTTTTTGGCCTCTTCAAAGTCTTTAAGGCTTTGGTTGAAAACTAGTCTGGGAGGAAACTCAAGGTTCTCAGATATGACAATGGTGGTGAGTATGTCAAGTCTTATTTCATTCAATATTGTGCAGATTTAGGTATTCAGATGCAGCATTCTATCCCTTACACACCACAGCAAAATTGTGTTGCTGAGAGGAAGAACAGATCACTGAAAGAAATGGAAACCTGCATGATGGAGGCTAAGACTCTGCCACCAAAGTTTTGGGCCGAAGATATAAACTATGTAGCCTATATTCAGAATAGGGTGCCTCATAAACAACTTGATGGTATGAATCCTTTTGAAGTATGGAGTGGGAACACGCCAGATGTGACCCATTTCAGGATTTTTGGCTCAAGGGCTTGGGCTAGAATTCCAACAGAAAAGAGGAAGGCTTTGCAGCCCCAAAGCCAAGAGTGTCTATTTTTTGGGTACTCTAAATATTCAAAAGGGTACAAGCTAATCAATTTGAGCACAAACAAATCCTTCATTGAAAGGAGTGTTCAGTTCCAAGAAGAGCCTTTAACAGTAGTGGAAGTTGGAGAACCCTCTTCATCACCAGAACCATTGAATGTAAGTGAAGAGATAGTTGAGTTTGATGATTCTGATATGTCTGATAATGATGATTTAATTGCAGATCCTAACAGTCCTACAAGACCAAAATGGGCAGCAAATACCATTCATGCAGCTGGAGAACTAGTTGGACATCCTAATGATCCTAAGAGGACTAGATCTCAATTTGAGAGTGCTCTGTGTATGAAAGACCCTTTGTTTGCAGAGAAATTCTATCTGATGGTTGAATCAGACCCACATACATATTAATATGCAGCACATGATCCAAGATGGCAAACATCCATGAAAGAAGAGTTCAACTCACTCTAGAAGAACAACACTTGGGAGCTGGTTGATCTTCCCCCATGGAGGACGCTAGTTTAGTGTAAGTGGGTTTACAAAACCAAGTTTTTTGCTGATGGTTCACCTTTGAAATATAAGGCAAGATTGGTATCCAAGGGATACTCATAGGTACATGGAATAGACTACAATGAGACCTTTGCACCAGTGGCAAAGATGGACTCCATCAGGCTAGCCTTAGCCATTGCAGCTTTGAAGCAGTGGGAGGTACATCACATGGATGTGAAGTGTGCTTTCCTGAATGGAGATCTTACTGAAGAGATTTACATGCAGCAGCCTCAAGTATTTTCTACTAATCCATCTCTTGTGTGCAGGCTAAAGAAATCATTGTATGGGCTTAAGCAGCCCCCCAGGGCTTGGTATGCCAAGATTGATGGATTTCTGCTATCATTGAATTTTGTTCAATGAAAGTCAGATACTAATGTTTATTTGAAGCTGATTCATGGTTATTTGATGATTATTTTCTTGTATGTAGATGACCTTCTCATACAGGAAGCTCAAAGGATGAAATTGCCTCCTTGAAGGATGCAATGAACCATGCATTCTCTATGACTGATTTGGGGTTATTGAGCCAATTCTTGGGGCTCAAGATTGCTCAAACCAAAAATGGAATAAAATTACATCAGTCCAAGTATGCTTTGGATTTGCTGAACAATTTCAACATGAAGGATTGCAAGCCAAGCAAGACTCCCTTCCTTTCAGGAGTTAATCTTGAAGAAGCAGATTCTTCACCTATGATAAATAATACACTGTATAGGAAACTGATTGGGTGTTTGCTATACCTCACACATACTTGAACTGATATTTCTTATGCAGTAAGTGTGGCTTCAATATACATGGATCAGCCTCATGAGATCCATTGGAGAGCAGCCAAAAGGATCCTTAACTTTGTTCAGAGAACAAGGACTCATGGGATCTTCTACAAAGCTAAATCTGATCTTGATTTGATTGGGTTTACTGATAGTGATTGGCTAGGTGACAACACAGATCGAAATTCAACATTAGGATATTTTTTCATGCTTGCTAAAGGACCAATCAGCTGGTCAAGTAAGAAATAGAGTGCCATTGCACTCTCATCTACAGAAGCAGAGTACAAAGGAGTTGTAAATGCAGCAACTCAATGTTTATGGTTGCAGGGGTTACTTGGTGAGTGTGGATTCGAATCAGAATACTCAAATACTATCTATTGTGATAATCAGAGTACCATTCGAATCTGTAATGATCCAGTTCAGATACAGAGAACCAAACACATTGAGATCCATATGCACTACATCAGACAGCTTGTGCATGATGGCACCATTCACCTACTCTTCTGTTCATCTTCAGAACAAGTAGCAGATATCTTCACCAAATTTTTTTGTGATAAGAAATTCAGCAATCTCAAATCACTGCTAGGGATTGCTGATCATGCTATGAAGCATGAGTGATGACAATATTTTCAAATTTTGTTTTACTGTCCATGTTTAAGGGAGGATTTTTCCCACTAGGTTTTTTCCTCTTTCCTTGGTTAAATGGACATGCAGTATGTAAAGGGTGACTAATCCTTCTTGCTAGGCCCTATAATTTTCTGATATTTTACTCATAAATTAGTCTTAAGGGGGATTTTTAGAATAATCAACCCATAGTTAGCTACCTTAGACATTAATTAATTCATTTTTGTCTTATTTGCCTAGTTTCCATATTCCACCTTATGCAAGTTGTCCTCCACATGTCCAAACTGGTCAAACTTGCTAAAATTGAGTCATGGAGCACTTGAGAAACCACTTGGAATAAAATCTACTTTATTCCTGGCCTTCCTAGCGCATGTCTGCTTTTTCTGCTTTATTGCCTGGTTTTGCTGAGTTTTAAGGCAATTGGGAAAGTTTGACTAGGTGAAGTTAACTTGTTTTTTGTCCTCATCATCCTCCACTCTTTTCTCCTAAAAAAAACATGTATCAGTTGTCCTTCCATCATTTATTATCTTTCCTAATTGATTTTTCCAATTCGTGAGCTCCTAGATAGATTTGGAAACTGCTTTATGCACCTATGGGGGGTTTGCTTAGATTTAGTAAGCCTGCTTTTGACCAAATTTGAATGGCATCCCAATGCATTCGAATCTCTCATGTAATTATTTATTGTGCAAGCCTATGACTTCACAGGGTTGGATATTGTACACTTATTCAATACAGATTAGTGTTCTGCTCCATATTCAGTCTCCTTTGTGTGTAATTTGCATGTGTAATTGGCAATTTTTGTGAGTGTAATTGTTCTAACACCTGGGTTCAATTTCCACAATATTAATTTGGGAAGCATGACTATGTATTCCTATGAGAATAAGTTTTGGAACTTTTAAGTATGTGGAATTAATCAAAGATGGCAAGGTAAAGATTCAAAGGTTCCTAAGTGGTATTCATGAATCTTATAGAGATAAAATCTAGTATGATAGACCAAGGAACCTTAAGGATTCCATCCGGAAGGGAAAAAAAATTATATGAACATAATAAGAGCCCCATATAAAAACAACTGGAAGGATATGAAGAAGAACAAACAAGAGCAGAGAAAGAAAGGTTTCCATCCTTCAAAATTTAGAAATGGTAATTATTATCAACAAGGGAAACCAAGGGAGGAGACTTTAGGGAAAATACCAATTCTGGAATGTTGGATATGAAAGGAAAATAAATTTTTCAATCAATGCCCACGTAAGAAGAATAACCTTCACAACATTCAAGAGGATTCGATTTTTGGATATGTAGGTGAAAGTGTTCAAAGGATCTATGCAGCCCTGGATGGGAGGCAAGATGACCACCAATCCCAAATGATTGAGGTAACATGTAAGATTTAAAATAAAAACATAGCTATTTTGATTGATTCTAGAGCTACAATAGTTACATCACACCTAATCTAGTTGATAAATGTCATTTGAAGAAAAGTAAACTTGAAATAGAAAATATAGTACAGTTAACTACAAGAGCCAAGCGGAAAATCACATAATTTGTAAAGATGAGTCCCTAAGAAATTAATGGAGTGAAAACCTTTAAAGAATTAAAAATCATACCCTTGGGGTCATATGATGTATTGATTGGCATGAATCATTTGTATGCACACCATTCCATACTATATTGTCATAATAAAGCGTATACTTGTTTGGATGAAGGAAACTGAGTGATAGTCGAAGGTATAACTAGACCCATATCCATGAGGCAGGTCTCAACCCTACAATTGAAGAAATGTATCAGAAAGGGTTTCCATCTATATGAAATCCATGTGGAAGATTCAAATGAAGGAAAAGAGCTAAAACTATAGGATTATCCAAATACTACAATATTTTTAGAATATATTTCAAGAACCGCCAGGAATTCCTCCTAAGAGGGACTTTGATTTTTCTAACAACATAGTGCTAGGAACAATACCTTCATCTAAATCACCTTATAGAATGAGTACTCCAAATTTAAAGGAATTACATATGTAATTAGAGGATATACTAAATAAAGGTTACATAAGACCTAGTGTTTCACCTTGGGGAGCCCCTGTGTTATTTGTGAAGAAGAAGGATGGAACTCTAAGACTCTGCATATATTATAGGCAGTTGAAAAAAGAAATGGTTAAAAACAAATACCCCTTACCAAGAGTTGATGATTTGTTTTATCATTTGAGAGGATCCAAGGTATTTTCAAAGATAGATTTTAGGTCGGGATACCACCAAATTAGAATTAAGAACGAAGATATCAGTAAGACAACTTTCATAACAAGGTATGGACATTATGATTTCACAGTGGACATAAAAAGGTAGGGCATATCATATCTGAAGAAGGTGTTTCAGTAGATCCTGAAAAGATAAGATCCATTATGGAATGTCCAACACCTAGGAATGTATTAGAAGTAATATATTTCATGGGATTAGTTGGGTACTACCAAAGTTTCATCAAAGTATTCTCGAAGTTAGCTCATCCTATCACATATTTATAGAAGAAGGGTGTAAGGGTCAACTAGACTCGTAAGTGTGAAGATAGTTTGAAAGGATTAAGGAAATGCTTACTAGTGCACATGTTCTAAATATTGCAGATCCTGAAGGAAAATTTGTTGTGTACACAGATGCATGTAAGCAAGGAGTTGTTGGAGTATCGACGCAAGATGGACATGTGATCAGTTATGAATCTATAAAGTTGAAGGAACATGAGTAGAAATATTCCACCCGTGACTTAGAGCTTGCGGCTATCATCCATGCTTTGAAGATTTGGAGACACTATGTAATGGGTAAAATGTTTGAGTTGAGAACTAACCATGATGGGTTAAAATACTTGTTTGAGAATCCTAATCGGAATGCAAGACAAAAGAGATGGATGGAGTTATTATGTGAATATGACTTTGACATCAAGCATATCAAAGGTAAGGAAAATAAAGTAGTTGATGTGCTTAGTCGGAAGATACATGTGATGCATGTAGTGACTATCAGCACTAGCATATTAGATTTAAAGGATAAGATCATTGAAGCCAATGTTACAAATAAACTTTATCAGAAGGTTAAAGAATGATTGAAACAATAGAAAGTTCCATGTAAATTTGATAAGTATAAGTTTAAAGAAAATGGGATCCTCGTACACAGATAGAGTTTATGTACCTGATGTTGGAGATATACGGAATATGGTTATGAAGGAAATGCATGATGTCCCTTATGTCATATATTTAGTTTATTAGAAAATAGTAGCCATAGTAAAGAAACAATACTATTGGCCAGGGATGAAGAATGATGTTACAAGATATATATCTAGGTGCATGGAATGTCAAAATGTTAAAGTTGAGCATCGACATCCAACGGGATTGTTGTATCCCTTGCCAATACAAGAATGGAAATGGGATGTAGTTGCAATGGATTTCATCACCAAGTTACCTAAGATGAGATTGCAAAATGATGCTATCATGGTTTTGGTAGATAAGTTGACTAAGGCATCACACTTCATTCTAGTAAAGACAACTCACAAAGAATCTAACATTGCATATATTTACATGAAATAAGTAGCTAGATTGCACAGTATTTTGAAGGATATAGTATGAGACAAAGATTCAAAGTTTACTTTTAACATTTGGAAAGGATTGTTCAAGGGGTTTGGTATAATTATAAACATTATTACAACATATCACCCTCATGCATATGGACAGACATAGAGAGTTAACCAAGTGTTTGAAGATATGTTAAGAATGTATGTGATGGATCAACCATCTAAGTGGGAAGACTATTTACACTTGGTGGAAATTACTTATAATAATGGATATCATTCATATTTGAAGATGAGTCCTTTCAAGGCCATGTATGGAAGGAAGTGCAATACTCCCATCAGTTGGGATAACCCAAGAGACATAGTCATTATTGGACCATAATTATTAAAGGATATGGAGGATCATTAAGATACCGTAGAATCTAAATGTAGCTCAAGAAATAAAGAAAATATACGCAGATCATAATAGGACTTACAAACAGTTTCAAGTTGGAGAACATGTGTTTTTGAAAGTTAGACCCAAGAAGAGTTCCTTAAACTTGGGAAATTGCTCCAAGCTATCTTCCAGATAATGTGGACCTTTTGAGGTCTTAGCTAAGATAGGGCTTGTTGCTTATGATTTGGCCCTACCTGCTTGCATTAGAGTACATAATGTGTTTCATGTGTCTTTATTGAAAAAAAATATACCTAATACTAACCATGTAATTGATTGGAATGTGACACAGGTAATTAGAGTGATTTTATTTTCTTTATTGATATATGTACATGTATGAACATGGTACTAATAATGTGATTGAATGGATTATTGTTAAAGAAATGTAACTGCAGAAGATATTATATTTTGTATTATTATTGTTATTACCTCTTTCGGAGATGTTGTTCCTTTGATTATGGTTGTCATTGATGTAATTGGTCATGTAATGTCTTTAGGTAAAATCTATGTTGTAAGTTAAGTCAATAGTACCCACAAAAGTATTATTAAAATGTATTTTTGAGTCTCCTAAGGAAAGTCATCCCTGATTGGGAGGAGAACTCAGCCATGTTGGGTTATTAGGCTTGTCCACTGATAAGTATAAATAGGGTAGGTGCCTCACTCATTTGGACACACACATAACTCAAGCAGTTGTGCTAGAGAGAGAAGAAACATGCCATCTAGAGGAGAGGAAGCAGTCTAGTCTTGTTCTTTGGATATTACATTTTACTTGGGTGAATTCTATATAGAGTAATTTTTGCTAGGTTTTATTCCCCATGAGGGTTTCCCAAGATAAATTTGTGTGTTCTCTTGTGTTATGTTGTTATTTTTATTCCTTCAATGATCCTTTGTTCTATTTGAATAGAAAATGTAACATGGTATCAGAGCCAACCTAAAAGAAGACATTGTGCATCAACTCATCTTGCAATACAAAAAGCTAGGTTTTATTATTTTGGAGACCTACCTCCACAGATAAACCAAAAAATAAGGTCCATTAAACTCTCCCTAGGAGGGTGCATCTTTCTATCGAAGCAATTTTTCATTCTGAGGATTTTCATTTTTTGATTTATCATTATTGTTGGGAAAAACAACTTAATCAAAATTTTCAAGGTTCCATCCTCAAATTTCAGAAAAGAAATATATAGTGTATCTCTCCTTAGGGAGGCACATATTTCATTCCTCTCAAATTTACATGTGATCGCAGCTGGAAAATTAGGGTTTTCTAGTCAAACCCTAGGTCATCTTGAAGTTGGTTCCAGAAAAGGTCCTCAATCTCCTATATTTCCATTTAAGGTTCTCATTCATTAAAATATGACAAACAATACCAAGCTAGATGAAACGATTTAGGGAGCAGAGAATTTCATAGCATGGAAGTATAGAATTATGCTCATCTGTGAAGATCATGACCTACATGGATACATCAAAGAAGAGTTCAAGGAACTAGAGGGAGAAGAGGAAAAATCCAAACAAAAGAAGGATATGATCAAAGTCAAGAGGATCATAAATAACTCTATTAAGGATCACTTGATCTCCCAAGTGTCCTCAAAGAATACTCCAAAGGAAGTGTTTGATGCAATAACCAATATGTTTGAAGAGAAAAACATTAACAGGAGAATGACCTTGAGAAGCCAACTCAAGGGTGTGAAGATGTAAAAGGCAGAAACCATGTAGTCATACTTCTCTATAGTATCTCAAATAAAAGAACTATTAGAAGCCATTGGTGACATGGTAGAAGAAGCTAAAGTTGTGATAACCACTCTAAATGGTCTTCCAAGAGAATGGGATTCCTTCATCAAAGTAATACGTGCTAGAATAAATCTAACCAAATTCATCAAGGTATGGGAGGAGTCTGTTGTAACACCCCAGTTTTGACCCCATTTGCATGATGTATATAATGTAATTAATCGTGGTGAGGAGCTAAAGGAAAAATCCCCACCATCGATTTGGTTGTGTATGTTTTGGCAATGGGGATAGTTTCCGATGGTATATCGTACTGTCCGACACATTATAATTCGACATCATGTAAACACGCACATCAATTAAAATAAACCCACAACTAGCTGTGACAGTGCAACGTTAAAATGAAAAGGGCATGATTCCAAAGGATAAGGGTGTGGAGGATGTCAAACCTTGGTCTATGGGGGGGAAATCCATGTGTTACCACCTTGTTTGATTTGCCATCTTCCCTTGTCTCATCCAACCTCTTTAATGTTTTGTGGAGTAGTTTAGGTAGTTATTGCTGAGTAGTGGTGGTTGTGGCAGGACTGTCAGTCCTTGCCCATGTGCCCACTCCACCAGCAAACTCTCCTCTTCATTTTGCATGGGGCAGAATAAACATTCACTCCACTCCCTCCACTACTAAGGCATTCTCGCCATTGTCTGTTCATCCTCACGCAGAGCCGTTGTCTGTTCATCCATGCGCTTAAGCGGAGTTGTTCACTCTCACGCAGGGACGCACAGGAGGAGGAGGCCATTTCATCTTCCTCACGCAGGGCTGAGTGAAGGGGGTGTGTGATTTCTGTTTGGGGGTTCACCTTATTCTCTCTCTCTCCCCGATTACCAGTCGGGGGGCGGTGTTCTTTCCTCCTGATCATGCATAGAGTTGGTGTTTTTTCCTCCACCATTGTCGGACGTTCTCTCTCCTCCTCTCACGCACAGGAATTTTGTGTTGGTGTAGGAGCCATTCATGCTCAGGGCTGTGTGCCTATATGTCCCATACCGGTTTTGGTGGTATGTGTATGTCTCCTTATCGCTTGTGGCCATGTATGCTGTCTACTATGGTCTGCGTTTGTGTTTTCCCATGTCTATGCTGGGGTTTTTCCCTCTCCTCTGTTTTGGGACTGTGGATTGTTGCCATCATTCATTGTGAGGTTGTGGCTGTTGATGTACCCTGGTTTTGGGTTGCTGTTGAGTTGTTTTGGCCACACTAGGGCCAAGAACAACTCTGAGTTGTCTTGAGGACTTGAGCTGTTTCACCTGTTGGTTGGGATTGGCACCTGGTTGACATCCGGTTGTCTTCACAGAGCTGTGAATGGGGTGTTTTGCTGCAGTATGCAGTGGTCGGTCTTCAGACTGTTGAGAGTGGGATTAGAGGCTGTGTATGCATGATAAGACTGGTGTTGAGGCCACCAGCTTGGCATTTATCCTGTCCTAGCTCCTTGATGACTTGGTAGGACCCTGCTGTGTGGGTTTGGCTGATTGGAAAACCTTGGCTATGTGTAAGCCTGCATTGACCCTTATTCCTTGAGGAATCATGCCCAGCTCGGGGGTGGCAGTGTTGCTGAGAGATTGATGAGCACGCTGGCCTATGGTTGGGTGGAACGTTGCAGCGACGTAGCTGGTTGCGGGAGAGTTCTTCATTAAAAGATAAGTACTCATGACTATTTTATCTCTGCAATTATATCTATTGTTCCATGAATTATGATGAACATGTTAAATGCTGGACTGTGTGTGTTGCTTCCGCTGAATGTTGAGTAACTGTGTATCCTTGTATGTTTTATGCATCTTGGTATGTGTTATGTTTAAGCTTTTTAATTTCAGCATTGTTGTATGTTCATGTTCATGGGGCTGTTTGTCCGTTTGTGTGGTGTAGGTAGCGTCCTCTTCGCCGATCGGAGGGTCGGGGATGCCACAGAGTGGTATCAAAGCTCATGTTGCAGCATGGGCCTGAATGGACCACGAAGATGCAGTGACAGAGGCAGGATTTCTCTCTGCCCAATAGAGATCAGAAATGGATGACATAAAAATTCCATGAATTTGCCTTAGTGTTTGAACAGTCAGTTCATAGGAACACTTAGTGGAACGGACTTCCGATGTAGCGGAAGAGCTAGAAGGAAGCATGCCTGACGGAGGAAAGTTGGAGGGAAAATTATGAAATTTTTTCTAAGTGTTGACGTCTATTGACAGAAAATAGATGTTGGGGTCGTCGACACCGCGAAAGAATTTAGCGGTTGTCTGTCCGCTGTTGCGGCTGTCGAAGGGACTAAAACGCCGATGCAGCAGTGTTAGTGGATCCTATTGCTGACAGTAGGAAAGTTTTGAAATTTGGCTCAAGTGTTAAAATCATCGGAAGCAAAAAGTTGTTCGATTGTCCGCCATTGCGGATGGCTAAACAACTACACGTCCAACCGCTGACGCCATGAAGAAAGTTCAATTTTTTTTTCTAAGTATAGAAATCGTCGGCTATCAAAAGAAGATGGTGGTTCGTACGCCCGCCGTTGTGGAAGTCTAGAGCACTAGACTTCTGATGAGAAGAGACTGCCGAAGCCGGTCAAAATCATTTCACTGATCGGAAGAAGATCGAAGATCGTGTTCCATCGTTTCGGTTGCTAATGGAACTATTTCGCCGACGAAAAGAAGATCAAGCGGCGGCAGAAAGTACATGATTGAGCCGACGTGGGTGAAAATTCAAAAAAAATTCTAAGTGTTGAGATCATCGGAAGGCGTTAGCTGTTTGAGCAGCCGATACGTCGGCTGAGTTAGCCGAAAGGACTTCCGATGCCGTCGGCGGAAGAAAGTAGAAAGGGGAAATTTTGAAAAGTTGAAAATTCATCTAAGTATGGAAACCGTTGGAAAAATTTAGCTGTTTCAGTAGCCGATGCGGTGGCAAGTATCAGAGGAAAATAGAAGATGAGGTTGCCGATGTGGCGACAGAAGGAAGAAGAAATATTTTCAAAAATTTTCTAAGTACATAAATGATGAAAAACTTTAGAGGATTGGACCGCTGACACGTCGAAGAAAATTAGAGGATCAGTCCACCGATACGTCGGAAGCCAGAGGAGGATCGGCCCGAAACATCGGAAAAATTTAGTTGTTCCAATCGTCGATGAGTCGTTTAGCCGCGGAATCCACAGACGGTTTATTGCCCGAAATTGCGGATGCCTAAGGAACTATCCATCCGATGGATAGTGGTTCTGGTCACCGATGCATCGGAAAGGATTATGGTTCGGATCGCCGATACAACGGAGAAGCTAGTTGTTTCGACTGCCGAAACGTTGTGCTGATAGTCGAAATGAGAGCCGATTCTGCAGAGGAAATTTTGAGATTTTCAAGTGGGATTTTCCAGTAGATTTCGACTATTTTTCAACAAGATTTTTTAGCAGTTTTTCAGTGGGGTTTATAGGTGCTGAAGTTGGCACCTAGTCCAAAATGCAGTTGTGTGTAAAATGCTGAGATTTGGTGAAAATATTCATTTTTAGAAGTGGTGTGGTTTTCACACCTGAGGTCGGAATGAAGCATGTGGATGGGCGTTGGAAAGCTTATCCAGTAGGGAATAAGGGAAAGTCACCAGAATTTGAGCATGGAGCAGCAAAGTGCTAATGACGGCTGCTACTATCAAATGGACAAATCTGGAAAGTTGCATGCCCAGAGGTAGCAAGGACTATGAAGGCTAACCAACTGTTGTGTGGAAGAGGAGTTCCATGCGAGGATGTGGGACTAAGTTTCCTTAAACCCTATCTTGCTGATTATAACTACATTCCTAAGTTTTATACTTGAAATGTATGAGGATATGTTTTGCGTACATAGGATATTGAGGATTATACGTTTATTATGAACCACTAATGATAGTTATTGCATTGGTGTTAGCATTAGTGGCAAAACCAACGACAACATGGACCTAGCTGAATATGTTGCTGATGCTGATGAATGTGACTAGCAACCCTCTGGAGAAAGGGAGGAGGCAACAAGTCCATAAACAAAAGTTGGTGAGCAAATTCTGCAATCCTCTGCAAGATACCAACCAAACTAGTAATGTCAAGGGTGTAAGTAGGACCCATGAAGGTAAGAGTTTGATTATGACAAATTCCATGGAATGGTAAAGGTAAGAGACCTCATACCATGTGGATATTTGAATTTTATACTGCATTCATAGAGAAAGGTGTCATGCTTGTATATATTGATTGAGCTTAGTAGCCCAAGGAAAGTAAGTACTGAGGATCTTGATTACAGCAACGCATCCTATATGAAGTAGACATGCTTAGGCCATGCATGGTATGTTGAATGCATAGTATTCCTGAATCAATGCAAGGTAGCATTGAATGGATATGCATTAAAAATATTTTATGAATCTTGTAGTTATGCATTGAATGTATGCATATGAAGGGTGTGAGTGACTGATTGCATAAGTATGGGTGCAAATGTTGCGATGCATTACATGAATGCATTGAGATGAGTGCATGTGATATTATGAATAACTAATGGCTGAAATGATGAATTGACGAAAATTCAAGAACCATTTCAAAGGCTGTTATGAATGCAGGATAGTAAGTGCATAAAGAGGATAGTCAGGATCAATCGGCTTCCAGAAATGCTCTATGGAAGAGAAAGGTGGTACAAATGATACGCTTGTGAAGTAAGGAGTATCTAAACATTTCATTTAATTGCATAAATGATGTGACTATGCCTTGCAAATGTTAGTATGATAATGATTGCATGAAGTAAATGAGTTTTGGTAATATTGATGTGACTAACAGCTGGAAGTATTTGAATTTTATAAATTCTGAAAATGCTTCAGTGATGGCTGTAGTAATGAAAAGGTTATATGCATCCAGACTTACCAAGTGTTTGGTTGATTGAAGCTCAGGTTTCAAGTAGATTATTTAGAGCATGGCAATGAGAGTAAGACGATGACAAATGCTGGAATCTACCATGTGAAAGAGACAAACCTTATGAGAAGAGTCTCATGGCTGTGAAAATAGTTGGTATGCATAATGGGTTGTTAAACTTGAGTTGTGAATTTCGGATTTAAGAAATTGCTGACAACTACTAATCACTATTGGCTTGCATAAGATTGTGTCAGAAGGACGCATTGTAAGTGGGTATTCATAGTATGCTAGTAAGCATAAAATTATAATGGGCATAGTGGTGTTGCTTACAAGAGACCCACAAATGAGGATCACCTCATTGCTAAGCAAACTAATTTCTGTAGTAGACAGAATTGCAAATTCCTATTGAATTTGATTACTAATGTCATTGCTTGGTTATGGAACAATCAATTTGGATTGTATTATCAGATAATGATTGATTGTTTGGCTATTTGATGAATGTGCCAGGGGTACACACTGCAGGAAGATCATGTGTGATGGCCTGCAGGAGCCAAACTTCATGGGAAGGTTTTCCCTTATTTTGGCAATGGGTTTCGGGTGAAACTCCATTGGACATTTTGGAAATGTCTCATCTGCACTGCATGTTTGGTAAGCAATATGAGTGAGATGGTATAGACTATGTCGGTAAGACATGTGTGGATATGAACTGTAAAAAGGAGTTGGAATGGCTAACCGAGGGACTGTCAACTTGGAGAAGGGAGCTCCCATTCCTCCTTAACGAAGGAATACTGCGTCGGCAAATGGATAAGTGTTCTGTGTCCCTTGCTAATAATATGCATGTCAATTATTAAAATTCCATATGCAGAACATGTTTTGATTTTATTTCCATGATGACTGATTGCTTGAGTATGAATAGGGCCTACATGGCTAACATCGAAAAGGGGTGCACACTTTCCCGATGTCGGATCATAAAAGGGTTTTCAATATTGATTACACCCTAGGGAGTGGACGCACTCCTAGTGTCTCACTACTTGATAGTGAATGATATGAAATATGGTTACAATTTTAGAGCAATAACGCTGATGAGTTTGCTTATATTGCTTGTGTTGACAGGCTAAATAGATGCAGTTGGGTGTTGCACCCTAAAGGTAAAAGGTAAATGGTTGTTGTGAGGGGTTGTGGAGTAAGGGTTATTGTTGATATAAGTGTACATTGGTATAAGTGTATGTTGGGCTGTTATATTCTTGAGGATCCATAGTAGATCCTAGACCTGAAAATGGTCATGGTAAAGTTCCAAGCCCAGTCGACATGAGGGTGTACTGTCTGGACATTAATTATTTGATGTTGTGGAGCAGCCGACGTGATGACCTAACATCCAAGTCCATAGGCGATCCCAAGGCTTGCAAAGCGAAGCAGGATCCTATGGACCAACGAGGAAACGCACAATACAAATAAGTATTGGATTATTTTGATTATGAATATACATGTGTATATGATTTGGTTATGATGTTTTAAGCTCTTGTTCTAGAGATAAAAATGATGAGAATAAACTAAACATGTGAACCTATTCAATGTTTGGATATAGGTATCGCTGGGAGCAAATACTATGAGAGCATCCTAGGGGTGCATGTGGACATGTGACTATCTTGGAGAGCTCGGAATGAGCGGTAATGAAAAAGGTGCTAGTAAGACTGTGGAGGTCCTAGCAGCCGAGACAAACCATGTGGAGAGACTCCATGGTTTAGAGGTCTGGAATAGACCAGAGACACTAAGTGTCATGACCAAGAGGGATTGGTCCAGCATTCACGGTGAAGTGAAAGAGGCTGAGAGCATGAAAAGCCACAGCGGTGGTGTGGGTTCCAGGATGGAACAAAAAAAGAGGGGAAAAAATCTTGCTGCTCTCTCTTGCCCTTTTTAATTATATATATATATATATATATTTATGCATTGTGAAAAACAAAAGATTGTTGAATGCATGTATGACTGAAAATGGAATGTGTGTATTTTCTTAAAGTAAATTATGAGTGCTGGAATAGTTAATTCCCTGCCCAAGAATGGACATGAATGAGCTCGTGTGCCTGTTGGGAAGGCATGAAAAATATGAAAGTCTCCTTGATGAGGCTTGGACTGTCATGCTGATTGGGTAATTAACTAATTGATTTTAATGTTTATATTATGCTTGGTCTAACAGAATTTCAATGGTGCATTTCACAGGTGAGAAAAGTGAAACCCGATAGTGCACATTGATCATGGCAGCAGATCAAAAGTTGTTGGACTTGGCTAGAAGTCTCCTTCAAATGATTGCCAAGACCCAAGAAAATCTTGGGGAGATGCTCAAGATACAGAAAAGGCAGAATGAAATGAACCACCAGATTTTGCAAGACTCTATTGGTTTGCAAAGGGAGGTGAAAAGCCTTCTGGGAGCAATCGGCAAAGGAAAGGAAGGTGGATTAGTGATGGGACACTCATCCAAGTGACCCAATAAGAAATGGTCCAGGCATGAAGACTCAAAGGAAATTGAGCAGGTAAAGATGAAGCAGCCAGTGAAATGCTGGGAATGTGGAGGACATCATTTACGCTGGGACTTCCCAATGAGGGAGCATGAAGAGGGAAACACTTGCAAAGTTCCTAGAATTCAGGATAAGCTGGAAGCTGAGAACAAGTAGGACAAGTCCGTGGAAGCCAAGGGGCTTGGTCTTGCACATTCATAGTGAATAATTGAACGTGGGACAGATCTGCAAAATTTTGAAATTTTGATGTGCAATTGTATATATATTGTATATGTATTCCTATGTATTGGAACATTGAGGATGGTGTTATTCCAAGGGGGAGGGGAATGTAACACCTCGGTTTTGACCCTGTTTGCATGATGTATATAATGTAATCAATCATGGTGAGGAGCTAAAGGAAAAATCCCCACCATCGATTTGGTTGTGTATGTTTCAACAATGGGGATAACTGTCGATGGTATATCGTGCTGTCCGACACATTATAATTCAGCATCATGTAAACACGCACATCAATTAAAATAAACCCACAACCAGCTACGAAAGTGCAACGTTAAAATGAAAAGGGCATGATTCCAAAGGATAAGGGTGTGGGGGATGTCAAACTTTGGTCTATGGGGGGGAAATCCATGTGTTACCACCTTGTTTGATTTTCCATCTTCCCTTGTCTCATCCAACCTCTTTAATGTTTTGTGGAGTAGTTGAGGTATTTATTGCTGAGTGGTGGTGGTTGTGGCAGGACTGTCAGTCCTTGCCCACATGCCCACTCCACCAGCAAACTCTCCTCTTCGCATCGCGTGGGGCAGAAGAAACATTCACTCCACTCCCTCCACTGCTAAGGTATTCTCGTTGTTGTCTGTTCATCCTCACGTAGAGCCGTTGTCTATTCATCTGCGCGCATAAGTGGAGTTGTTCACTATCACATAGGGACACATAGGAGGAGGAGGCCAGTTCATCTTCCTCGCGCAGGGCTGAGTGAAGGGGGTGTACAATTTCTGTTTGGGGGTTCACCTTCTTCTCTCTCTCACCCCGATTACCAGTCAGGGGGCAGTGTTCTTTCCTCTTGATCATGCATAGAGTTGGCATTTTTTCCTCCACCATTGCTAGATGTTCTCTCTCCTCCTCTCACGCACAGGAATTTTGCGTTGGTGAAGGAGCCATTCACGCTTGGGGTTGTGTGCCTGTGTGTCCCATACCAGTTTCGGTGGTATGTGTATGTCTCCTTGTCACTTGTGGTCATGTATGTTGTCTACTGTTGTCTGCGTTTGTGTTTTCCCATGTCTATGCTGGGAGTTTTCCCTCTCCTCTGTTTTGGGACTGTGGATTGTTGCCATCATTCATTGTGAGGTTGTGGCTGTTGATGTACCTTGGTTTTGGGTTGCTATTGAGTTGCTTTGGCCACACTAGGGCCAAAAACAACTCGGAGTTGTCTTGAGGACTTAAGCTGTTTCACCTGTTGGTTGGGATTGGCACCTGGTTGTCATTCGGTTGTCTTCATAGAGCTGTGAATGGGGTGTTTTGCTGTGGTATGCAGTGGTCAGTCTTCGGACTGTTGAGAGTGGGATTAGAGGCTGTGTATGCATGAGAAGACTGGTGTTGAGGCCACCAGCTTGGCATTTAGCTTGTCCTAGCTCCTTGATGACTTAGTAGGACCCTACTGTGTGGGTTTGGTTGATTGGAAAACCTTGGCTATGTGTAAGCCTGCATTGACCCTTATTCCTTGAGGAATCATGCCCAGCTCGGGGGTGGCAGTGTTGCTGAGAGATTGATGAGCACGCTGGCCTATGGTTGGGTGGAACGTTGCAGCGACGTAGTTGGTTGCGGGAGATTTCTTCATTAAAAGATAAGTACTCATGACTATTTTATCTCTGCAATTATATCTATTGTTCCATGAATTATGATGAACATGTTAAATGATGGACTGTGTGTGTTGCTTCCACTGAATGTTGAGTAACTGTGTATCCTTGTATGTTTTATGCATCTTGGTATGTGTTATGTTTAAGCTTTTTAATTTCAGCATTGTTGTCTGTTCATGTTCATGGGGCTGTTTGTCCGTTTGTGTGGTGTGGGTAGCGTCCTCTTCACCGGTCGGAGGGTCGGGGACACCACATCTGTACAAGAATAAGGAAGGTTAGTAAAAATATAACAAAAGTTAAATGCAAATTAATATCAAGCTCTAGTTGTGCATACAAAGAATGGAAGAAATAAAAGGAAGGATCGAGGATCTCCAACAAGTAGATCATCGGAACTCAAGAAAGGTAAGAATTTCAAGAAGGATTACTCATCCTATGAATGTTATATATGTCATAAGTTAGGTTATATCTCCGGAAATTGTCCACTTCACAAAAAAGAGTTCAAAAAGTAGAACATAAATTTCTATTCCCAAGCAGCTGACGAAAATGAATCAGATGAAGAGAGGACGAGAGAGAATGAAGACTCTAATGAAGAATATATCTTGATATCATCCCTCATAGGATCAATCTCTCATGGAAGTGGCACTTGGCTCATAGATAGTGGTACTTCCAAACAAATTATAGGTCACATATATTCTCTCTCATTCCTCACTTAGAAAGATTATCCAGACAAAGTACAACTTGGAGATGATTATCAATATTCTATCAAAGGAATGGGAGAATCTTCCTACAAGACGAAATCCCGTAAGTCCATGAAAATGAAAGAAGTCTTATATGTTCAAGGTCTAAACAAGAATATTCTTTCTATATCATTTCTAAACAAGAAAGGCTTTAGAGTTTCCTTTTTATATGGTGAAGTTATTATGTGGCCAAAAGGAAAAACTATAGATGATGCAGTTGTAATAGGTATTGAAGAAAGAGGGCTCTACAAACTAAAATGGCATACAGACTCAGCTTTCATAGCTTGCACTTGTTGGTTTATTGGTCAATACTAAGAGGGGGGTGAATCAATATTGTTATCTTTTTACTAATTTAACCACTTTTTAAATCTATCATTAAAAACACATAACAACAAGAATACCCAAAACACAATTTTAACATGGAAGCCCAATAGGGTAAACCACCAATACGCCCTATTACTGCAAAATTGTTATTTACAAATAGTTTTTCCTACTGCAATAGATAAGGATGGTATTACACCCTATCTACCAGCAACTACTAGAAGGAGGATACAACCCCATGGTTTATCAGCTACTACTGAAAGGATGCTATGACACCCTATTTACCAGCTACCACTGGAAGGAGGCTACGACCCCCTGGTTTATCAACTGCTACTGAAAGGATGCTATGACACCCTTTTTTGTCAACTATGACTGACAGGATGCTCCTACACCCTATTTAATAAATTCTGTTGGAAGGAGGAAACAACCCCCTGCAGGTCTGTTTCCTACCCCAGCGCCACCCTGCCACCCTAATATGTTTTCTATAATATGCTAGATTCTTTTCCCTACAAACTCTGTCTCACCCACTGCTCTTTGTTTCTAATTTTCTGATGTAGACACCGAGACACTTCTCTCACTCATACCTCAGTGTATAAGTACCTTCATGTTTCCTACGGATGCATCTCTTTATTCTGAAAACATACCCTTTCACAATCATGCCCTTTCAAATATGATAGTCACACCTTTTCAATAATATGTGATTAAATTTTTTTAATTAAATAATTAATTAAAAAATTATTGATCACTTTTGATCTGCGAGCTCCCTTCTTCTCTAATCGCAGGATTTGTCAAACCAATGCCTGTGGAATTCCTCTCCTCTATCAGCAGGAATACTCTATCTTCATACCTTCAAGATTCTCTTTTTCTCATGCCTGTGGGCTTCTTTTCCTCCTCTACAAGCTCTCTATGGTCTATCCTCAGGGCATTCTCATCTGTACACATTTCTCTCACAAAAAACGGGCTTCACCTTCCATCTAGGTGTTTCATGTTGGACATTCTTCTTTACCATTTATGGACACACCTTAAAATTCATTTCTGCAGCTCAGCTTAACATTTTCCAGTGCTTCCACAATCTACTTCTCCAAAATCAATCCAGGCCATTGATCTAATTTTGAGTCTCTCCAGTTCGTTGATCTATCACATAGATTTACTCTTGAAATCATATTTTCGCACCAGGTTTCTGTTTCAATGATTCCCCACCGTTGATCTCCATCGGGCTTCTCCATAAGTGTCGATGTCTAGATTGCAGGATGTGGGATGCAGAAACGTAACATTTCATCAAATCGTATTTGACTCTCTGCAAGCTCCTTTCTACAAGATTGTTTCCGCAAGCTCCTTTCTGCAAGCTTCTTTCAGCAATCTCCTTTCCGCAAGATTCTTTACGCAATATCCTTTCTGCAAGCTTCTTTCCGTAATTTTTCTTCCGCACTGTCGATCTTTGCGAAGTCTTTCTCGACCTTCGATCTTCCAATTTGTGGGTTGTGGATTGTGGGTTCATAGAATATTTAAATTTTATTTCCGTAATCCCCTTTCCGAATTTTTTCTGCCGCACCATCGATCTCTTTTTCGCAGAACTAATCCCAGTCGTCTGATCTTGATCTTTTTGTGGAACTTTGGATTTTCTGCCTAAGTTTCGGAATTAATCGTTAACCATCTGATCTAGTGCGGGGCTAATATAAGTCGTTCGATCTTGATTGTTGTGAAATTGATCCTTAATCGTCGGATCTCGTGCAGGATGCTTCCTGATGGTTGATTTTAGATTGAATGTGGATCTCACCATGACTTTGCGAATATGCACGATTTCTTTGCTAAAATCCTATGCGACTGTTTCTAACGATTTTGAATATTTATATACACAAAGAATTTCATCATGTTGCTGATTATAAGGAATTTATAAACACTCTCGTAGATATAGTTTCTCTGAAGAATTTATAAACACTCTAGCATATATAGTTTCTCTATTCTTCGACATATACTCTATCTCCCGTTCATTTCACTCTTCTGCAGTTCCACTCTTCATTTTTCTAACCATCTTTGTCATTCATACTACATCTCTACTTCCACTCAGCGTCTTTTCTTTGTTTCATTAACCATTGTTTACATCATACTGTCAACACTATCTTGGAAGTATTCAGATCAGTCATTCATGTTGTCTTATCATCCATGTCCATATGATCTATTGCATTTGTTATAAATGAAATTTTATGACATCATCATTAGGACACCATCATATTCCATGTCATGCCACATCCTCAACGATTCCATCTCATCACTACCTTAGTCTTTCATTGAGTTTGTCCTGTCATCATATCCACTGGTTATTCCTTTGTCATTCGTGAACACCTTTGATATCAATGACAACTATATACTCAACAATATCTCCCTTTTGCATTGATGGAAACCTCTAAACATTCTCCCCCTTTGGAAACAATGACAAAGGATAACCTTTTATTCCAATGATGTACCTATTTTGATATAGGATTTCCTGTCTTTCTACTTTTCGACAACTCCCCCTATCATCATATCTCCCCTTTGTTAACTGAACTGTGTTATTTAATCAATGCATTATCATTTATCTGAACACTTCCTTTCTTGCAACAAGTTCTTGGATGATAGCTTAACTAATAGATCCATGGACTCCCCCTGTCGCTATACTTCCTCTCGTTTGTCAAAATTTTTGTGACAGAGTTTACACTCAGCATTTTTTTCACACTCTTCCATTTTCTGTCTCGGATACATGTTTTTTTAAAACTTTGTTCTTGTTGCCATATCTAATGGTCTATTCTACCTGTAAGTTATTTTTCTTCCGCTTTTACCAGAATTCCTTAAGCATGTGCATTTAGATCTTCATATAAAAACCTAGCATATACTGCTAGATTCTTTTGGATTTAGATCTATATTATCAACTGTCCAGAGAACCATAACTTCAGATCCTCAACACAGAGATTACTTCAGTTTATTACATAGTTTCTCTGGTCTCACTATCTTAGATACAAATACTCATAACCTCAACCTTTTCCTTTGTTAATGCTGAACTCATCCTGCTATCTTATCAATAGACTAATTTTTATTTTTTAGACTTGAGTTTTCTTCTACTATCAACAATTTTTATGTGTCATGACTTCAAATACTAATTGAACATAGTCATCTTTATCTTCTATTTGATTGCAGACATCATGGTCTTCATGACTCTCACATTTTTTTGTTCTCACGTTACTTCATACTTTCTCTTATGTCATCCATACACCAACCTTGATCACCCATCATATTTGAAGAAGATAGCTTTCAATATAATTTAACATTAGACACCAATTACGTTTTTCCTTAGATACCAATTGGAATTTTCTGACTTTAACTCCCCCTGAGTATAAGATCCATTCTAATGTTATTTTCAGGGTTTTCTTTAAATCACGAGAGACTTTTTTTAGAAAAGGATCCCACAATCATCACTACATACTTCTTCATCACCTTCATCTTTATCATTGTATTCTTTTACATCTCCATCTTTCTTTTCCTCATAAAGGATTTCATCCTTATTTATGCCTCTATTATGCTCATCGTTATCTTTGGAGACCTCACTGATGTTTGAAATCTTTATTTCTTCTACATCTTTGGAGTCTTCCTTTATTCTCCACATATTTCGTTTGATGTTCTGAGATTTGTTTTCGATAGTATTCAATGTAGGAGTCTTCAATTTAGAATCTCTTGCCATATGTCCATGGTTATTACACTTATAACATTCTATGTCATATTTTTGGAGTAGTGTAAAAAGATTCTTATTTCCCTTCGATCTATTACTTGATGACTTCTTCTTCTATTTAAAAACCTTTCTTTCAGTTCTGCAATTTAAGGCTTTATGAGAAAATTTTTGCAAGAATAGAAGTGACCTAAAAATATCTGTAGATATCTGTTTGGTCTCTTGGGTTCTATATTATTTCTATTTTTATCTTGAGAAATTAAGCTTTCTTTCTTGCTTCCTTCCTTTTTAGTTGGAGTATTTGGTACTTCAACATAGCTTTTCTTACTTCCTTCTTGATTGGTGATTGGAAAACTCTTTGGCTTCTTTTCTTTAATGAACCCTAAACCAGATCTATCACTGGATGATCTTTGGTTTTTCAGAATGTCATCTAGAATCCTTGAGTTGTTCTCAAACTTTGATTTAATGGATTTTTCATCAACTCCTTCTCTAAGTTGATTACTTTCTTTCTCAATTTTTTTATAATCTTGAATTCTCTTCCTAAGAAAAAATACTAGGTCTTTCTCACTCTTCTTGGCCTCTTGAAGTTGGTTTCTCAAATCAGTAATAATCTCATTTGTCTCATCTTGGTATTTAGACAGTTTCTCTTTCAAAACATTTTTTCTTTTCCTACATCTTTCAATTTCATCTACAACAACCATGTATTGAGCTTCTATGTCCACCTCTGATTCCTCATTTGAATTTGTTGTTGCTATAAATAGGATTTCTTCATCTTCACTCATCTCCTCATCTTCACTTTCTTCCTTGGAATAGAAGTTCTTCTTTTTTTTCTTAAACTTCTTCTTACCCTTATGACGGAAATATTCTTCATGGTCACTCTCTTCTTGTTTTGGGTAGGAACACTTATGGGAAAAATGTCCAATCCTTCCACAGTTAAAACATTTCAAGGGTAACTTACCTTTGTATTTCCTAGTTCCTTTCTTAGTTTTACTTACAAATAGGGCTTCCTCATCATCTAGATTCTCTAATTGATTTTTGGAAGAGAATTTAAACGCTGCTTATTTCTTTGAGGTTTCATTTAGTCTAGTTCTCATCTCATACGCAATGAGAATTCCATTAAGCTCATATACTTTCACTGTTTTATGTTCATCTTATTCCTCTAGGGTGGAAACCTTTGAGTCATATCTTATTGGTAATGTTCTTAGTATCTTGCTTACCACATCTATTTCTTTCAATTTTCCTCCAAGACCTCTAATAGCATTAACCACCTCATCTACACGAAGAACGTATTCCCCAATATTCTCTTCTTCTCTCATTTTGAGGCTTTCAAGTTGACTTTTATATGTCTGTAGTTTGGATTCTTTGACCTTATATTCTCCTTCATAGATAATCTTCAACTTATCCTAGGATTGTTTGGTAGAAGTGCATTGCATAACCTTAGTAAACACAGTGTTTGTTAATCCACTCAAGATTGCATTTAGGTCTTTGGAATTGCCTTCATATTGGCCTAGTTCTACTGTGTATGTAGGGTACTGGTTTCCTATAGTAACCTCATTTTCATTTGCATCCAAAACCTTCCATCCAAGGGACATTAGATGGCACCTCAATCTTACACTCCTGTATGCATAGTTTTCTCCTGTAAATAGTGGAGGTATGTTAGTGGCCAAGCCTTATTATTGATCCATAGTGGTTTTATAAAGGAGCTACCTTCCAGTGGTTAAACTATGCTAAAGGAAATCTCTCTGATACCAATTGTTCATTTATTGGTCAATACTGAGAGGGGGGGGGGGGGTAAATTAGTATTGTTATATTTTTACTAATTTAACCACTTTTTAAATATATCATTAAAAACACATAACAACAAGAATACACAGAACAAAATTTTAATGTGGAATACCGATAGGGTAAACCACCAAAATGTCATATTACTGCAAATTTTTTATTTACAAATAGTTTTTCCTGCTGCTACTAACAAGGATGGTATTACACCCTATCTACTAGCAACTACTGGAAGGAGGATATGACCCCCTGGTTTATCAACTACTACTGAAAGGAAGCTATGACACCCTATTTACCCTCTACCACTAGAAGGAGGCTACGACCCCCTGGTTTATCGGCTACTACAAAAAGGATACTATGACACCCTATTTTGTCAGCTATGACTAACAAGATTATCCTACACCCTATTTACTAGCTTCTGCTGGAAGGAGGAAACAACCCCCCTCAAACCTGTTTCCTTCCCTAGCGCAACCCTGCCACCCTAATATGTTTTTTGTAATATGCTAGATTTCTTTTCCCTCCAATCCCTGTCTCACCCATTGATCTCTGTTTCTAATTTTTTGATGTAGACACCGAGACACTTCTCTCACTCATACCTCAGTGTATAAGTACCTTCATGTTTCCTAGGGATGCATCTCTTTATTCTTGAAACATACCCTTTCACAATCATGCCCTTTTAAATCTCATAGTCACACCTTTTCAGCAATATGTGATTAATGATTTTTAATTAAATAATTAATTAAAAACTTCTTGATCACTTCTGATCTGCAAGATCCCTTCTTCTCTGATCGCAAGATTTGTCAAACCAATGGCTGTGGACTTCCTCTCCTCTATCAGCGGGAATACTCTATCTTTAGACCTTCATGTTCTCTTTTCCTCACGCTTGTGGGCTTCTTTTCCTTCTCGGTGAGCTCTCTGCAGGCTATCCTTAGCACAGGCTCATCTGTACACATTTCTCTCACAAAACACGGGCTTCACCTTCCATATCTGAGTTTCATGTTGGAAATTATTCTTTACCATTTATGGATGCACCTCAGAATTCATTTCCGCAGCTCAGCTTAACGTTTTATGGTGCTTCCACAATCTCCTTCTCCAAAATCAATCCAGTCCATTGATCTAATTTTGAGTCTCTCCGGTTCGTCGATCTAGCACATAGATTTCCTCTTGAAATCGTATTTCCGCACCAGGTTTCTGTTTCAATGATTCCACACTGTCGATCTCCATTGGGATTCTCCATAAGCGTTGATCTCCAGATTGCAGGATGCGGGATGCGGGATGTGAAAACATAACATTTCATCAAATTGTATCTCAACTTTCCATAATATCCTTTCCTCAATATTCTTTCTACAATCTCCTTTTCGCAAGCTTGTTTCTGTAATCTCCTTTTCGCAAGCTTCTTTATGCAATATCCATTCCTCAAGTTTCTTTCTGTAATGTTTCTTCTGCACTATTGATATTTTGCGGATTTTTTCCTGACCTTCGATATTCTGGATTGCGGGTTGCATATTGTGGGTTCATAGAATCATTAAACATTATTTCCGCAATTCCCTTTCTGCACCCTTGATCTCTTTTTAGCGGAACTAATCTCAGTCATACGATCTTGATATTTTGCGGAACTTTGGATTTTCTGCCTAAGTGTCAGAATTAATCCTTAATCATCAGATCTAGTGCGGGACTAATATAAGCCATCTAATCTTAATTGTTGCGAAATTGATCCTTAATCACCGGATCTCATGCGGGATTCTTCCTGAGGGTTGATTTTAGATTGAATACGGATCTCACCATGATTTTGCGGATCTACATGATTTCTTTATGAAAATCCTCTACAGTTGTTTCTAACAATTTTGAAGATTTATATACACAGAGAATTTCATCATGCTACTGATTATAAGGAATTTATAAACACTCTTGCAAATATAGTTTCTCTGAAGAATTTATAAACTTTCTTGTAGATATAGTTTCTCTATTCTTCGACATATACTCTATCTCCCATTCATTTCACTCTTCTACAGTTCCACTCTTCATTTTTCTAGCCAGCTTTTTCATTCATACTACATCTCTACTTCCATTCGACCTATTTTCTTTGTTTCATTAACCATTGTTTACATCATACTGTCGATACTGTCTTGGAAGTCTTTAGATCAGTCATTCATGTTGTCTTATCATCCATATCCGTCTCATCCATTGCATTTGTTATAAATGAACTTTTATGACATCATCATTAGGACACCATCATATTCCATGTCATGCCACATCCTCAACTATGCCATGCCATGCCATCACTACCTTAGTCTTTCACTGAGTTTTTTCTATCATCATATCCACTGGTTATTCCTTTGTCATCCATGAACACCTTTGACATCAATGACAACTATATACTCAACAAAACTATTAGTTCATGTGAATTATGGCATAGAATACTTGCTCATGTAAACTATAAAGCATTACCAATTGTGAGCAAGGTAGTAACAGGTCTACCAGAAATCTAGATCAACAATGAAGGGATATGCAAAGGACGTGATCAAGGATAAAACACCAAGAATTCATTTCCAAGCAATAATAGTAAAGCAAAAGGGATCCTAGATATTTTCCACTCAGATGTGTGTGGACCAATGTCAACTACTTCCTTAAGCGGGTATTTCTATTATGTTTCTTTTATTGATACTACTCATGTAATACTTGGATATATTTCTTAAAAAGAAAAGATGAAGTATTTGAAAAGTTCAAAGAGTTCAAATCTCTTGTGGAGAATCTCTCTGAAAATAATATTAAGATATTAAGATTAGATAACAAATGAGAGTTCACTTCAAATGAATTCAAGGACTTCTGCAAAGAAGCATGGATTAATAGGGATCTTAATACACCCTAAAATACTCAACAAAATGGAGTAGCGGAAAGGAAGAATCGATATATCATGGAAGTAGTCAAAACCATGAATCATGATCAAGATCTACCCATGTATTTATGGGATGAAGCTTCAAAGACCACAATCTATGTTCATAACAAATTATCCCACAGTGTGCTTGGAAACAAAAATCCAAAAGAAATTTTTACTGGTGAGAAGCTTGAAGTAAGTCACCTAAAGATATTTGGTTGTCTTGTTTACCTACATGTTCCCAAAGATAAAATATCAAAGTTGGACCCCTCGATAAAAACAGGAATATATGTTGGATATAGTGATCAGTTAAAAGCATACATAATCTATATTCCATTTTTTTTTAAAATTGAGGTCAACAGAGATGTCACATTTGATGAATATGCAGCCTTCATCAAATCTAGAAAGACCCATGTAGATGACGAAGAACAAGAAACCCCCAGAGTAGTAGAGGTTAGGAAACCACCATCTAGATATGAAGAAGATCCTATCCCAGAATTTCAGGAAATGGTAGAACCACAAGAAACTATAGAGACACCTCATGAAACAATATCAGCAAGGAAAATACCATCTTGGGCTTGTGATATAATTCAAGAAGCAGAAATATATGGTGCACCATAACGAAGCAAGAGACTAAGACACCACTCCAACTATGTAGCATTAATGTGTAACCTTGTTGACGAAGAACCTACATGTTTTGAAGAAGCCTCAAAGAAGAAGGAATGGATGGATGTCATGATTGAAGAATATCAATCTATCTTAAAGAATGATGTTTGGGAAGTGGTTCAAAGACCAAAGGATGAATCAATGGTCTCTTCCAAATGGATTTTTAAGAAAAAGCATTCTGATAATGGTAGTGTTGAAAAGTTCAAAGCAAGATTTGTCACACAAGGATTCTCTATGAAAGAAGGGATCAATTATGAAGAAACTTTTGCACTAGTATCTAGATATACCTCAATAAGAACCATTCTTGCTTTGGATTCCAAGATGATATGGAAATTACATCAAATGGATGTAAATACAACCTTTCTTAATGGTTTCATACAAGAGGAAGTGTATATTGAACAACCTCCAGGTTTTGAGACACATGACAAGAAAACACATGTGTTTCGACTAAATAAATCATTATATGGATTAGTGAAAGCACCAAAAGCATGGCACATAAGAATTGATGACTTTTGGATGCGCCTAGGATTTACAAAAAGTAAAGCAGATTCCAACCTTTACTTTAAGGTTGAAGATGAAGGGATAATGATATTAATATTGTATGTATATGATCTATTTTTTACAAGAAAGGAGAAGCTCATCAGTGAATTTAAGAAGAATCTTGCGAAAAAATTTGAAATTAAATATCTTGGTGTGATGCATTACTTCCTAGGTCTTGAATTATGGTAGTTCCCAGATGAAATATTCCTAAACCAAGAAAAATATGTAGTTGAGATCCTAAATGTCACGTCCCCGTGCCTCCGACCGGCGAAGAGGACGCGACCCGTGGCTTAAACCACCCAGGCTGAGAGCCCCATGAACATGTACATGGATAAAATTTGCGTAAACAGAATGCTGCAGGAAAATGAATTAAGGTAAAACAGGCACAAATGCCATTGTTTATCATGCACAGCGGAATCAACATGCATTCACACAAGCATTCATTTAACATGTTCACCATTTACATTAACAGAAAACATGGTTGCAGAAGTAAAAATAGACAAGAGAACTTATCTTATGATGAACTCGATCCGCAACCAGCTACGTCGCTACGACGTTCCACCCAACCATAGGCCAGCATGCTCCTTAATCTCTCAGCAGTGCTACCACCCTCGAGCTGGGCATGATTCTCCAAGGAATAAGGGAACAAGCAGGCTTACACATAGCCCAGTATATACAAAACACACAGCCAATCCAACACAGTTGGGTTTATCAGGCCATTAAGGAGTCGGGAAAGGCTCAATGCTAAGCTGGTGAGCTCATTACAGAGCCAAGAACACCTACACCAGAACTAGCCTGACCTCTAAGACACCCAAACACACCCAACACAAGGAATCAGTCCCTTCTCTGCTACACAGTCCCTCAGGCCCTGCATTCCCTTCCAGTGCTATTCAGGGGTGATGGAGAAGAATGCTAGCCCTCTAGCTCTGTCTGTGTGGTTTCCAGCCACCAGGTTTATTAAGCAACCCAAGCCCCCATCCCTACTCCCAACACAGTCCGAAGACCAACCATTGTACACATGAAATCAAATTAGCTGTCACAGCTTAAACAGGAAAAAAAAATGAATCCCAAGTGGATTACTCAGCCCCAAACATATCAGTGGACATGGGGAAAGAACAACAGTACCGAAATGTAAAACATACATTACCAACATCCACGGGGAAAATAGCAATCCATTTTACACAATTGGAGCTGCTGGGGAAAACGTACGCAGACCATACTGGGGACGAATTTTACAGTCTCCCGACCAGTGCGTGAACATCCACAATGCCAAACCCACAATTCAGCCTGTGAGTAAGGAATGGAGCCACACCATTCTCACGTCCGTAGAGGAAAACCTGCATGGTAAAACCAGGAAAATCTGGTGTGTGAGAAGAATAACGAACCGACAATGGTGGAGAACGAACAGAGCACAGAGAGGACGCAAAATTGGGCATGTGCGAGTCTTCAGCACCGTCGGGGAGAGAAGAAAATGTCTGCGTGAGACCAAAACCTCCAACAGCCTATGCTTGAGGAATGATCAGCAAAATTGTGAGGCGCGAATTGGGATGTGCATGAAGGTTTTTCCCTTGCCATTGTGAAGTCAAACAGGGTGGAGTGTGTGTGTGGGTGAGGACTGACAGTCCTACCACCCCACTTCCCAAAACAATTAACTGCCTCAACCACCAGCAGTCTTTCTTAATGAAAGTGGTTGGAATAAAACAAAGGAAGAGGACACATGGGTTTTTTTCTCTCATTGGCCAAGGTTTAACAATTCCCCCATCCTTATCCTTGTGAAAATCATGCCCCTTTCATTTTAGTTGCTGCGATCGTAGCTGGTCGGATTCATTTAATTAATTGTAGATGCATATTTACATGATGACAAACATAATGTATGCCGCATGCCCCGAGATACCATCAGTGACAAATTCAAATCCAAAACATAACATAACCAATCAATGGTGGGGCCTTGGCATTTAGCTCCGCACCATGATTATTTAATATATACATCATGTACATCTAATGCAACAGGGTCAAAACCGGGGCATTACATTCCCCTCCCCCTTCAATAGCACTATCCTCAGTGCTTACAAAATTGAACAAAATGCTACATTGGTATCGCCTCAGTGTTCCGCAAAATTGAAAAAAACTGGATGTGCCAATCGCATGGCATCCTCCAGCTCCCATGTAGCCTCTTCAGGTCTGAAGTGCTCCCATTGCACCTTTACCTGACCTATGGCTCGGTTCCGAAGCATTGTGACCTTCCTGTCGAGGATGCGCATTGGCTCGATTCGGAACTCTCCCTCGGGTTACACCTGAATCACATCCCAATTTATCACATGGTTAGGATCATGTACATATCTCTTAAGAAAAGAAACATGAAAAACGTTATGAGCTCTAGTGCTAGTAGGCAATGCAAGTCTATATGCAACAGGCCCTATTCTTTCAAGCACTTCAAACGGCCCACAATATCTTGGTGACAACTTGGCACAACTTCCAAGATTCAAGGAACTCTTCCTTGCCCTCACTATGAGGTAAACATGATCCCCAACACTGAACTCCCTGTTCACCCTATGCTTATCTGCATAGCTTTTCTGTCTATCCTGTGCTGCTTTCATCTTCTGCCTAATCTTGACAACCTCTTGCTCCATTTCCCTGAGCAATTCTGGACCAAGCACAATCCTGTTCATTAGATTATCCCAAGTCACTAGTGTCTTACACCTTCTTCCATACAAAGCTTCATACAGACTCATCCCCAAGGATGCTTAATGTCCATTGTTATAAGTAAACTCTACCAAGTGCAAGTAGTCTTCCCACTTGGTTGGTTTGCCCATTACATACATGCGAAGCATGTCTTCAAGCACTTGATTAACTCTTTCTGTCTGCCCATCTGTCTGAGGATGGTATGCAGTGCTGAAGTTTAGCTTTGTACCCAAATCTGCAAACAACCCCTTCCAAAAGTTGGAAGTGAACTTGACATCCCTATCAGAGACTATTGCCTTAGGCAATCCATGCAATTTGAAAATCTCCTTCATGAAGATCTTTGCAACGTCATCTGTCATATGCGTAGACTTCACTGGTATAAAATGTGCTGCCTTAGTCAACTTGTCTACCACAACCATGATGGAATCATGTTGTCTCCAAGTCATCGGCAATCATGTAATAAAATCCATGGAAATAACTTCCCATTTCCATTCCGGAACTGGAAAAGGCTGCAACAAACCTGCTGGATGTTGATGCTCAACCTTTACCTGTTGAAATTTCATACATCTTGAAATGTACTCATCCATATCCCTTTTCATTCCTGGCCAAAAGTACTGCTTTCTAGCTGTAGCGATTGTTTTCTGATATCCTGGGTGACCAGAATATGGAGCTTGATGGATTTCATCCATAACAACTCTCCTCAAATCTGCTACATCTGGAATATAAATTCTACCTTTATAAGTGAGAAGTCCATCTTCTTCCAATTTATATCCCTCATACCTCTTCTCAAGACTTTGCTGCTGCAATTTGTCTTTTACTTGCTCATACAATTCATCTCTGGCAACATGATTGGCAATCTGCTGCCTCAATTCTGATCGGAAAATACTAAGAGATGCCACATGCATTTCTTGCACTTTCCTGCTGAGTGCATCAGCTACCTTATTCTCTTTTCCCTTTATGTGCTTGATTTCAAAATCAAACTCACATAAAAACTCCAGCCATCTTGCTTGCCTAGCATTCAGAGTAGGCTGATCAAATAGGTACTTCAGTCCACAATGATCTGTCCTGAGCTCAAATCTCCTGCCCATCAAGTAATGTCTCCACATCTTGAGAGCATGTACTATGGCTGCAAACTCTAGATCATGAGTGGCGTAGTTCTTCTCATGCTCCTTCAACTTTCTTGACTCATAACATATCACGTGGTTGCCTTGCATAAGGACTCCTCCAAGCCCTTGTCCGCATGCATCGGTGCATACCACAAAATCTTTCTCTGGATTTGCAACCTTCAATACTGGTGCACTGGTGAGTAGATTCTTCAACTGCTCGAAGCTTTCTTCACACCTTGATGTCCATTCAAACTTCATCCCCTTCTTTTGCAAAGAAGTGATAGCATGTGCAACTTTGGAGAATCCCTCAATGAATCTCCTGTAGTATCCTGCAAGTCCCATGAAAGATCTTACATCTGTCACATTTCTTGGGGTAGGCCAATTCAGAATGGCTTCAATCTTTTCAGGGTCCACAGATATACCCTCTTCTGAGATAATGTGACCCAAATACTGAATTCTATCTCTATAGAAGTCACACTTGCTTAGTTTTGCATACAACTGATGCTCCCTGAGCAATTTCAATGTCAATCTCAAATGCTCTTCATGTTATTCCTCATTCTTAGAAAAAACAAGAATGTCATCAAGGAAAACAAGAACAAACTTATCCAAATATCTGCTGAAGACACTATTCATAAGGCACATAAATGTAGCTAGTGCATTTGTGAGACCAAATGGTACCACTACAAACTAATAATGCCCATACCTTGTTCTGAAGGCTGTCTTATGAATGTCTTCGTCCTTGATTCTCACCTGATGGTAACTAGACTTCAAGTCAATCTTGGAAAATACCCTTGCTCCTCTCATTTGATCAAAGAGGTCATCAATCCTAGGAAAAGGATATTTATTCTTCACAGTAACCTTGTTCAGTTGTCTGTAATCAATACATAACCTGAGTGTACCATCTTTCTTCTTTACAAACAGAACCAGTGCTCTCCAAGGAGACACACTCGATTAGATATACTTCTTTTCCAACAACTCTTGCAATTGCATCTTCAATTCTAGCATCTCCGGTATACTCATCTTGTAGGGTGCCTTGGACACTGGTGCTGCTTCTGGCACAAGTTCAATTGTGAAGTCAATGTCCCTCTTTGGAGGAAGCCCTGGAATCTCATCAGTAAACACATCCTTGAATTCCTGTAGCACCTGATAGTCCTCCAACCTAGGAGTTTCATCTCTCGTTTCCTCCAAAATCTGAGCTGCATACAACTGGAAATCCTTCCTACAGAACTTCTTTAACTGCATTACTGAAACCTGCCTTACTGAAATCACCTTTGGAATGCCTTTCAAAACTACTAGGTTCCCTTCTTCATCCATGCATTCGAAAGTCTTATTGTAACATTCAAGCTTCAACCTATGAGCTTCTAACCAATCCATTCCAATGAGAACATCATAGGAACCAAGCGGTAGAACATTCAGATCTACATAAGTGACCAATCCATTCATGACCAATGGACATTTCTCTACCACTTCACTAACCTTTCTCTTAGTTTCAGTGGCTAGCTAAACTAACCAAGACTTCCTATGCTTTACTTTCTTAAAAGCACAAATATCCGCTAGTCTAGGAGTAATGTAACTGTGCGTGGAACCGGGGTCAATCAAAATAGAAACAGATTGTTCAACAATCTTACCTGCTACTTCAACTACAGCTGACTGGTGATCCTCCAGTGCTGCATAAATCCTAGGGACTGCCCTTGCTACTTGACCCACTGTTTCTGCTTCTTGAACATTATAAGCTGTCCTTGCACTCTCATTCTCGAGTGGACAATTCCTGCTCATGTGGGGTCCACCACATTTCCAACATTGAAGTGTCCCTCTATTCTGTTGTGGATCTTTAGGCTTTTCTCCTGTCATTTCGACTGGCTTACTCGTAGCTTGGAATGGCTGCTTCTGCTGATTCCTGAAGCTAGAAGGTTTGAAACCTTTCTTCCTTTGGTCAAACTTCTCGTTCTTCATGTCCTTCCATGCCTTATGGTAATCAGGTTTAACTTTGCTTTGCTCATAGCAATACTTAGCTTTTCTTATGGCTTCTTCAAGAGTTCTAGGTTCATAAAACTCAATTCTATCTTTGTAAGACTGAGGTAATCCACTCAGAAAACGCTGGACCTTCACTTTTTCATCTCTGATGTACCGGACATACCTCAACAGCTCCAAAAACTTATTTGCATATTCTTCCATGGTCTGCTGTCCCAATCTCAACTCATGGAATTCCTTAATCTTGTCATCATAATACCTGTCAGAGAGGTACTTCTGATTGAAACACTTCTTGAACTGTTTCCACTTAAGTCTCCTTTCACTAATCCTCTTTACTTGTTTGAAGTGTTCCCACCAAATGGATGCTCTTCCATTCAGATTGAATATGGAAACTCTTGCCTTCATGTTTCCTGAATAATCATGCACTTGAAAGTACTTCTTTATCCCAAGAAGCCAAGCTTCAGCTTCTTGTCCAGTCTTTACCTCACCATCAAATGCAGGAGGTTTAGCTTTCTTAAATTCATCTCGAGAGCGATCCCTATGGTGTCTCTTTCTTTTCCTTTTGTGAGAATAAGAACTTGAATCCCCACTGGATTCTTCAGAATCAGATGATCCACTAGAATTCCTTCTCCTTCTCCTAGTGCTGCTCTTACTACCTTCAGGTCTTGCTGTACCTCGTCCAGAGTCTATCTTCCTTTGCAATTCTATCAAACTCTGTAGCATAGCAGCATTCAATTGATGCTGCTCCTCCTGGGCTTTAATTAAGCTTCTCATAGTGGCTGCAACATCTGACGGTGTCTCTCGGAATCTCCTTCCATTAGACTCTATGTCCTCATTTCTATTACGTACATTTTCTCCCATGGCATCTTCTGCTCCCTCGTAAGAATCCCGAGCATCATACCCATCATGAGTTCTCATACTGAACCACCACTTTCTTATCAAATGCACTATCTGGAATAGTTCCCTTGAAGGTGACTATGACTCTGCAATGTGTTAGTAACACAATTGTTAGATGCATAATATTGATATAAACCAACATTACTTACCTTCTCTTGGAAAATGATAAATTACGAGTTTCCCAAAACATAGAATTTTCTCCATCAAAGAGTGTCTATCTGAGGGGGATGACGGGGGTCAAAGGGGCTTGCCCCTTTGTGGCTTCCACCACTACAGGGCGGGTCAAGGGCAGCGCCCTCATTTTTTTTTTGTAAATTATTGATTTTCACGCAATCTGGAGCATAAGATCGCTGCCACTTCTCTCCTTCTCAGCCCATGAGAATCCACTAGAAAACTGCTTGAAAATCCCACTGAAAATAGTCGAAATTTGCTGATAAATCCCATGGGAAATTCAAAATTTCCTTGCACAGAATCGGCTCTCGGCTGTCTTTCCACATCGGAAGTCTTAGCGCTTTCGCTTCCGCAACGGTGGCACACAAACCACTTTCACTTCCGATTGGTGAACTAACTTTTTGACTAGCATCGGCGTCGACAGTCTTTCTCATCGGAAGACTTTGCACTTTCGCTTCCACAACGGAGGCTCACGAAACGCTTTCTCTTCCGACTAGCGGCTGTTTACTTAGAAAATTTCCACTTCGGGCGTCAGCAGTCTTTGCACATCGGAATCCAAATGACTTTAGCTTCCACAACGGCGGCACACCAAAGGCCAACTCCTTCTAACGGCCGCTCTTTACTTGGAGAATTTTTTGACTTTTTGGCACCGGCGGACTTCTGACATCAAAAGCCAAATGACTTTGGCTTCCGCAACGGCGGCTCGCCAAACCTTAACTTCTCTCGATCGGCGTCGGCAGCCTTAGAAATTTTGGCTTCCACAACGACGGAAGTCCCTTCCGCTAATTGTTCTGATACGGAACACTTAGATGAACTTTTCGCGGCTTTCTCCAAACTGTTCTGGTGTCGGAGGTCTTTATCATCGGAAGCCAAATGACTTTGGCTTCCACAACGGCGGATGCTCAATCACTTTTTTCTTCCGATCGTCATCAAATCACTTGGAAAGCTCCCATGATTTTCTTCCCCGTCGGAAGACTTAATGGTTTGGACTTCCGCAACGGCGGACGGGAAACCGCTAACCCTTCCGCAACGGCGGAAGTCAAGTCTGCTAATGGCCCGAATGTTCAACACTTCAACAAAATTTTTGAATTTTTACAGTCTTCCACTGCTTGTTGCTGGGTAGAAGAAACGCTGCCTCTGTCACTGCAATCCTTCAAGGCTCATGCAGGCCCATGTTGCAACATGAGCTCTGATACCATGCTGTCACGTCCCCGTGCCTCCGACCGGCGAAGAGGACGCGACCCGTGGCTTAAACCACCCGAGCTGAGAGCCCCATGAACATGTACATCGATAAAATTTGCATAAACAGAATGCTGCAGGAAAATGCATTAAGGTAAAACAGGCACAAATGCCATTGTTTATCATGCACAGTGGAATCAACATGCATTCACACAAGCATTCATTTAACATGTTCACCATTTACATTAATAGAAGACATGGTTGCAGAAGTAAAAATGGACAAGAGCACTTATCTTATGATGAACTCGATCCGCAACCAGCTACGTCACTGCAACGTTCCACCCAACCATAGGCCAGCGTGCTCCTTAATCTCTCAGCAGCGCTGCCACCCCCGAGCTGGGCATGATTCTCCAAGGAATAACGGAACAAGCAGGCTTACACATAGCCCAGGATATACAAAACACACAGCCAAGCCAACATAGTTGGGTTTATCAGGCCATTAAGGAGTCGGGAAAGGCTCAATTCTAAGCTGGTGAGCTCATTACAGAGCCAAGAACACCTACACCAGAACTAGCCTGACCTCTAAGACACCCAAACACACCCAACACAAGGAATCAGTCCCTTCTCTGCTACACAATCCCTCAGGCCCTGCATTCCCTTCCAGTGCTATTCAGGGGTGATGGAGAATAAGGCCAGCCCTCTAGCTCTGTTTGTGTGGTTTCCAGCCACCAGGTTTATCAAGCAACCCAAGCCCCCATCCCTACTCCCAACACAGTCCGAAGACCAACCATTGTACACATGAAATCAAATCAGCTGTCACAGCTTAAACAGGAAAAAAAAATGAATCCCAAGTGGATTACTCAGCCCCAAACGTAACAGTGGACATGGGGAAAGAACAACAGTCTCGAAATGTAAAACATACATTACCAACATCCACAGGGAAAACAGCAGTCCGTTTTACACAATCGGAGCTGCTGGGGAAAACGTACGCAGACCATACTAGGGATGAATTTTACAGTCTCCCGAACGGTGCGTGAACATCCACAATGCCGAACCCACAATTCATCCCGTGAGTAAGGAACAGAGCTACACCATTCTCACATCCGTAGAGGAAAAACTGCGTGGTAAAACCAGGAAAATCTGGTGCGTGAGAAGAATAACGAATCGGCAATGGTGGAGAATGAACAGAGCACAGAGAGGACGCAAAATTGGGCGTGTGTGAGTCTTCAGCACCGTCGGGGAGAGAAGAAAATGTCTACGTGAGACCAAAAACGCCAAGATCCTGTGCTTGAGGAATGGTCAGCAAAATCGTGAGGCGCGAATTGGGATGTGCGTGAAGGTTTTTCCTTTGCCATTGTGAAGTCAAACAGGGTGGAGTGTGCGTGTGGGTGAGGACTGACAGTCCTGCCACCCCACTTCCCAAAACAATTAACTGCCTCAACCACTAGCAGTCTTTCTTAATGAAAGTGGTTGGAATAAAACAAAGGAAGAGGACACATGGGTTTTTTTCTCTCATTGGCCAAGCTTTAACAATTTCCCCATCCTTATCCTTGTGAAAATCATGCCCCTTTCGATTTAGTTGCCGCGATCGTAGCTGGTCGGATTCATTTAATTAATTGTAGATGCATATTTACATGATGACAAACATAATGTATGCCGCATGCCCCAAGATACCATCGGTGACAAATTCAAATCCAAAACATAACATTACCAATCAATGGTGGGGCCTTGGCCTTTAGCTCCGCACCATGATTATTTAATATATACATCATGTACATCTAATGCAACGGGGTCGAAACTGGGGCATTACACTAAATATATTTGGGATGTTGGATTGTAAGGAAATGAACACTATCATGGTGACAAACCTGAAGCTCCTAAATGATGACTCTTCAGAATGAATAGATGTCACACTATATAGACATATTATCGGCTCAATGATGTATTTGACAAATACAAGACCAGATATATGTTTTTTCGTGAACACATTAAGTCAGTATATGGCAGAGCCCAGGAATGTCCACCTAGTCACAACAAAACATGTGATGAGGTACCTAAAGGGTACATTGGATTGTGGCCTCACATATGCAACTGATAGTGAGTTTAGATTATGTGGCTACATGGATTTAGATTAGGTAGGAAGTGTTGAAGATAGACAAATCACTTTAGGATGTTGTTTCAGTTTAGGATTAGGTGTGATTTAATGACTTAGTAGAAGGCATACCAGTGTTGTGCTCAGGTACATCAGAGGATGAATACATTATAGCATGTTCAGCCTCTAGTGAAGCTCAGTATGGCTTCACAAATTATTAACAGGATTGTTTGATACCAAAATGGATGCAACTGATATTTATTGTGACAACCAAAGTTGTATCAAGTTAACAGAGAACTCGATGTTTTATGATAATTAAAAGCACATAGATATAAAGTATCATTACATTCGGGATATGGTGCAGATAAGATCCATAAAGATCCACTATGTTCCTATAGAGGAACATGTTGTAGATGTGTTAGCTAAGCCTCTATCTCGTGTAAAGTTTGAATAATTTAGAGACAAGCTTGGAGTATTCTGAAAGGACCTCCCTGGTAAGAGGGAGTGATGTTAAAAGAATGAGATGGTAATTATATGAAAGTATAGATTTTTCCTTGATGAATTTCTAGATATACAAGAAAAGAATGATGAGCCCCAGTGATCTGACCACTGTATAGAGAGCCTAGTTGTATCTTCATGGGTAGATCCCAATATGGTTGGTCACATCACCAGGGGTGGATCCCAATATGACTGGTTGTATCACTAAGGATAGATACCAACATGGTTGGTGGCATCCTCACAAGGAATATCCCAGGAAGGTTGGTCGTATCTTCAAATAGGAAGATCCCAATGAGATGTGGTCCGACATTCATTTCTGGATGTTATGTCCTAACATTCATTTGAAGGCGTTATGGTTCACCATTCATTTGCGGACGTTTTGGTCTGGCATTCATTTGCACACATTGTGGTTTAGCATTCATTTGCACACATTGTGGTTTAGCATTCATTTGCGTACAATGTGTTCTAGCATTCATTTGTAGACGTTGTGGTCATGCATTCATTTGCAGATGTTGTGGTATGGAATTCATCTGTAGACATTGTGGTTTGTCATTCATTTCCGGATGTTGTGGTCTGGAATTCATTTGCAGACTTTGTGTTTTGGCATTCATTTGCAGATGTTGTGTTCTGATATTCATTTGTGAACATTGTGGTACGGAATTCATTTACAAACGTTGTGGACTGGAATTCATTTGCAGACATTGTGTTTCATCATTCATTTGCGGAAGTTGTGGCCAGGTATTCATTTGCAAACGTTGTGGTCTCGCATTCATTTACAGACGATCCAACATATTTTGATGTTGTGGGTGATTCCACATTAAGTTGTGATTTTTTTGTTTATTGCATGTGATGTGATGCGATGAGATAAGATGCCCGTGATGATGCGACGAGATGTGATGCTCGTGATGATGCAACTAGATGTGATGCTTGTAATGATGCGATGATATGTGATGCTCATGATGATGCAATGATATGTGATTCTCATGATGATGCAATGAGATGTGATGCAATATTTATGATGATGCGACGAGATGTGATGCTTGTTATGATGTGTCGAGATACAATGGTCATACAAATGTGTTCATGATGTGATGATTGAGATGTGATGCTTCATGATGGCTATATTCCATGGATAATGATAATGTTGATATAGTTGTGAAAACTTCCTATGACGTATAGACTTACCAGTCAGTTGTACAGATGTATTTTTGTGTTATAGAATACCTTCCTTGTTAAGAAGGAGTGTTAAAGAAATGTAACTACAAAAGATATAATATTTTGTATTATTATTGTTATTACATCTTTAGGAGATGTTGTTCCTCTGATTAGGGATTTCATTGATGTAATTGATCATGTAAATTATTGAGGTAAAACCTTTGTTGTAAGTTGGGTTAGTAGTACCCACAAAAGTATTATTAAAATGTATTTTTCAGTATCACAACGCAAGTCGACCCTGATTGGGAGGACAAGTCAGCTTCGTTGGGTTATTAGGATTGTCCACTGATCAATATAAATAGGGGAGGCGCCTCACTCATTTGGACACATAGAGAACTCAAGTAGTTGCACTAGACAGAGAAGAAACAGTCAATCTAGAGGAGAGGAAGGAATCTAGTCTTATTCTTTGGATATTACACGGTACTTGGGTGAAGTCTATATAGAGGAATTTTTTCTAGGTTTTCTTCCCCATGAGGGATTCCTAGGATAAATCTGTGTGTTCTCTTTTGTTATGTTGTGCTTGGTATTATTTCAGTGATCCTTTATCCTATTTGAATAAAAAACTTAACAATTATGATCTAGGTGGAACCGAAAGGGAATTTTTTGGTACAACTTGTTTCCATTTTGGGAAGCAAGGCCAAGCTACTTCAGAATCAAGAAATCAGGCAGGTAAAGTTCCAATGGACCCATTGCAGTCTTGAGGATACGACTTGGGAGTTGGAGGATTCCATGAGGGAAGCATACCCTCATATATTTTTAAATTTTACAACATGTATGTAATATGCATCGAGGACAATGCATTGTTTAATGGGGAGGGGGTAGTAATATCCTAGTTGTTAAGCCAAAGAATTATGATCCTTCATGTGACTTATTTGCTTTTGCATTATGGACTTATGATATTTTATATGATTATGGATTTATGCTCCTTTGCATGATTAATGTGATTAAGGACTTATGATTATTGTTTGATAATGTGGCTTTGGACTTTGGCATTATTATTAATGTTAATGTTATTACTAGCATCTTTCTTATATTTGAATGTTGTTACTATTGATTAAATAAATAAATAAATCGACAAAGGAAACTAAAAGAGTATGGGGGACCATGGATTTTACAAAGTGAGGGGGAATGGGTACATCCCTATCACATTATAACTTGTTACTAGTTTAAGTTTGTCCATCCCAATTCATATTTGCACATTGGTGACATTAATAATGTCGGTCACATAAACCTTGTACAATGGACCCTATTGTCAATATTTATGGACTATCGAGTTAATATTGCATCTTTTGCACAGCTTAGTGGGCCCCTATTTCCAAGGGAACCCTCCTTGGGAATATATTCCCTCACATTTATGTTTTTTGGTCAATTATGTGTTTTTGGTCATTTATGAGCCATTTTCCTAGTTTTCAGGGGATGTAAGCTATTTTCTAGCTTCCACTCTTACACAATGCATTGATGATCCTATTTTTGTGCTTCCATGATATTTATGAACCTATTGGATTCCTTCTATTTCCTATTTCTCACTCCTTTATGTTTTGTATCCCCCTTTATGCATTAGTGTGCCTCCATGTGCTCTTCATGGCTCCACTCCTTAGTTTTTGGTAAATCTTCCTCATGGAGATAATTTGGGAAAGGGAATGTTTTCACTAAGCCACCACTCCACTAAATCAAGTTAAGTCTCCATGGTGAAGCTTAAACCTTACCTATCTCTAATTTGAGTTGATCCCTTTGGGTTAGAGTTGGCCTCCTTATTATATAAATTCATATTCCCTCTCCTTGTTGAAGTTAATCTTGAGCTTTGGACCATGTGACTTGTGCTATCTATCCATGTTGGGAATGTTGGTAGGATTGGGAGTGTATTGAGACTTAGATTTAGTATAGTTGTTTTCCCTTTTCTTCCAATATATCATTCTACTAGTCCAAATTATCACACAGGAAGCCAGGAAATGGGAATGGTGAGCTAGGTCATATCCCATAAGCAGTGGAGACGAACACGAAAGTAGTAGTGGGAAGCATTGTGGTTCTTGTAAGAGGTAGTTTCGAGACTTGCTAGACTAAGTGTTACTCTACCTATTGATCTATGGTCTCAGCTTGAGGGTGACCTGTTTAAGGAAGGAAGGATTGGAAGTGTCTACGGTTGAGATAAAAATCGTCTTGTTGTAGCTAGTTGCCCATATATTGAGATAAGTATTTCTCATATGATTTTATTTATGTTTTAACATATTATTATGATTATTATGTGCAAAGGTGGATGAATTGAATTATCTATATGATTGATTATTGTATGTCATAATATGGTTATAGGAATATTAGAATCCATGGGATTCTCATCTGACATGATATTCATTATGATCATCTTTCTCTTCTTCAAAAACTGTAACTATGACTCTACGGTACTGGCAGGAGAAAAACCATATGTTCTAGTTCACCAATTTCTATTCATTTTTGTGATTTGGGACCTACTCCATTGTATATAGAATAATGTTTCCAGTAAGGATATTCTTTCATTTTGTTGAAAAATCTTTTTGGATGACCAAGATATGTCTGTTTTGGTTCAACAGTTTTCTCGGTGCCAGCTTGAGTGCACCAATTGTTAGATTGGAAATTTTCTATATAGGGATATGCTCCTATTTGTAGATCTAAGTTTTGATAATGTAATCTGAATTTAATATTGATTGATGGAGGGATAGAGGCTAACATGCAATCTAAAATATATTAGTGAAAAAATGGTTGTAGGGGACAACCATTGGGAGGTGATTTTGTGAGTTGTGATTGCAGTCGGTTCCTTTTGTCCTTCTTTGGTTTTGGTGTAGTTGCACGTTACGTCATACATATGTTTCTTGATGTGTGTTTTCCTTAGTGTTTATCATCACTAAAATCACACGCCGAACAACACCATAAACTAATTAAACTTGCAAGGAACTAACGACACAATACTTGACAATTTTAAACTATGTTTTCAATCATCTTTACAAAGTATAAGAAATTAATGTAGGACCTGTTACACATCATTCTCGTCACCATCATGTGTTGAGTCCCAAAACATCAGAAATTGCCTTCAATCCACAAAATGTGAAGTTGAACATTGGCCAGGACTCCTATTTTTCATACCTGAGTCCACTACCGCTTCTCCCCTTTGTGCAATAGGAGTTACCCTCTTCATGATGCCTCTTGTCTCTTGACAATGAGTGATGCCACTTCCTTTACCCTTTGATCAATAAGCAGTTGTACCTTGGTAACACTCTATCTACACAGCGAAATAGCATTGCTAGAGTTTCAAAAGGAAAAAGAGAACATTCACGAAGCTTCTCGAAGGAAAGCTTCGTGGCATCCTCATCCCTACTCTTGTGGACCCACCTGCACTGATATTTTGTCCAAATCTAGGGTGAGCATAGAGAATGAAAGTTGGAGCTTTGAGGACAAGACATGGCATGTGAGGAGGCATCACAACACTAAGGAAAATGGTTGTAATCTCCCTTCTTCATCTTAATGCAATGATGGTTTCTTTCCCATAAAATGTATTGTGTTATAATCACTCATTTTATTATTGGATTCCTTAGTCACTGATATAGAACTGTAGATAATTTTCTTGTACTTTTGATCTTGCTTGTTGTTTGATGCATTTATTGTAAGTACATATGTGGGGATCTAACACCATGGAAAGATGATACATCACACTGTAGAACAGATCAAAGACTCATTCAAGATATCTACAAACTCTAGGGGAAGTGATTATCCTTGTTATCACTCATTTGTTCTAGACATGTACCATTCAAATCTAGGGAAACAAATCCTGTCCACGGGAGGTGAGAATTTCCAGCAACAAATATAGCGACCATACTGGGGAAGACATTCATATCTTCTAATCTTTTTTGGTTTTCAATTCAGAACTTCTAATATTTCTTCGTTTTCAATCCTAGTCCTTATTCCAAAATTTCTTTTTTTTAAGTAATCATATATGCTAGTTTATAGAGAGATTTGGGCTTAGTTTAACCATATCTACTCATACATGAGACATATTTACTCGCTATGTTTAATAGTTCTCATGATTTGATGCGAGTTATATGATACTTGACTCCTTTTTTGTTTTTAAATCTACATGAGCCAACGCGCCTTCAATGAGGACAATAGACGGTGCCACCATGCATGCTCAGTGGTCAACAGGTGGTGCCACCACTCTATTACAGTGCAAAAAAGGCAGTTCCCATGCAGTAACTCTCTGTCACCAACCTCCCACAAGCAGTGCTAGGTAGGGTTTTATACCCCTGTGTTTTCAAAACTTTGCATCAATTTGTTTCTTTTCTCAAAGTGTTTATGGCTTCATTATTGATGTTTAAATTTTAATTTCAAGATCTAGAAAGTGTTAAAAGGATTGTTTCTTTATGTTTTGAAAAGCTATATTGTTTCCATTTTTTCAACTGCTTTCTATGCTTACGTTTGATTTTCGAAAGAGTGCTTGGAACTCATATAGTCGGATCTCTTTTTACTATTATATCAGTTGAAAGGAAAGCTTTTTTCTTTTTGGTTTCTCCATTGTTGTTCTTCATAGGTTAATGAAAGCTTACTTTTTACTTTTGATTAGAAGAAAATTTGAGATTTGATCATAGTTTTATTTGAAGATGAACTATTGGATCCTTGATTAGTTTCACAAAATTTTAGCCATTCACGTTCTTATTTTCTTTATATGTTATTTTCTCCCCAAAAATATCATAGGTTGAGTTTGTCCTTTCCATATTTGAAGAATTTTTAAAAAGAGAGTTTCGTTTTCCAGATAGTAGTAGTGCCTTTCCTTTTGGAAATGAGATCTTACTTCATTTTTCTTTCAAGTTCAGTTAGTAGAAGTTTGTTGATTTTTTTGCATTTTTGAAATATAGTTCAGTGTGATTGTTTGGTATTTTTGTTTAGAAACAGAATTGAATCACTCTCTCTCTCCTGTAAGTAGGAAATAACTTGGACGGTAAAGTGAAAAATTTGCATATCATGCTGCATGGTTTTACTTTTCTGTCCACACCTCATGCATTCACCTAATCGTTCATGATAAAATTAACGCTAGTTCTAGGTTAAAAAATTTTAGTAACTTGAGTGATAGGATAGAGACGTATTCCAACTTCTTAAAACATAGGAGCTATCATTTTAATGCCTGCACTGCATCCCGAGAACTGTGTGGTTCTTCCACGTACCGTTGGTATATCAAACACCCTTTCACGTACCATTGAGATATATAGAAAGGTGCTTCATGTACTCGATTGTATATCAGAAAGCCCCTTTTAAATGGTTGTGCATTAGACAGCAATAACACGGATTTGAGCTCCCATGTACCTTGTGTATATCGAGATACCCCTCTAGGAATCCTTAAACTAACTGAGAAAATCCTTTTGGCCATCTTGTTGGAGAAATACACCGAGAACAAAACTCGAGGAGCTACTATGCATGTACCTTCCAGTTAAACGGGTATTCGAGCAAGGGTATGGTCCTAATCCTCCTTGTCGTGTTTTACTGTTGGGCCTTTGTTGGCACCCCAACAAATCCCCTTAATTTTTGTAAAATAAAAGGGTCCCCTCTTGTAGATTTTTGTAAATATGAATCTTTTTTGTTTTCTTTTAGTTTTATCTTGCTTGATTGGTAGTTGATTTCATATATTCATCCTTGATTTTCACTCTTTGAGTTGCCTTGCTCTTTGGCTTGGCATTTATACGATAAGGACTTGGTAATTTTGACGATTTATGTCGAGCAAATCTTCTAGCTTCTTGGATCCTTAATAACTTTTGATTACTCTTGTTCGAGCTTGATTGATTTACTTCTATGCTTGGATTTGCTTTATATGGATTGATTTCATGTTCTGAAGATTTGGCGAAATGTTTCCTTAACTCCATTAGTGAGTAAGCAATACACCAATTGGCATTAACCCTTTTTTTTAAGATCTTCACATTATTATTGAAAGTCTATTATTAACATATATTCTACCATTTGGGGTCAAAGAAAGTATTATCAAGGATTTACTTTGAATTCATCAATTGTCATTTGTGTAAAATTCATTAATAATCTTTAACTCTTGATTTTTGTAAAATTAAACTCCTTGATTAACTCTTTTGGAAATGATATTTAAATATCATGTGATTTGTATCTTTATTCTAAAATATTAACATAAATTTATTTATGTTCATTTCAATAAATTTGAATAAAGGTTATCTTTCATATAATATTGTGGAGAGGCATAATGATTCACACCTAAATCCAAGAAAGCTTCAAATTATATTTCAATATTTTATTGATTTCAAGAGATTAATTGGTCCATGTACCTTCTTTAAAAAGAGGATCATCTAAAATGATTTACCCTCACATATTAAATAATCCAAGAAGATTCTTGACTTATATAATATGACGGGATTCAAAATAAGTTTGTGTTGACATAAAGATTGGCATGAAAGTATAAAACCATGGATAAGCAGATATTTGATATCATTAAAATATGAAAATTTGTTCACATTGCCCCATTTTGTGCAAATAACTTAACTGTAAATTATCATTTCAAGGGGAAAATGGATTTCCAAACATATTGCATTGTTAGCGCAATTACTTTTCAAGATATTATGCTTATTAGGTGTCAATTTCAATTAAAGATGAACTATGATCGTTGAGAATGGGAAATGGATAACACACTCGATTCCTTCCTTTATTTGTGGAGTTGGACTTTACTATGCCAAATAACATTGTTAGCACTTATTGTGTGAATGGTGGTCAAATTAAACAACCAAAGATAAATATCTGCACTTGAAAACTTAGTAATTTATTTTATCACAGAGATGGAAGGTTAGTGCTATTCATTAGATCCTATTGAAGCATTTGAGCTTTTCAATGCACCAAAATGATCGGACTCAGTTAGTTGCACAATTATGTAGAGAATAATTTTTTCAATAACGATCTATGGGGTTGTCAAAGAGGAATATAATTGATCTCATCTTGCCATTATGATCTGCCATGACACCCATGAAGTTCGATTGAACACTTGCCACAATTATCCTACATTTTGTCAAACCATTTATCTAACTAACTCTCAAACTCAATACAATAATGTTTAGCTTGACTTTGTAATTGTATTCAGCATCCAACAGGTTTTCTCGGTGGTTACATGAAAAAAAGGAACAGCTGGAACGTTAATAGATAGCTTCCAGGAAAAGTGTAACAGATAATTACCAGCTTGTGGAGGAGAAACTCGCCATTTGATCACATCTGACAGTGAATTCTTGGTGCAATAATTTCATTCAGATTGCTTCACAGTATGAAGATTAAAAGGATATCTTTCTGTTTGTTTTGTTATTTATTCAATCTTTTTATCTCTTATCATTATTCTTATTACTTTTTTATTTGTAGGATGTCATCAATGGTGGAAGCCGCAAAAAGAAATAACATTAGAATGGATAAAGGGTACAAGAAGTTGCGGTCAGCATAAGTTACTTATGTGAGGATGTTCACCAGAGATATGATGCAATTGTATTATTTGAAAGATGTCCCATGAAGGAGAGAAATGGAAGAGCGTCAGATTCCCGTCATTTTTCAGGTGATAGTTTTCGGTAGCAAACTGTGGGCAAATAAAATGAGAATCAAAATTCTGAAACATGGGTTTTTAGCAGAACAGACCCATTTACCATACTTGTGTGTAACTTACTGAAACGGGTGAACCATTTGGGAGATTTTACTAGTTCTTTGAACACATTTTTTCAAGTTGCAGTTCACCTTTCAGTTTCCTGTTTGTTTTTATTTTCCTATTTAAACACTGGAAGAGTGCTACACATTGGCGTGGGAAATGCTCTAGGAAACTGGACGAACTTATTTTTCCATTTTTCTGCAAGTTTCTCTACTAGGGATGGTCTCCATAAACTAGAGAGATGACTGTGTTTCTCTTTCTGTTTTGTTTTCTTGTTCCTATGCAAAACTGAGTTTTTCTCACGGAACCAGAGACGGAGGTGTTTCCTAAGGCTGATACATCAACTCTTTTGAAGCTATGGTGCTTTGAATGGACATTGGAACCTGTTCTCACAGCTTTGTAAAATTTATTTTATGGAGTAATTGAAGCAAATTAATTGTTATGTTCATCATTATCTTTTGTGGGATTGAAGCAAACTGTAAACTTTGCTTTTAGTTTATTCTTCATTTCTTATGATCAGAGTCTTTTAAAACTTATTTTGAAAGATAGTGATTGCTTTTGCATTTGATCTATCAGCTGATATTGATTTACTTTGCAGAATTAAAAGCATCTAACGTTTTTTTTGTGATCTTAATTTGTTAATTCGTAAGAGCTTTTAAGTTTTTTTTTAGCATGTAATAGTTTGATTATGAGACTGTTCTTCAATTTAAATTATTATATGTTTATCTTTTAACTGAAAGCTGAATTAATATTAATTTTAACTCATGCTCTTGGCCAAGATAGGTAGTCTGCATTTAGGTTATCATAGAATAGAATTAGGAGCTACTATTTTCTGCATTTAGCTTAAGATAATCTTTAGGATTAGTTAGTCATTAGGTTAAATTTCTTCGATTTGTTAGCAGTTTGTTTTGAGTGAACTTGGCACACACCCACCTTAGAGAGACTCTCTATTCTGAGAGCACATCATACAGGCAGCAGGGCCTTGATCCTATGAAGGACAGTTACTTTAAACACATACAAGATTGCATTAAGTCAAGTGTGTGGGCTGTCTTTCCGTAAGTTGGGCTAGAATAGTTTTTCCGGCCAACAAATGGCGCTAGAAGGAGGGCCATGAGGTAAAAAAACTAGTTTTATTTTTAATTATTTTTAATAACAAGTTATCCTCTTTCTCTTTGATTTTTCATCTTTTATATTTTTTATTCTTCTTCGTCATAGACATGTGTTTAAGGGTTGGTTAGACGACAAGCTAACCATTTGAAGAGTGAATTATTATTGATTGTTTATCATTCACGGCTCATGCCCAAATTCCTGTTTGGGAATTATTTTTTAGTTTTACATTTATTGATCTTCCCAATGAGATAGTTAACCTCTTGTCAAAACTTGAATTTGATGGTGAAGGAGATATATCTGCAAGGAAACACCTCAAGAAGTTTTTGTCTAAATGTAATAAACATAAGATTATTGATCTTAATGCTACTTGCAGGTTATTTTTTCTTACTCTCAAAGGACGAATCAAATGTTGGTTGGAAACATTTCCACCTAATTTCTTTTTTACATGGTTTCAATTTGCACATGAATTTTTAGATACTTTTAAGGATTATGATTCTAATAAACTATGTAGTGAATTGCAGGATCTTTGAAGGAAGAAAGGTGAGTCTTCAGAAGAATTTTCAGTAAGGCTTTCTCATATCCTTTGCAAATTTCATATTACTGATTTACCTTCTGAATATGATCTCTTAAATATTTTTTTCAACTCTCAAGTTCCTCTTATTCAACAAAATCAAGACGTTTTTCAAAAGGATGTTTCAACAAATCATTTACCAACCCTTCTAGAAACTTCTTCCTGTATCATTGATTGAGATACTTCCATAAGTTCTACCCAACCCCAAGGTGACAAGATCGAAGCAGAAGAGGTACCAACTCCTTCCGATGATTATTATCTTCTCAAAGGAGAAAGACATACTTCTTTTATCCAAAATATTGAACCTATTTGATATTAAGGAATCAAATGGGAAATAACTTATTCATGATGAATTTATTTGTATAGATAGAGAAGTTGATTATGTTGATGAATGACAATATTCAGATTCTTTTGTTACAAAAATATATCAAGATGAATTAATTATAAATCAAACTATATGTTCACCATTTTCTGATTTTTGCACTAATTCTTCTTTCGATTCAATTATCAAAGAACACAAATATGTTAATGATAATTTTATGTGTTCTAGAGATTCAATAGAAAAAGTTGAAGAAGATGACATGAATCTTGGTTGCTTAACTAAATGTTCTTCACGAAAAGAGATTAATCTTTTTCAAGCAAATATTGATAAAAGTTTTTATTTACATGAAGGATTATCAATTAATCTTGATCTCGAATCAATTTCATATGGAATGCTTAAAGGTACATCACCAAATTATATTGAAAATAATCAGGTAATAAAAGAGAAATCTTTTGGAAATATTAATGATCTTTATAAATTAAGAGACTCTTTTAATTTCCTCACTTCTAATTCTTATTTTTCTATTTATCCTAATTTATTTTCTGATTTTGATATGCGTAAGATTCCATCTGAATTATCTAACTATGTGACTGCAAAATCACATTTTTATGAGATATCTAGCATTGATGATTCACTTATTAAGCATGAGTTTGAGGGATCGGGACATATTTCATTATTAAATCATCATTCTATACAATAGTTTAAAGAGAAAGAAGGTTTATTGCAAGATGGTTACAGTCAACTGATATTTGATGAGAATAAAACACCAATTTTTGTTGAAACTAAAAATGCTTGTTCTCATCAGAATTACTTAAATGAGAGATATAATTTGATTGGTGATAATAAAATCTTTGCTGAAGAGTTTCCTATAACTTGTGATCACCAAAGACTTACTTCTCTTTTAATTGATTCACTTTTAGTTGTTGACCCTTTAAATAAGATTACTTCTTTCGATATTAGGCCACTACCAATTCATTCACCTATTACATCATTACATAATCCTACTTTGTATTTAAAACCAATTCTTCCAATTGTTAGTGTGACAAATGCTAGTGATTTGATTCTTCGAATTGATTCTCATAAGATCTTTTTACCACATATGGAATTCATATTGTTAGATCATACTTTGCATTCTAAGTTTCATGATAGGATTGCGGAGTGGCTCGAAAATTCTTATCTCAAGAAGTTTCCATTCAATCGTAAGGCTTTATTTTCTGTATATACAAGTAAAGATTTTAATGGTAAGCATGAGGCATCTATTTTTCTATTTTTAATATATCGTTTTCTTTTACTAATTAAAAACGATGTTTTTCTTACAGGAATAAAAATGCTTCGATGGCTTCATTGGCTATTTCACATTTACTTAATTTTCATTACAATTGATTCCTCTTATACATAGTTAGGCTTAGGTTTAGATTAGTTTTCTTCATTTTGAATTTTCTTGTTTTGAATAAATGCAGTTATGAAGATGATGCCAATCTCAAGAGGTGACACTTATCAATACATTCAGGGATGTTTTCCTTACCTTTGACTCTCTTGCTTATAATTATATTCTTCTTGTTAAGTCATATATATTTTACTTTTTTGACTTAATTGGGAAAATGTTTATACATTCTTATGATCATAAGCACGAAATTTTAAGAAAACAAAGAATGTTGTTGCACATCAATACCAAAATCTTTTGAGTTGTAACTACATATGTAATTAATATTTAGTTTAAATTTCTTTGTTTTGGTTTGTTTTCTTTTGCTTATTAATAAGAGGGCTTAACTTATTAAAACATCTTGCTTATTTTTAGCAAATCTTTATGTCGCAAATTATAATTTAAAGAAAGAAGAGAGAGACATATTTTTCATCTTGTAGAAACTAATTGTCTCTTTTCATTTCATTTGTGATATAGCTATTTCATTTTTCTCCATGTAAGATGTTAATTTATTTAGGCTAAATTTTTATTTTTCATTTGCATATATCCACTTTAGATTTCTTGCTTTTATTGGTTTTATTTTTCAAGTTTGCTATGATTTGCTTTTTCAATTTGCTTGAAGTTTGAAATGGGGTTATTGTATATAAATAAACTATGTGGCTTAATTGCAGTTTGTTCATTCATCTTGATTAGTTGTAGTGAATTTTAGTCTTTCAAGATTCATTTAAACTGATAATTTTTTCTTAAATTTGATAAGGATCTATAACTGATAATGTTTGTGTTTATAATCAAGATTAACCTTCAGCCATCTATTTCTTTATAGTTGAGATAGCGGATATATTTCCTTTTCAAAGCTTAGTACTTGGAAAATCTTTATCAATTTGCATTAACAATCATTCTTTTAGAAGTTTGTTTACAATATACAAAGATTTTAAAGTCTGCTCTATGCATAATTATTTGTAATAAGTTAAATTTTGATTGGAGAATAGGAGGTCTCATCGCGAGCCGACCTACTCATGATCATCAGCTTTATCAGGAGTAACATCATTTCTGATCACTAGGGTGATGGCTCTTGATCATAAGATCAAGGGACAGGAGGTCTCATCATGAGCCGGCTTGTTTATTTTTGGTAAAACTCGTGAATGATGATGTTAATATCAGGTTGGGCCTGGACAGTATTCTTCAGTTAAAGTTTAATTGAAAATCAATAAAAAAATTATAATTGGAGTAGGTCTTGAAATTTTTTTCAGAAAAGTGAATAGATAAATCTTTATACTGCTGATGTAGATTACCTTTATCCTAAGTACTTTGTTTTGACAAAGTAATTTTCATCCTGTCTATGACAAAAATCTTTATTAACAGAAATGGAGGTAATTTTGAAAATATTCACAAATGAAAATTAGTTGTTGGTTCTTATTAGATTGAGGATTTCTGATATGTCTTAAGCAAATTTTAAGATTGTTTTTTTTGCAGCTTTTGAGATGAATGAGTAGAGAGAACTGGTTCGCCCAGGTATGTCACCATTTGTTGGAACCCCAACAAATCCCCCTAATTTTTGTAAAATAAAAGGGTCACCTATTGTAGATTTTTGTAAATATGAATCTTTTTGGTTTGCTTTTAGTTTTATCTTGCTTGATTGGTAGTTGATTTCATATATTCATCCTTGATTTTCACTCTTTGCGTTGCCTTGCTCTTTGGCTTGGAATTTATACGATAAGGACTTGGTAATTATGATGATTTCTGCCGAGTGAATCTTCTAGCTTCTTGGATCCTTAATAACTATTGATTACTGTTGTTCGAGCTTGATTGATTTACTTATATGCTTAGATTTTCTTTATATGGATTGATTTCATGTTCCGAATATTTGGTGAAATTTTTCCTTAACTCCATTAGTGAGTAAGCAATACACCAATTGGCATTAACCTTTTCTTTTAAGATCTTCACATCATTATTGAAAGTCTATTATTAACATATATTTTGCCATTTGGGATCAAAGAAAGTATTATCAAGGATTTACTTTAAATTCATCAATTGTCATTTGTGTAAATTTCATTAATAATCTTTAACTCTTGATTTTTGTAAAATTAAACTCCTTGATTAACTCTTTTGGAAATGATATTTAAATATCATGTGATTTGTATCTTTATTCTAAAATATTAACATAAATTTATTTATGTTCATTTCAATAAATTTGAATAAAGGTTATCTTTCATATAATATTGTGGAGAGGCATAATGATTCACACCTAAATCCAAGAAAGCTTCAAATTATATTTCAATATTTTATTGATTTCAAGAGATTAATTGGTCCATGTACCTTCTTTAAAAACAGGATCATCCAAAATGATTTACCCTCGCATATTAAATAATCCAGGAAGATTCTTGACTTATATAATATGACGGGATTCAAAATAAGGTTTTGTTGACATAAAGATTGGCATGAAAGTATAAAACCGTGGATAAGTAGATATTTGATATCATTAAAATATGGAAATTTGTTCACACTGCTCCATTTTGTGCAAATAACTTAACTATAAATTATCATTTCAAGGGGAAAATTGATTGCCAAACAGATTGCATTGTTAGCGCAATTACTTTTCAAGATATTATGCTTATTAGGTGTCAATTTCAATTAAAAATGAATTATGATCGTTGAGAATGGGAAATGGATTATACACTCGATTCCTTCCTTTATTCATGGAGTTGGACTTTACTATGCCAAATAACATTGTTAGCATTTATTGTGTGAATGGTGGTCAAATTAAACAACCAAAGATAGATCTCATCACTTGAAAACTTAGTAATTTCTTTTATCACGGAGATGGAAGGTTAACGTTATTCATTAGATCCTATTGAAGCATTTGAACTGTTTAGTGCACCAAAATGATCGGACTCAGTTAGTTGCACAATTATGTAGAGAATAAACAGCTTGATAACGATCTATGGGGTTGTCAAAGAGGAAGATAATTGATCTCATCTTGCCATTATGATCTGCCATGACACCCATGAAGTTCGATTGAAAACTTGCCAAGGTTATTCTACATTTTTTCAAACCATTTATCTAACCAACTCTCAAACTCAATAGAATAATGTTTAGCTTGAATTTGTAATTGTAGTCAGCATCCAATAGGTTTTCTTGGTGGTTACATGAAAAAAAGGAATAGCTGGAACGTTAACAGATAGCTACCAGGAAAAGTGTAACAGATAATTACCAGCTCGTGGATGAGAAACTCACCATTTGATCACATTCGACAGTGAATTCTTGGTGCAATTATTTCATTCAAATTGCTCGACAATATGAAGATTAAAAGGAGATCTTTCTGTTTGTTTTGTTATTTATTCAATCTTTTTATCTCTTATCATTATTCTTATTACTTTTTTATTTGCAGGATGTCATCAATGGTGGAAGCCGCAAAAAGCAATAACATTAGAATGGATAAAAGGGACTAGAAGTTGCAGTCAGCATAAGTTACTTATGTGAGGACGTTCACCAGAGATATGATGCAATTATATTGTTTGAAAGATGTCCCATGAAGGAGAGAAATGGAAAAGCGTCAGATTCCCGTCATTTTTCAGGTGATAGTTTTCGGCAGCAAACTGCGGGCAAATAAAAGTGAGAATCAAAATTACGAAACATGGGTTTTTGGCAGAACAAACCCATTTTCTAGACGCCTGATTAATTTACTGAAAAGGGTGAACCATTTGGGATATTTTCCTAGTTCTTTGAACATGTTTTTTCAAGTTGCAGTTCACCTTTCAGTTTCCTGTTTGTTTTTATTTTGCCTATTTAAACACTGGCAGTGGGCTACACATTGGGGTGGGGAAACGCTTTAGGAAACTGGACGAACTTATTTTTCCATTTTTCTGCAAGTTTCTCTGGTAGGGATGGTCTCCATAAACCAGAGAGATGACTGTGTTTCTCTTTCTGTTTTTTTTTCTTGTTCCTATGCAAAACTGATTTTTTCTCACAGAACCAGGGATGGAGGTGTTTCCTAAGGCTGATACATCAACTCTTTTGAAGCTATGGTGATTTGAATGGACATTGGAACCTATTCTCACAGCTTTGTAAAAAAATTTTTATGGAGTAATTGAAGCAAATTACTTATTGTGTTCATCATTATCTTTTGTGGGATTGAAGCAAACTGTAAACTTTGCTTTTAGTTTATGCTTCATTTCTTATGATCAGAGTATTTTAAAACTTATTTTGAAAGATAATGATTGCAGTTGCATTTGATCTATCAGTTGATATTGATTTACTTTGCAGAATTAAAAGCGTCTAACATTTTTTTTCGTGATCTTAATCCGTTAATTTGTAAGAGCTTTTAAGTTTTTTTTTAGCATGTAATAGTTTGTTTGTGAGACTGTTCTTCAATTTAAATTATTATATGTTTATCTTTTAAATGCAAGCTGAATTAATATTAATTTTAACTCGTTCTCTTGACTAAGATAGGTAGTCTGCATTTAGGTTATCATAGAATAGAATTATGATCTACTATTTTCTCCATTTAGCTTAAGATAATCTTTAGCATCAATTAGTCATTAGGTTAAATTTCTCTGATTTGTTAGCAGTTTGGTTTGAGTAAACTTGGCACACACCCACCTTAGAGAGACTCTCTATTATGAGAGCACATCATACAGGCAGCAGGGCCTTGATCTTGTGAAGGAGAATTACTTTAAACACATACAAGATTGCATTAAGTTGAGTGTGTGGGCTGTCTTTTCATAAGTTGGCCTAGAACAATTTTTTCGGACAACAGCCTTGTGGTATGTCGCGAGTTGCAAAGACTTGACAATCCTAGTGAGGAATCGGCTTTTATTAGCCCCCGTTATCACCTAAGTTTTCTTGTGACCTTTAGCTTGCGTAGGAGTGGTTTTGTGTGTGATTCTAGTTTCAAACCCTAGGTTATGTTTTTAGTGACCAATAGTTTGGCTAAGTTACCTTTGAGACGATATTGAAGGGTTCAAGGCTTACCGCCTGACCTTCCTCCTATTGTAGGAGAGAGCCCAATGGAAGCAACAGACCAAGGTACCACAACTGATTCTCATGTGGAAGGGAATCCAATTATTGAAGTTAGGGAAGAATTCACTACGTATGATAAACCCTTTTTTGAACAACCTCCTATGGCTGATACCACCTTTCATTTTCCAATGGAAGGTTAAGTTGGTTCATCATATTGGCTATCCAATCGCTTGGTTGATGATACTGGAAGGACAGAATATGGCCCTAATGCTCCTTTTTGGAGAACTTCTTTAGGTTAAGCTATTTCTGAATATGGGACTACTGGACCTTCTTTTGTTAACCCTCCCTTGATTGAGGAAATATATACTAAGAAGGTTCCAACCATCAATTGATCGTTTAGGTAACTTTGAAGAGAACCTTATGAACATCACTACGTTGCCTCTTCCTTTTCGTGCACCCATGTCAGCTCTTTTACCCCTTCTTTCAAAAACAACCCCTCCTGGATATAATCCACTTTTTTCGTCTCAAGTAGCTCTTAGTCTAGCATCACGGGCTCGAGGTTTGACAGTTCTTGATCCAATTCAACCCTCCAACCCTATTACTGCAGTTTCAAATCCTGGGTCTTCTTCTGGCTCTCTTGTATCTTCTACCACTGGGGGGAAACTCCCAGCTCAAGTTGTTTCATTAGTTAGTGGAGTCACTTCCAGTGTAAGACAGACCCCTACTGTAGGAAAATCAGTAGTTGTAGTTCCTTCCACCAACACTAATATGGTTATCCCTTCTTGTAGTATAGGGAAACCCTCAGGGGTACAAACTGTAGTTATACAACATTCTTAGGGTCATACTTACCCAGGAAACCAACCACCTATAAGCAAAGTGAATTATCAACCTACATCTTTAGGGATTGTGTATCCTAGAATGCCTTACCCCAAGAACATGTTTACACCATGGGGGAAACCTAATTGGTCATATATTCCTATGCCTAGAGGAAAACCTATGAATACTGTTGGAGGTTATGTAGGGCCACCTTTTGGGGGGTCACTTGGTTGAGGACCACCTAGTGGAGGACCACCTGGTGGAGGTCCACCTTTTGGAGAACCACCACCCATGGGACCACCTTTTGCAATACCACCACCCAGAGGACCATCATCGGGAGTTCCACCACCTGGAGGACCACCTTATAGGGGACCACCACCTGGAGGACCACCTTATGGGGGACCACCACCTGGAGGACAAAATTCTATGGGACCACCACCTAGAGGACCACCTTATTGGGGACCACCACCTGGAGGAAGCCCTCCTCCAGGAGACCCGCCGCCATATGGAGGATATTTAGGAGGATCATCTGTGAATCCAACTCCCAAACAACCAATGTATCAATCGAATTATGGTCCTACTAGTATACATATGCCATATCAATATTATCAGTATGTACAACCTAATAGTCAAATACCTTTTTTGGAAACTTTGGACTTGCCTGATTTTTCCAAGTTGATCAATGATCCCATCTAGCATAACCCTTCGTGTCCTACAATTCTAGTTAAGTTACCATCAGACATTTTTATTTTTGATGGGAAGCAGGGAGAGTGTCCCAAAAATCACGTTATGGCATTCCATATATGGTGTTCTTCTAACTCATTGACGGATGATTCAGTCCATTTGAGGCTCTTCCAGTGAAATTTGACTAGTATGGCTACCAAGTGGTACATTGAACTTCTGCAACATTCATTTTTGGACTTCAACTCATTGGAAATCATTTTTCTTACTCATTTCCAGATGCCCATCTGTTACAAAACTGGTACGGATCTTTTGACATCACTTCATCAGAATACTTCCACACATATATCGGATCATATTCATGAGTGGAGGAGACAACGAAGGCTTATTAAGCTCTTATCCCAAACCAATTGTTGGCCGATTGACTTACAAAATTGTTGTTGCCTCCCATTTCCTGTTATGTGGCTATGGGTGGTGTTGTTACTAAAGAGCGAGCCATCAGTCGTTCCTAATATCTGGACTTGGTTTATTCCCAATCTGAAACTTTGTATGATCTGATCCCTCAGGCTCCTCGTCCCAACACAGAACCTACCAAACCACCTGCAAAAACTCTTGTTGATGGAGTTGTAGGTTCAATCCAACCCCCGTCAGCAGCTAATCATTCCAGGAAGCAGAGTACTTCTACTACTACTCCTTCTTCTCCTACAGTTTCCTCTGAGGTGAATTATATTCAAAGTACATAGACACCCGGTAATCAGGGATAATTTTAGGGGCGAATTTTATCCCAGTGAGCTATTTTTCCATGTTTTTCTCCCAAAAAATATTCGCCATTTTGCATTTTTTGAAGCCCTGTTTCACCCAATTTTGATGGGGTAAGATTTTTTTCACCCTAAAAATAGCCAAATTATTATATAAACAATATTAAATCCTTGGAAATTAAAATATTTTTTGAAAAATATCGCCAATCATTTTATAGTTGGAGTTTTAAGAATTGGTAATATTCGCCAACATTTCTACACTTTTAAATAAGTATGGTTCCTTAAAATCATCCCTGCCGATAATAAAAATAAAGGAAAAGGAAAAGGTAAAAAGTATGGAAACCAACAGGAGAGTCTGGAAGAATACGACCTCAAATAATGACAACAAAGGCAAGAGGAAGGATAAGTATCCTTTCCTATTGTGTGGTGGTGACCACTTCACGAAGGTGTGCCCTCATTGTGAATAAATTAGTAAATAATTTAGAAGTAACCCTACACCAGTGGAACTTACCGACCCCTTTCCGTCTCAATGGTAGTTGATTGATCATATGTCTTCACAAGGAACCTCTAATTCTATTGAAGAGATCTGAATGATGTCCTCGGAAACCGTTAGCTTGACTACTCATAGTTAGTCATATGACAAACCCACAGAGAAGAAGGATGAGAGTCCTTCTCTCAAGAAAGCCCCTTCTACTAATTCTTCTCCTCCACCTTCATCTAATGGTCCTCTTATGATCAAGAAACCTAACCTCGACTTGATTTTGCTCCCACCTAAGAGTACTCTCCAGAAATATGATTTTAATCCAAATGATTGAGCTGCACAATTCTACAATGTTGTTGAATATTTGGATCAAGAACCTTGTGTGATTTCTACCCTAGAGGTACTCCAAACTTTCCCTATGCAACACAAAAACCTATTGATGGCCTTAGGGGCCTTAGACCCTGATAACACTAATTTGATTCATTTTAATGTGGAGAATTACAAGTCCAAATTACCTCGCTAGCTCGCGTTTTAAATCGTGACCAGAGTAGTTGGGAGAAACATCCATATGATTGTTTTGGATGAAGGGGATTCCACCTCAGTATTGTCTATGTATTTCTGGAGAGTCATTGGTTCTCCTGAACTTACGTAGTCACCCACAACTTTAAAATCTTTTGACAAGCGAGTTTTCCAACCTCATAGTTTGTTACTCGCCCTTTCAGTCGAGCTTGGGGGAAATACTATTTCCATTCAAGTGCAGGAATTCAATGACCCATTGGATTACAATGTGCTATTGGGGACGAACTGGTTCTATTCTATGACAGTTGTCGCTTCGACAGTTTTTCGTACTCTCTGATTCCCTCATTTGGGGAAGATTGTGACCATCGATTAGCTTGGTTTTTTTTCACCATATGTTACTTCCCCCACTGCAAATAATATTCCTATGCTAGGGAAATCCACTCTGCCTTATCAGTTGGTTGGGGTAGGAATGTTGAAGGTTTCAACCCTTATGGGTGTGTTTCCCTCAACCCCTCCTAATACAGAAGTGGAAACTATGAACATGACATCCACAATTGGCCACAATTCTAAAGGTAAAGAAGTTGTTGAGACATCTTCTCCAGGCCCTTATGAAGCGTTCTACGATTCTATTTAGTATGTTTCCAATATACACTATGGTGACCATCATCTAGTGGAATCGGATACCTACCACCTGCCCTATTGGATAGATTCCCCTCTCCCCACTCTATATTATCTCTCGCAGACTTTCCCACTGAGTTTATTATGGATATCATGAGTGTGGATCAAACTGTATGGGAAGATCATCTTCATAGATCCTCCTTCCTTCCCAATTCCAATTCGGCAAATCTTGATTTTGTTTCTCTCATTAGTTCTAATATTGTCAAAAATCCTCAGACTCCTATAATGTTACAAGGAACTGATTCCAAAGGAAACCTATGTAACATTACTCAAATAACTCCCATTGACATATCAGTGAAGCCAAGAATTGTTGAACACGTTCATGTAGGCTAGAACTGTTCAACTGAAGAAACTGGAAAATTATAGAGCTCTTTTCAAAGAGTTTCGAGATGGTTTTTCCTGGATGTATGAAGAGATGCCTGGGATTGATCCATCCATCCTTGTACACGAAATTAATACTTATCCCACGGCGAGACCAATCCGAAAAAAAACTGTGTCAAATCCATCCTAGGAAGGTTGTGGCAATAAAAGCCGAGTTCGAGAAACTTCTTAAAGAAGGTTTTATTTATCTCGTACCACTAACTGAGTGGGTGTATAATATTGTCCATGTAGCTAAGAAATAGGGAACTATTAGGATTTATATCGATTTTCGATATTTGAATAGGGATTGTCCCAAGGACAACTTTCCTACTCCACATATCAATCAAATCATCGATAACTGTGCTGAGAGTGTCATCTTCTCATTTATGGATGGTTTTTTCTAGTTACAATCAGATAGAAATTCTACCCTCCAACCAACATAAAATGACATTCATTTGTTAGTGGGGAAACTTTGCTTATCAGAAGTTACCCTCTATTTTAAAGAACGCCCGAGCTACATTCCAGTGGGCCATGTCCTATGCTTTTCAGGATATCAAACACATTGTGGAACCCTATCTGGACGACCTCCATGCTCATTCATGGTAGCATGAGGACCACCAAAGCCACATTAGGGACATTTTCATTCGTTTCCATCACTATCATATTCGGTTGAATCCCCACAAGTGTTCCTTTTGTGTTGATATTGGAAGTCTTCTTGGCTTCGTGGTTTCCAAAGATGGCATCCAGACAGATCCTTTGAAAATAGCCACTATTTTGGCCTTACCCACCCTGACTAATATCACTGAACTCCAAAGCTTGCAAGGGAAGGCAAACTTTCTTCATCATTTTGTATGCAACTTTGCAGAAAAAACACACGGTTAAATGCGTCTCCTGAAGAAGAACACCTCATTATTTTGGGATGACTAGGCCCAAAAAGATTTCGATAATTTGAAACATGCTCTGACACATTCAACGATTTTACACCCTACGAATTATTCGAAAGACTTTTTATTGTATGTTGTTTCCTTCACTACTACCATCAATATGGTTCTAGTGTAGGAATATCTCAATGGCCAAGAGCATGTGACTTACTATCTAAGTAAGAGTCTTCTTCACTCTGAAATTTGTTATTCACATGTGGAGAAGGTGGATTTGGCCATGGTCATTGTTGTGCAAAGATTTTGTCACTACATTTTACTATGCATCACAACTATTCTTGCTGATGAGAACCCCATGTATTACATTTTGAATCGTCAAGTACTAGGGGGAAAGTATTCTTGTTGGATTGTCATCTTGCAAAAATTTGATCTCGAGTTGGTTAAGGCTACTTCCAAGAAGTCCTTAGTTTTTGCAGAGTTAATGTGTGATATTCCCTATTTTCTCATGGAAATAGAGCCCGATGATTCATTTTTGGATGAATTTTTGTTCTTGATTAGCACAACCGATCTGTGGTATGGAGATCTGATTATATATCTCCAGGCCCAAAGGTTTCATCCTAACATGTCTCATGACAATCACTGACAAATCTGTCACCATGTGAAATATTATCCCATTTTAAATGACACGTTATACTTTCGTGGTATTGACTCCGTTCTTCGACGATGTCTTACACATGAAGAGGTTGAACAAGTTTTGAATGATTTCCACTCTAGAGCATGTGGCGATCATCTTTCTAGGATGGATATAGCTCATAAATTCCTTTGCGTTGGGTATTTTTGGCCCTCAATATTCAAAGATTGTCATGAGGTGGTTAAAAAGTACCCACCCTGTCAACTTTTTATCCAAAAAAGAGAACCCACCCTACTCCTTTACACCTTGTCATTTCCATTGGCCCTTTCACTAAATGGGGGATAGATTTTATGCATTGTAAGCCTACCTCATCTAGGGGCATGGTTATATCACCGTAGTCGTTGATTATTTTACAAAATGGGCCAAGGCAATGCCTACATATGTAGAGGAAGGTCGCACGACCACCCTCTTTTTGTTCAATCATGTAATAGCTACGTTTGGAGTTCTGCAAGCCATAGTCACTGATCAAGGATCTCATTTCTATAACCAGATGATGGTTGAGATGAGTGCTAAGATGGGTTTTCTCCATGAAAACTCAAATCCTTATTATCCTCAAGCTAATGGTCAATTTGAGGCCATTAACAAAGTTTTGAAAACTATGATGCGTAGAATGGTTGGATATCATAAATCCAACTGGGACTTGACTCTATTTTATGCACTATGGGCTTATAGGACTTCAGTTAAAACAACAACTAGTTTCACACCATTTCAGTTGGTTTATTGACTGGAAGTTGTCCTACCTATTGAATGTGAGATCGCATCACTCAAGCTCGCAGTCGAGCTTCTCCCAAACACTTCTTCCGTAGAAGAATGGTTTTTTATATTTGACAAATCTTGATGAGAATCGGAGAGATGATACCTTGGCTAATGAGGCACATAAACAATGCGCCAAGGCTCAGTATGATAAATCCGTTCAACCTCAGGTGTTTAATGAAGGTGGCATGGTTCTAACTTATGATCATAAACATGACAAGCTTGGTAAAGGGAAGTTAGAATCTATGTGGTATGGTCCTTTCATCGTAAGTAAAGTTTTAAAGAAACGGACCTATGAGCTTTTAGATTACAATGGGATACCTTTCGGGCAACCTTGCAATGGATTGTACCTGAAAAGGTACTATGCTTGAAGTCATTTCTGTTATAGTACCTTGTATATATGTACATTGATTGACTTTTTGGTGTGGTTTTAGTATTTCAATGTAGTTTTGAGTTTTTTCAGCACTATTTATACCATGTTTTGGTTATGCAAATCATATGGCATTTTATGGTTTTAATGATGCTGCTTGTCATCATACCCTGAACCTCACTTCAGCTGCTTGGGTTTTGTATTCCCTGGCTCATGACTTAGTCATTTCAGGAGCAGTTTGAGTAGATCCAACCACCAATAACATCGTTGAGTATCAAGCGGTAATAGGTTTGTTGAATGAGGCTGCATCTCAAGACATTGATCACTTGGTAGTCTTCATGGACTCACAGTTAGTGGTTTTTCATTTGAACCACGTCTATTCCATATGAAACCCTACAATCCTTCGTCTCTTTCAAAGAGTGCATTTGTTAGAAAGGTTGTTTGAATCAATCACTTATAGGCATATTCCTGGGTCTTATAACATTGTTGCAGACTCATTAGCCAATTATATATTGGGCTGTTACATTTCCCACACATAACTTTTGGTAAGTAAAACATGGTTCATTGTAAATAAAATAGACAGTAAAAGACATTAAAAACTCATATAAATTCCATTCCACATTTTGAACATAGATAAACCGCTATAAATAAGTCTGTATATATATAAGTGTTTTTACAAAAAATATGGTCTCGAGACGCCGACTGAAGTACACTGGCTTTCAGATATACAAAATGACAAAAATACTGAATCTAGGTAGCTTTTAGTGTCTACATCGTGTAAGATGACTAGTGATGCTCATGATAACACATGATAGCTCTTGCTACCCTCCATAGTAGGTGGCTGAATTGACTCGATACTCCAACTATATGTCTCTAGTACCTCCTAGGAAGGGCATCTATGGAAGCATCTGGAATGTCAAGAGTTAACCGATTGAGGTTTTCCTCCGACTCGGTCAACTCATCATCTCTGTGGTGTACAAAGAGGTCCCTTGCTCTCCCGTCAATTGGGGATGAACCCCCAGGTCATGCATCTCCTACATCTACATGAATTATTTTGGTCTCGTTATCATTCATAAAAAAATTATAAAATATAAAATGCGAAGAATAATCAATGTCTTGTGCATTTTTTCTTACCAATATTGCCCCATTGGGCACCTCCCAGTAAGGGTAGATCAGGGTCTCCCATAAAGTTAGTTCCAGCGTACACATAGTCCTCACCCATGAGGAGTTGGTCATCTAACCAACGAAAAAATGCGCTCCCATACTTGACCTTGGCCCCGCCGCCACCAGTACGGGCCATGATCTCTACCCACTGCAACATGCGAGGGTATCGAGCTCTCAGCTTGGTGAAACCCACCTATGTCCTCAGATGAGGTACTCGCTCGAAAAATAAATATGCCAAGATGCTGTCGTAACCAAACTGTTTCAACTCCCCCTGCAACACTTAGTCAGTTGGTCCTTGAATACACTCAGTAAGGCCTCAACCCAGTTATATATTGTGGGTGCCATGGCCTCCAAGGAATAAAGCATGTGTGCTCGGGAAGCCTGATGAGCCCTTTGGCTCCATGCAACCCGCTGCATGGTGAAAATTACAGTCCATAGAGGAAAATCCATCATGGTTTTGATGGGGATATTTTTCCCAAACATTTGAGTGCCTGGAAAACAATGACGATCGATAATCTCTTGTGTTGTGACATTTCCCCCTCGGGAACCTGTTAGTGATATTGGCGCCCCGCACCTAGATAAACCTGTAAGGAATTAGATGTCCTCTACTTCCACTATATGAACGTGGGCCCCCACCTCAAAGTATTGTTGCTTTGGGTTCCAAATTCATAAAATATATTCCAGTAGTTTCATAGGGGACCTCATGCTTGAAACATGGAAGAACTTTAGGAGGCCACAACCCTGTAAAGAAGCTATGGAGCCAACATTTGCTCCATCCCTAGCATCATCATCTTCATGTTGTATTTCCTTCCACACAACCATTTTTTCTGAAATGGCCTGCCAAAAATCAATTTTGAGGTATTAGAATACATATCCAACTTTTAAAAATACTTGAAAAACACTCTTTTGGTTTGGCTGTTGAATTTTCAGGAGAAATATGTGACACCACCTCTGTGTCTTTGAGACAGAATAGTGGCATCGCCCTAATCTACATAAATTGTGTGGTTTTTCTCAAGCACCACCTTTCCCGCAAAGGGAAGGAGCGTTACCCGCGCGTTTTTTACCCTAGGGTAAAAACCTCAAAACCCCCAAAAAATTGACTGGAAAGGAAAAACACAACCATGAAAATGTTGGGCATATGTTTAGCTCTTACCTGGAACTGACGAATCGAGAAATGGATGGTCAATGGCTCTGGAATCCTTTCCTGGAGTTTGCACACCAATAGCTCCAAAATGGCTCTCCAACTTGCTAAATGGTAAAGTCGTAAGATTTTTACTATTTCATTGGTTTTTATATGAAATAATCTTGGGTTTTATTATTAATTTTATCATTTTTAATTATTTTTAATAAAATGCCCTTTTATATAGTCATTTAAAAATTCATTTTTAATATTTTGGAGAGCTAATAATCTTTTAAATTTTTTTTGCAGTGGATGAAAGTTAAAGTATTTGGTTATGAGTGAGTTTGTTTTTTACTTTTCCACACTTCCATAAAATGGAAAAAGTCATTGAGCGCTAATTTCGACATTTTGGTCATGCTTTTTAAACCCAGTACCAAAGTTTCGAGTCAAATTTTGCTTCTTTCCAAACTCGTTAAACTCCTTCATCGCGAAAATAAACCCTAATGGAGTCTTCTTTAATCTCTTTTTGGACTCCTTAAATGTGAAAAGATCTCCAAGTGAACTTGTCTTCTTCACGCTTGTAAAATTACTTGAAGAATCATCTTTTCGATGATATTTTATCTCTTTTTTTGGTTCGGATTGACTAGTTACGAAAAAAGAATACTCTAGCCAATCATGACTAGAAGAGTTCTCTCGAGCATTATTTTATACTTTTTCGGGCCCCATGAGCTAAATCATACGAAAAAGGACCCTTTGGAGTCTTCTTCCATTTTTATTCAGACTCTTTAAACATGAACGATACCGAGTTAACTTTCAATGGACTTGTTATATTAAACAATGAGAGACCCTCTTTTGGTAATGAACCCCTCCTTTCTAAGGTTCGTGAAACATATGAGAATGGACTTATACTAGGATAATCTACAATGAGTGTTTTTTACCCTCTTTGAACTCGTAAAAATGAAAAATAGGCACTCATCAATCATGATGGGGAAATTAAGGGAAAGGAAATATCTCATTTTGAAATAAATGGCAATTATTAGTCACCTTTGAACATGGCACTTGTATGCATTTCATTCAGTCAATTAGGTATTCAGCTTGCTTCCAAGTCGATTCGCTTTCATGATTCATGTCACTCCTTTGAGTCTTTCAAAGAATGCATCATCCGCCATTGCATTATGTTTTGGTATCCTCCTGGTTAAGTCAATGCTGCCAAGTCTTCGGTCGTGTCGCCCGATGTTCAAAGGGAAGCCATGTTGAGAGTTTGCATCTGCAATTTAAACTTTTGTGTTAGTTACCTTTGGTCAATCCTATGGTTACATCATACTTAAAATTCCAGAACTTTGTTCTGAGTTTCATGTCGTCAATGTGGGATTCATCATGGCCCTCCTTCGACGATACTATTCCTGTCGAATTCAACTCATTATCCAGGAATTAGTTTTAGAAACAAATTAGTACCTTCATATTTGTATGCATCAATGATAGATTCTCTCGATTTCGACATAGGTTCACATCATTGACCTTTGATCAAGAGATTCGATTGAGTGTTCGACATCAAATCATCTGTTCACACTCAAGAGATTGTACTAGGGTACCTTGGGAATAATCGACATCGATGGTGATATCCCTCGCACTTGTTAACAGTTCTCATCATTGACCGGTAATCAAGTGGTTTATACCATGTTCAATGCCAGTACATTGTAATCACATGGATAGATTCGTACTTTGTGGAAGGCGAGATGAATACCCTGGGTATTTTTTAAGTGCTCATTGCTTTCCCCAGGTTGCGATGGATTATTTTGTATAAGTCCTAGCATGGATCCATATTTGTATGGTCATGGTTGTGCTCAAATTTGCATCCATATGAAATAGATATACATTGTATGTCTGGTAGGTATGTCCAAGTTTGAGAATTCTTCGCATGGATCTATGTTGTATTCTCGTAGCCTTGTTTATTCATATCTCTCATGGATCTTCCTTGTATTGGTTTGCAACCATGATGAGGAGTCATTTGGATATAAGTCAAAATTACTGATGTATTGCAGAAGCCAGGGTGATGATAATCTCTGATCAAGTGATTTCTTGCCTTGAAGTGATAACTTGGTCTTACAAAGATCTCTCCTATCGTATCCCTCTATCCTCATGCTTTGGGGGGGGATTATGTTACACATAGTTCTCGTCACCATCATGTGTTGAGGCCCAAAACATCAGAAATTGCCTTCAATCCCCAAAATGTGAAGTTGGACATTGGCCCAGACTCCTATTTTTCATACTTGAGTCCACCACCACTTTTTCCCTTTATGCAATAGGCGTTATCCTCTTCAGGACGCTTTTTGTTTCTTGACAATGAGCAGTGGCACTACATTTACCCTTTGATAAATAAGCAGTTCCACCTTGGTAGTGCTTTGTCTACACAGCGAAAGAGCAGTACTTGAGTTTCAAAAGGAAAAAGAGAAGATTTACGAAGCTTCTCGAAGGAAATATTCATGGCACCCTCATCCCTACTCTTGTGGACCACCTAGACTCGAGATCCCCCTAGTAAGATCTCCCTTCCACCTCATCCACCATTTTATCAACCATCCCTATCCTCCCAAGGGCTATAAGTACTAGCTCATCCTCCATGGGTTGGGAGGAGAAAATTTATGTTGTTGCACTGAAATATAGGGTGGGCATAAAGAAGGCAAGTTGGAGCTTTGAGGAGAAGACATGGTATGTGAGGAGGCATCAAACCACTAAGGAAAATGGTTGTAATCTCTCTTCTTCATCTTAAGGCAATGATGGTTTCTTTCTCATAAAATGTATTGTGTTATAATCACTCATTTTATTATTGGATTCCTTAGTCACTGGTATAGAACTGTAGATCATTTTTTGGTACTTTTGATCTTGCATGTTGTTTGATATGTTTATTGCAGGTACATATATGGGTATCTAACACCATGGAAATATTATACATCACATTGTAGAACATATCAAAGACTCATTCCAGATATCTACAAACTCTATGGGAAGTGCTTATCCTTGTTATCACTCATTTGTTCCAGACCTATACCATTCAGATCTAGGGAAACAACTTTTGTCCGCGGGAGGTGAGAATTTCTAGCAACAAGACCTTAATCACACTATGATAATAGATTCATTACTCATGCACTGAATGTGATTATGAACTTAAATTAAATGTTGATAGAGTTTATTAAGTGTTGAGATTATTTAACTGAAGGCGACGAATTATTTAATTAAGTAACACAACCTTAGTAATGTTAATTAAAGTTAGAACTTTAATTAATCATTTAATGGTTAGTTGTCCTAACCTTATTCCATTGTTCCAAAGACGAAGTTTAGAACCATTTTCCTTGCCATAAGGGTCAGGGACATTACAATGATAGAACAAGGAAAGGGATTGGGTGATGCACCTTGGTAAAGAGTGGATGCAATTGAAGCACTTGAGGCACTTGAGGCACTTGAGGCACGAAGAAGACTTGGACGGTTCTTTGAGGCATTCTCTAGGAAACACTTAACCCTCCATAAGGAGTAGGATGCTTGGAAAAGAAACGTGACTCGATGGGTTAGGTATATAATTAGTAGTCCGAATAATACTATTCATACCATTGGATTGTACTAGAACATATGGGGGACATCCACCTACCTCAAGGGAATTTGGAAGGACAATGGATAGGTAACCATGTTGTGAACATATGAAATCCAAGTTCTTGAATTTAAGGATATGTTCTTTGTTTAGATTAGGTCATTTTACTACAACATATTTAGACAATTTGAGAAGAAGGAAAATAACAAATTAATCGAACAAAATTTCATTAGACATGGGGATCTCACATAAGTTATTCCTACATTTCCACTTACTTATGTAATATTTGATGTGTGTGAAAGTTGGATATTTAAAATTGAAAAGATCTCAATCCCAATTTGATGACTAATGGATATTTGAGAATGATTCAAAAAGTTGGAAGCTAGAGCTACAAAAATAGAGTAATATCCACCTTTAAGGTCAATGTACAATGTGCCTAGTACATTCATGAGAATATGTTGTAAAATCATAAGTCTCACACTACCCTATGTGATATTATTCAAAGACCATCACATGTGAAAGTTCTCAATATATACAAAGGGTCATCTTCAGGTTTTCCCTTGAAATTAGGGATGTCCAAGGATAAATTCATAGGAATACCAAGTCACTTCTTGTTTAATAGGATCATTGGTTAATTGTGACAAGTCTAGATGGTTGATTCCTATCATGAATGGGAAATTTTTGTATCCTCTGAAAGGAGGAGGGTTAGCCCCTCCTCCTCATGAAGTATTCCCTTCGAAAGAGCCACCTCCTCATGAAGTATTCCCTTCAAAAGAGACACCTCCTCAAGAAGCACCACTACTAGATATCATGGAATATGGTAAATGTTGGTAGCTACATGCCTATAAGACAGGAGTTACCCAAATGGAAGAGGTATCCCTTGAAGTTTAAGAGGCTACTTAATATTAAAAATCAATTATTTCACAATTTCTTACAAAAGTCTCACGATCTTCAATTGTGTTAATTTTAATTTATTCAATATAATTACACTCTCTTATGACATACTATCAATCCTCAAGTAAAAAAATAGAAAGGGAACTTCTAAATGTGCATCTCTCCTTAAGGACGAAATCCAATAGGTGAAAGATTACACAAGTGAAAGTAAAATCTAAGTAGTTACAAAATCCCCAAGTATGCCACCAAAGGCGATAAAATCCAATGGATATTTATCAAGGGTTGATATCCTACTAAAGGTTATAGCACTCCAATCCCTAAGCGAGTACCCTAGGATGGAAACCTAAACTCAAGACACTGAGATGACCCTTTACACCGTGTGGTCAGGGGGCACATAATTATACCCAGGTCACTTGAAATTGACTAATAGTTTCAAGGGATGCCCAAGAATTTGGGTTTCCAATTATTCATTTAGCATTGGGTGAACATATTTTAAGTCCACTATATGAAGTGATATGGATATCTAGGAAGCCTCACCCCATATTAAGAAAGAGGCAGATGTCTTCCCGATTCACACAATGTTACAATGATCTTTCCTAAGTAATCAAATCCAAATCTCTAATTTTAATAGGCCCTAGGGAGTTAAAAATCGCCACCCCACCTAAATCCAAAGCACTATCCTATATATTGTTGGTGTTCTATACCAAAAGAATAGAAGTCTAGGTTGTTTTTATTATGCAAGTTAATTTTAGTGTGTATTGCTAAGTTTGGTGTGCAATGTGTGCACTTAAAGTGTGGTTTGTAGGAAATAAATTTTGGAAATGAAAGATTAAAAGCAGTAACACTTGGAAATTGAAACTTTCTTCATTTTTCTTACTTGATTCTTTGCATTATTCAAAAATAAGAAAATAATAGAAAACATAGGAAACATAGAACATATTCACTCCAAAAACTTGAAAAAAAAATCTTAATTTTTTATTTTTATTCTCTGCCTAGTTCACGAGCTAGGCATAGGTATTATTACTGAGAACCCAAAAACAAGGAAGCATGTGAACAAGTATTCTTCAATGAAACCGTGCCCAATGTGTGGGGAAGGATAAAATAGGCACGGGCGCAACGATAAAATCCAGAAAAAATAAATATTAAATGTAGGGAACACAAGTATAACATTGTGTTTATGCATATCTAGGATGGATAGAGATAGTAAACAACAATCTAGAGAGTATATCACACAAGAAAACTCTAAATCCAATCCAAATGGGACTTTAAAATTCAAAGAAAGATCTTCCTGGTGGAGTCATATTTCTATTGACAAGATTTTTCATATGGTTGTACTACTTGATCCCCACAACTAGTTGGAGGGCCAGTGGAAAATAATAAGTTTTATTTCTCTATATCAAACAAGTAAGAAATATAATGAGGGTTTCAAGAGAGGTGTAAAGAGGAATTTTTGAATATTGTGCTCCTTATTGGATCTTCTAACATTGAACAGATAAGCAAGAGGAGGAGGTCCTAGATCCACAAATATTTTGCACATAGAAGAGGAAAGGATCCAAGCTATTGCAAAACCCTATATCTGAATTGTTAGACAAAGATAAAATAAAATCAATCTAATATAATTTCTAGATTCAATGAGATCGAAGCCTGTGCTTTCAAACCATGACATCAAATCAACACAAGTAAATAGTGAGGAAGAGATAAAATCATACTACCAACAAGAAAGAAGTGCATCAACAATATCCATACTTACGAAGTGGTGTGATGACTTCAAGTCCCATCTCCTTACAATTCAATGTTTTTCAAGGATTTATTGTTTTCAATGGTCTCCAATACCTTCGATAATTCTCTCAGTCTTCAAAACCCCATAAGCAAAGTGGACCAATATTAAGAAGGATCCAAATTGTGTGACTTTCTAAACGAAGAGAAGAGAATCAAAATGCATGCTCTCTAAGAGCACGCTGAAAGATCCAAATGCCACATGATTGTCATAAATTTGATACATCCATCACTAAAAAATATATGCACCCCATATGAAGGGGCATTTCTATATCCTTTTTGGCCCTTCCTAGGGTTTTTGTATCATTAATATGTTCCATTACTTTGTCGATCCCATAAAACTAGGTATATTATGTGCACCTTAGTGATTAACATGGACCAAATCAACATAAGCAAGTGTGCTTCCATTAATTAAACACATTGGGATTTAGTGGTCAAGCTTGACCCAATCAACATAAGAGAGTGTACTTCCTTAAATTAAGAACATTAGTCTTTACATTAGTGATGAAGCTTGACCCAATCAACATAGGAGAGAGAACACATCAATTTTTTACCTTTTCATAGGGGTGTGCATAGTGCTCAAGGGAAAATATTGTGCACATAATTAATTTTTTATTTTTATATGGGGTGCTCAAGGTGTGCACATCATCATTATTGAGGTCAATTAATGATTGAACTCCTCTTTCAAAGTCCACATGGTGTTGTTTTCGAAAGTCAACATTGAATGTCTCCCAATGACAAGATTGAAGTGTTAACAAGCTTACAATAGAGGAAAAGTGATGAAGCAAAGGGAGGTAGTGATAGTAGCATTGGTAGAACTACAACGAGCAAAGAGAAGAAGATGAGCTCATAAATCGTGGAAGGTGGTTTCAACTGTAGTGTTGAGTTGAAACCTTTAGAGAGGAGGAAGAAAGATGTAGTTCCTTTTGTATGATTTTGTGTATGTGTTCTTTGCTTCGATTAGTATTGTGCACATGGAGAGATTATATTGGGGCGGTAAGTAGCCTAACTCGTCATGTGTTATAAGTTTGAAAGAGCTTGCTTTTGGTTCATTATAAGTATCCTCAATGTATTAATCTCATGTGCTAGTTGTGGACTAAGAACTCCAAACAAGCACAGAGAACATCTTTGAAGTGGCATCCTTTCAAGTTCTATTTTAGAAGTCGGAGTTGTGGCTATATTTCATGCATCTTAAACTAATCAATGACTCATTAGAGTTTCCATTGAGTTTTACAATTTCCTTTTTGCACTTTATATTTCCATAGGATTTAACATTGATCATGTACATGATCACAGTGCCCATATGAGTGAGTCCTTATATTGGCAAGGGTCAATTTCTTTGTTGAGGTATTAACAATATCATTACACATAATTTCTCAAATTGATAATTGAATATTGCTCACCTTACTTACAGCGAATATCTCTGTGTTGACTACCGTGTATCAATCATGTTACAGTTCCACATAACTCTGAAACAAAACACAATGCATCTTGGAACACTAAGTGGGTCATTTCATTGGAGAAGTGGGTTTGGGTTGTTTCACATAAGAGAAGGAGAAAGAACAAAGGGACGTTAAAAATAGATTCCTAGGCTTTGTCCACCTCTAGCTTACTCAATTTGCGTGCACTGCACCATAGTGTAGTGCACAATCTTTGTACGATGAGGAAATTGAGTGGATCACTATAATAAGGGATTTGTCTTTGATGTTAAGATCTATAATTCTATTGTACTTGGGGTGATTCTGAAGCTAGCTAGTGCTACTCCACTATAAGTAAGCCAAACACACATGGGGATTATGGTTTGCCTTCTAAGCCTATGAGGAATGTGGAAGTGCTAAAATAATAATAAAATTTACTTTTGGAATGAGATGAAGGCTTTTAAACTATGGGCCGAGTGGAAGGTAAGGAGAGAACGAACAAATAAATGATCGACAAGAACGAGGCGTTATGATGGCGTAGGGAATGTCGAGTGGCCATTGAAAGAAAGAAGCCGTTAAATGGACGACAAGGAGAGCATATGATGGCCTATGGGGGAAGGGGGGGTGGCGTTGAGTACCTCTCAGGCTCAGGCATGCACGCAGTACAGACAAATTGCTCCTTATCTTAGATACCCCAAATCTGATTGTGTGATTTCACTCGAGCGCCGGACACCATCAACGTAATTTAATAATGCCATTAACTGCTCTCTCACTGTACTAGTGGAAGAATAGATCACAACGGACTCCAAAAAAACGCATGCTCGGCCTGCAATGCGCGTGCACGCCGTTCCGTTCTATCTGCTTGCTACCTCCAATCAATATTAATTAAAAACGATACTCAATTACCATATTTAGCAGGCAGTGCGTCGCCGACTCATTGAATACTTTCTGTATATACCACCTCAATCTGATATTATAAGGAATAATCTCTGTAAATAACAGTTCAATCTGATGTTATATAGGAATTTTGGCCATATAAAAAAGTCAAAGATTACGTTTTATCTAATTTAGTCAAACCCAAATCGATTTAATCGACAAAATCGCAATCCAGAGTTCATTATTCAAAGCTTGAAATCTTGCAAAATTGCTTAAAAAGACCCCAAAAATTCCTTTTCACTGTAAAATTATCTTGAGCAAAAACAGATTTTAATGAAAATGATGAGAAAAAACCGAAAAAAATCTCTTATCTTGAGCAAAAAGAGATTTTAATGAAAATGATGAAACAATGCAGCTGATGGTGAGTGGAATGCCCAAGAAACAATTAGTATTGAGGAGCCCCACGCCTCCACTAAGTCCCATTGCACTCCAACAACAGGGCCCCAATGGTTGCACTTTGGTCCCCATTTCCCCAGCTAATTACCTTCCAATTTCATGGCTGTAATGAATATTATTCCAACCACCGCCACCACCAGCAAGAGTCCGAGCAAAACCCACCAAGAATCTCTGATCAATACCATATGAGCACTAGGCATAGGCGTGAAACTCTGATCCCAACACCATCATATCATATATTGCCACCCAATGATACTATTTGCTATCTTCTCCACCATCCTGGCACGCCTGAGCTCACGAATTTCTAATATGATTCTCCACAATTATTTGCATGTCACAAAGTCCACCACCCATATAATAATGCAGACATATAAAGAATGCCCACTACATAAACGCGGAGCTGGTTGGCTCTCATCGCTGCACAGTATATAATTTTTCTAGCCATTCTGCCAGGCCATGTCAGAGCACTGCAGTCTCAATAGTTAAGCGCCTTCAATTCTAGCCCGGGTTCATAGAATTACAATCCAGCTTTTGCACGGTGGGGAGATCCCAAATTATAACTCCGTGAACTTGTACTTCTGGTACTCTTGCCTGCCTTTCTTCTGTTTATATGATCCTTCCTCCTCGCATTGTAAAAATCATGTTCCCAAAACCATTGTTTCTCAAAAAAAAAGCCTCTTCAAAAATGTGATAGTCTTCAAAAATTAATGTAGACTTTGATGTTCAGGCTTTAGTGATCTCTGCTCTGAAACGCCTTCCGACAATTGTGGGAAGCATGCTTGCGAATTATATTAGGATCATGGGGCGTTATTGTGTTGGTCTATGTGGGGGATATTGATCAGAAGCGTGCTGCTGCTGCCACTCACGTGCCTCCAACTGAGCCATAATTCCATGTTTCTCATCCTATAAATCCTACAGCTCCATCAAATCTAATGAACAGTACAGGCAGCCTATGTCTTCAGAAATTCAACAGTTCTGTAAGTGTTCTTTCAGCACAGTTTTTCACAATTAGGTCTATTCACAGTCATGTTATAGTTTAAGTTTAAGGGATTAGTTTTTAGTTTAAGGAATTAGTTTGGAGTGACTTAAACTCTTTACCATTTTTATCTTTGTTGGCTAAATTTGTTTTAATTAGGGATTTTTTTTTGTTGAAATTACGATTTTGGTTACTGAAATTGTAATTTTGGTTATAAAAATGGATTCAACCCATAGGCACTCCATTATACAATTTCAACAAACTAAAACTACAATTTCAACCATTCTTACATGATTTTTGTCAAAATTTTCACCCATAGTGTAAAGTTTAGCTCTCTCCCATTAGTTCTTTAAAAAAAAATCTTGTATGGATAAAATAGAGAAGCATCTCTTAATTGTTTTGAAAATCTTCATAACTTAAACATTAGTTCTTTCAAAAAAAAATCTTACATGGATAAGATAGAGAACATCTCTTAATTGTTTTGAAAATCTTCATAACTTTTCAATGTTAAAGTTTTAATTTATGAGTTTTGGTAGAGAAATGCATCGACATGATCACTGAGCTATTGAATTTAATGGTTTTGCAGATTGTGATGATGTTATTGAGGATTCTGGAGAAATTGTAGTTGGAATTTAGAGAATTTCTAAGGTTTCTCAAGCGCAGAAGATATTGAATTTATATATTATCATGGCTATTGATCAGACCGAACCAGTAGCTGCGGCTTCCCCTGGCTTCGAAGGATTTGAAAAGAGGCTTGAAATAGAATTCCGGCATACTTCAAGCAATCCAGTTTCGTCACCATTAGAAAAGAATTGCTTCTTGAGATCACTTTCCCGATCGGCCTTGGACGAAATTCTTTCAGCTGCACAGTGCACTATAGTTTCAGCATTGAGCAACAAGGCCATGGATTCTTATGTGCTCTCAGAATCCAGTCTCTTCGTCTATCCATTAAAAATCATCATCAAAACCTGCGGTACTACTCAGCTTCTGCATTCAATCTCTCCACTATTGAAGCATGCAGCTTCACTGTCATTAACAGCCCATCGTTGCAGATACAGCAGAGGAGCTTTCCTTTTCCCTGAGGTTCAGCCATTTCCCCACACTAATTTCAGCGAGGAAGTCCAGTTCCTGGACAGCTATTTTGGCAAGTTAGGATCCAAGGCCTGTGCCATAGACGGAAAGTGGCATGTATATTCTGCGGAAGCTGAAAAAACAGACTACAATGTTAGCAATCCATGGTATACTGTTGAGCTTTGTATGACAGAGCTGGATAGAGATTCTGCCTCTAAATTCTTCAAGAAATCTGGGCTCCTGGAATTAAATGCAGGAGACATGACTGTCTCTTCTGGCATAATAAACATACTTCCAGATTTCCAAGTCTGTGACTTCGCGTTCGATCCATGCGGCTACTCCATGAATGCCATTGAAGACCAAGCTTATGCTACAATACACGTGACTCCAGAGGAGAACTGTAGCTATGCAAGCTTTGAAATCATGGAATACAGAGCTCGAGATTTACAGGACTTGATATACAGAATTGCCTCTGTCTTCAAGCCTTCAGTACTGTTATTTTCTTTATATTCTCGCACATCTAAAGACCAAGGAGAGGAATTAGGATTCTCGTCGCCATTGCCCAACAAATATGATCTCCTTGGCTACGATTGCAGAAAATCGATTCGAAAAGAACTGCGTGGGGGAGGCGTTCTGGACTTCTTTTCTTTTCAGAGGCGTAGTGACATGAAAGGCATTGAGATTATGTGACCTTGAACAGGTATTAAATTTTGGCTTTTCACAGTACTCCCATGGAAGACTGGAGTATGATGATGATGGTTAAAGGAGAATACTAATTTTGTAATCCCTCAGTGATAATGAATGAAATCGACCATACAAATTTTGTAATTGTCGCATGAATGGATGAGAATAGTAGTGGTATTTTCGTCAATTTAATAGTTAGATACTAAATTGATATTTATTTGGCTTGTATATATAAGATTCATGTATGAATAAGTGAGTGTGTGAAATTAATAATAATAATTTAATCTCAATTGGCTATATATCAAATTTTTTTGGTAATAACTCATTCTTAAGAATTTATAAAATTATGTATACTTTTATGGTTATAAAACATTCCCGAGATGAATATACTACACAATAGAAAAGCCCTGATAAAGAATGGTTAAGCCCGGATCTTGAGTCTTGAAGAGGAAGCATAGAGACACTAATACAATTTTTTTTTTCAAAAATTTGCCACTCTTCGTCGTATTATCTATTCTATTTGGGAATTAAAGTCGTATTATCTACCCAAGAAGGACTTGCATGGGCTGTTATGTCTAACCTCTCAAAGTTATTTATGGATCTTGGTGTATGAAGGTTTTACAAAATTATCCTCTATTCTTTATTCAAGAAGAAAGCCAGAGAGTTGGAGCTTTGTTACTTTGACAGAAATTGAATCAATTATTAAGAAATTTGCTAAATCTAAGAGTTATGAGCTGGATGGTTGAATTATGGAGTTTTTCTTTGAATTTTCTGATCTCTTTGGGTCAGATTTGTTGAAGGTGGTAGAAGAATCCAGGTTGAAAGGGAAAGTTTATGGAGCTTTGAATTACATTTATTGCATTAATTCCAAAATGTTCAAATTCCTCTTAGTTTGGTGACTTTCAAACTAATATCTTTATGTAATCTGATCTATAAGATTATTGCAAAAGCAATCTCAAATCAGATTAAAGGTAAATTGAGTGATTTTATGTCTATTGAACAATTTGGCTTCCTATCAAATAGACAAATTCTTGATGCAGTGGGTATAGCTTAGGAGGCTTTACATTCAATAAAGGTTAAAAAATTGGAGGCTTTGATCTTGAAGATGGATCTTGTTAAAGCTTATGATAAAGTAAATTGGACCTTCTTGAGACTAGTCTTGTTTCAAACGGGACTATGTTGAAGTAGTAGATGGGAGAATGGGGTGTGTGACATTGAAAAATTTTGCATTTTTAGTAAATGGTTCTCCTAGTGGTTTTTTGAAGAGCTCCAAGGGCTTTTGGCAAGGATGCCCTATTTCCTCTCTTTTATTCATAATTGTGGTGGAAGGCTTAAGTAGCCTAATTGGGAAGGCCAAAAGAGATGGGAGGTTCAAAGGGGAAAATACCTATTCTTTGCATTATATCACTACTATTTGTAGATGATGTTCTTATGTTTGGTACGGGTTCAATGAATGAATGGAGAGTCTTTCATGAAATTATTCAATTGTTTCGTCAAGCCTCAGGTATGGAAATCATCATTCAAAAATCTTGCTTTTTGGAAAATTGAATTGATGGGAAAGTGATAAAGCAAGTCATTTTTTTTTCCTTTCCATACAGACTCCTTAGATAAGGATTTCAAGTACTTGGGTTATTATTTGAAACCAAACAACTACTTAAACGAGGACTAGTGTTGCATATTAAAAATGTTAAGAAGAAAGTGAAGAACTAGTGTTTCGGGTGGCTGTCCCTCGAAGGTAGACTGGTGCTTATCAAATATGTTTTAGAAAATATTCAAGTGTTTCGACTTTCATTAGCTAAGATTCCCAAGTTTATCCTCAACAAAATTAGACAAAGTTTGTTCAACTTCTTATGGTCCGTACTAAAAAATAAGGATTATTTCCACCTTGTGAAATGGGATAAACTTGCTATGCCAAAGGTTTGGGGTGATTGAGGTATAACAAAACATTTCCTGGTTTGGTCGAGCCTTGAGTATGAAGAGTTTATGGTAGGGTTTGTTTGGATCTAGTTTATGGAGTAAAGTTCTTGGGACAAATATTTAACGAAGAAGCATGTCATTGATTGGATCAGATCTCCTAACAAAGTTGTTTTAAATGCTTCAAATGGCCCGGACAAAAACTTAAGGATTGTTTCCACCTTGTGAAATGGGATAAACTTGCTATCCAAAGGTTTGGGGTGATTAGGGTATAATAAAACATTTCTTGGATTGGTCAAGCCTTGAGTATGAAGATTTTATGGTGGGGTTTGTTTGGATCTAGTTGTGGAGTAAAGTTCTTGAGGACGAATATTTAAAGAACAAGCCTATCATTGATTGGATCAGATTTCCTAATAAAGTAGTTTTAAATGCTTCAAACATTTGGAGAGGATTAATGGTATTGCTTACTTAAGACACTTTTATTTTGATTGTCACAGCACATGTAAAAAGAGTGGTGTTTGGGAATCTTGAAACAACTTATTAGTATCATGAAGAAGATCTAGGCCTACAGAGAGATCTCGCAGAAGAATGGAACAATTATATAAAAGGTTTGAATCATGCTGGAGTTAAATTATGAACACTGAAGACAAAATTGTTTGGTCTTGGGACATAGTAAGAGAATAGGTAAGTCCAAAAGAGACCAATGAAGCCATTGTTTTTTCAAATGTGGTTTATGAGGATAAATGGTAGTATAAATCTATTTGGAAAATGAATACTCCATTGAAATTAGAATTTTTTTGTTGGATTTCCTTGGAGGGTAAAATCTTGATCTAGAATAGTCAATTGTAGGAATTTTATATGGGCCAAATTATTGTTTTCTTTGCAATAATGGTATGGATAATGTTGAGCATATATTTGTACACACTCTGATTTTTGTCAAAAAATATGGGAAGCTATTGAGAACATGCTTCACATTTTGGTCTACTTAAAAAAAATATCTTGAGGATCATTTTTGCCAATGGATTGCTATCTGTAATAAAATTAAGTATCTTCCCGTGTTTGTTATATGGGGAATATGGAGAGGTTGAAATCTGACTATTTTTTAAAATGAATGAAGAAGTGTCTATTTGTTGAGCTCTTAGACTGTAAGGTCTTTCCAAGAATATCATTCATTTCAAAAGTGAAAGCAGTAAGAACTTGATTCTCCCTCCTTTGTTGAATGAGGAACCTATAGGATTGTTTGATGACTCTTCTCAATTGGGTCTTTGTGGTTGCGGTATTTGTCTTAGACTTAGTGGTAGACATTTCTTCCATATTTGGATGGGTTATGGAGAAGGTACAAACACTAGAGTTGAATTGTTGGCACTCTGGTCTTTGTTAACTTTTGCTTCTTTAAAAGGTATCAATACTTTACAAGTGCTTAGAGATTCCATAACTGTTGTAAATGGGTTTAATGAGAAGTCGGATTTGCAGGTGGCTAATATCAGTCATTGGTTCGTGAACTTCAAGCCGAAATCTGTATTATTTCATGTAGCCACATATATAGACAACTAGATTCCGTTGTTGATGATCTATCAAAGAATGTAGTTGGTTAATAGAAAGGGATATTATGTAATAAATAACATTTGGATGGTCAAGTGTTGTCTAACAACCCTTTTCAAGGATATTGAAGTTACTATTCCTGCTAGTAGTAAATTTTTGTCATGAAGTTTTTGGAATTTTTGTATAGCTGGGAAGATTTCTTTGTAAAAGATTATGTTGAAGGCTCTAATGTTATGATTTAAACTCTTATTTCATCATGTATGACAAAACTTTGGATTATGATCTATGTTATGTAAAACCACTTTTGATGGTATAAGTTGATCTTCCATAGTTATTTTAGATAGCTAGTATGGGGTCTATGATGGATAACCATTATGAATTGTTTAGATATATTTTTATTTCCAATGAATAACAAGATGCAAATTTTTGTCTATTAAAAAAATAATGAATTTCTTTATATTTCATATTTAATCAAAAAAATTTATTAGATAACTTAATATTAATTTTGGTTATTGCGTCAAGAGAAGCTTTCTACAGCCCAAATGGGAGAGATGTGTCCCGTCTGTAAAGCTGATGTGGCACATGTGCTCAATAAAAATAATAATAATAAAAAAGTAAAAAATAAAAAAAAAACTTATAACATGTGGACTTATAATTAAAAACATAAAAGATAAAAAATATTATACTCATATAAATATACAACCATATTCAAGCAATACTCACAATCTTACAAGTTGAATAGTGAAATATTAGCAGTAAAATTCAATTGACTTGAGTAGTAAAAAGAAAAATTATAAACCAATAACATATAAAATTTAATTTTAAATTGGTTAAATTGTAAAACACATTTATGTAATTATATATCAAATTTCTCTCCAGGTCATTTTGGCACATTACCATGGAATATTACAACGATATTTAAAAGGTTCTTTAAATGAAAATACAACTAGCAAGAAACCAGGTGCCACTAAAACCATGTGCCTTAGACCACTTACTTCCTTGCTCATTTCCAAGTCAAGGTTAACACTAACATGTAAATGCTCATTTTTAGTTATAGAGAAAAACAAGTGGTTTCTCAAAAACATTTGGATAAATGTTTAAAATCTTCATTTCATCGTAAAATATTTTTCAAATTCCAATTTATTATGGAAATCTAGATTTTAAAATTTTATATGGATTGTTTTACTCATTAACTACTATAAATATTCATTATTAGTTTTAAAGAAAGACAAGTAAAACAATTTTTGGAAAACTATTTGATTATATGATTATTAATGTTACTCATCTCATTCTTCTGATATTTACCCTATTTTGAAATTACTTAAGCAAGTAAGTCATTTCCCTCCCAAGTAGGAATACTTATTACACATTTTTGTAAATTAAAAATGTTTTGCACCTCAAGAGAACTTGATCCCTCTCGAGGCTTGATAGAACCATAATTAAAATGGATCTATACTGGTTAATTAAAATGATATTATCAATTTTTATTCATTGTAATTTTATAAATAATTAACACAATTAAAACTGCATTATTAAAAATTCATCTTAAATCTAAATTTATAAAACATTTAGTTTTTTTAATTATTTAATAGGATATATATATATATATATATATATATATA